>OX638407.1:10137647-10687647 GCA_951813805.1 Limnephilus auricula | reverse complement strand
GATGGTCTCCTTAGCAGAGCACTGAAGAGGGTATTACCAGAGAATACCGGAAATTAGTTATTTTTAAATCAAATTCTAGACGTATTAAGTCTTTTTAACAAAAAAACATAAATTGATTTTGAAAGATTTTTATTTTATCTGGTACACGCAGTTTTAAAATTTAAAAAAATTAAGTTAATTTTTAATATACTAAGGTTATACCGTTGGTTGTTGGCAGATTTGTTCAATTTTCAAACGATAGATTCTATTAAACAACACAAATTTCAAATCATATAATCATACAACAAAATAAATCAATATATAATCTAGTCAACACAGTTTTAAAAATTTAAATTTTAGTTAAATTAAAATCATTAAAAAATAAATACGGGACCAAAAAACCTCAGTTTACAAACATAAATATTTTTAATTTTTTTACACAATTATTTTGTTTATACTCTAAAAATCATAAATACTTATGATAAAAAATACTTACAAGAAGTACACGATATTTAATAATTTATCATCGTGCGTTTTGAGCATTTGTATTGCTTACTTGAATGTAGATACGAGTATATATTAAAGTAAGTTTTGAATGAAATAAATCGATATTAAATTTTGAATTTAAAAAAATTGATACGGGAAATAAAAGATCTGTCTCATTGGAACCTACCTGCAAAGTTGCAAACATTTTTAAACTGTTATTCTCAGCCGCTGGTCAATCGCTCTGAAGGGTCGATCCAAAACCAGATAAAATCCTTTTTCACGGGCATTTCACACCATAATTTATCGCATAATACCCTTATTCGACGGTCTGCGTGGATGAGGGGTAAGGCTCTCGATTAGCAATCCAAAGATCGGTGGTTTAAATCCTGGCGTTCGCAAAAAAAATTTTTTTTTTATAATTTGTGATATTTCACAATAAATTTTCTGGAATTTATCCTGGAGAGGTAAAATGTCACCATCAACCAGTGTCTCCAGATCCGGTCCACCACGCAGTAGGCATAACCAAGACAAACCACACTCAATGAACCCGTGCACCCCTGCCTATCTATGGCCGGAAACCATTTATTGATTATCCAATAGGTACCCATGCCCACCTCCCAAATTGAGAATGGTATTGTATTGGGATATGCATATAAGCAGTGTGTTAGCTAGCCAGTCTCGAAAATATACAGGGTGTTAAGCATCGTACTTGAGTTACTTTAACCAGTGATTCCTGGCATTATTTGGAGTAAAAAATGTAAATGAATTTTTGGTCTCCGGTGACTTTTTTGATAAGATTTTTATTTTTTTCAAAAACTTTTTCTTCAAATTCAAAGAAAAAAAAAATCTTCCACATGTTGTCACTGGTCTCTAAGCCAAGTAACCAACCAACCCCTCACCCCGCCCCTAACTTCCCAATACCTACTAATTTTTATGTTTTGGTAGAACAAAAAAAAAAAACTTCAAAAATGTCACCGGAGACAAAATTTTTATTTACACTTTTTACTTGAAATAATGTAGGGAATCGCTGGTTAAAGAAAGTCAAGTACGATGCTTAACACCCTGTATAATATGATGTACAACATACTGGTATTTCAACTAAAATATATTGCTGAAAGAATAGCCGTTGACCATAAAAAAAAATAGCAACCGACAAAAATACAAGTTTTAATTTTGAAGGTCTCCATATTACAAAAGCTGATTCTATTCTTCTCGGTAGTATATCCAGCCACGTGTCTACGCTTATTTGATTATGTAGCCGATTCAGAGGGTTAAGGGTGGCCTTATTGGTGGACCAACCCTCTCGGGTGCACTGAAAGAGATTTGTTCACTGGTCGTATGTCTTCCGTGTTTCGACATTTGTTTATTTTCTTGGCATGCAGAATTACTTCAATTTGTTTACTTGTGTCCTTACCATTTTGTTATTTTTCGAAGTCTTCTGGTGATTCTAAGCAAGCGTGATTCCATCTCAAATAGCGTTATTATTAATAGCCGATCAAAGAAAATCCTTCTATATGATAAGAAAAAAGTGTTAGAAGGTCCTAAAATTGGCGTTTGCATTGTGGAGATATATGCATATTTAGTTATATAAGCAGAAGTGAAGGCAAGGATTCTCACATCCTAAGGATTCTTTCATAGACTGAGAACTAATTTTTAATGTGCTACCGTAACGAGCTGCTCCCGTTTAGAACCAGGAAGGCTGTGGCACCCTCAATTGGGGTATGTTGAGAGGCTGAGGTAGTAGGGAGGGGAAGGAGATGGCGAAAAGGGGGATAGGGAAGTACCTGGCTAGTCACCAAATATGGGTAAGCCATTTCAAGCAACTTTTCATTTCTGAATGGTGGTCTTAAACCGGGGCGATACTGAGAATATCTTCCTCTCTGAAAGTGACATAAATATACTATATATCATTTTAGATTAATTAACTGTGAAATAAAACACACATTTAACAAATAAACTTTATTTGGTATACGTAATTTTGTACGTATACCAACAAATTATTATTACATTTTCCTGCCAATAAACATTGAAACACTGTTAATTTGTTCGTAAGAACTTCAGTCCCGTTTTTGCGAATAAAATGATTGTATGGTATGTTAGAATATTTTTTTTCTCCGTGTAGGAGCGCTAGTCGAGAGTCTCACTCGACCACGGAGGCCGTCAATTATAACGAGTGGTGGTAATTACAATGAACGTAGGTCATTGATGATATTTAATTGTCTATATTGATCGTGGAAATAATTCCCTGATGCACGTTGCGAAAGAAGTCTATTAAAGACAGGTGTGAGTGTTCAGGATTCTAGAGTCTCTTTCATTATTTTATTTATTTTATTTTATTTATTTGCGTTATAAACAGTCTATACATTTATATATGACAGTGAATAATATGTTTATGTCATTGACCAATAAAATAACGACATTTAAATATAGGACCATAATTAAAAAAAAATATGCAACAATATACCTAATACAAACAATTCTGATTAAGCGCATCTTCAATTTACAAAGTGATACATAAAAACAAGCATTCAGTTTGTACCTTTACGGAGAATTTATTTATTATTGAAGAAGAAGATAACAATAATAATCTTTTTTTTTTAAATATGAAAATGAACAAGACACAGAAAAATAATAAAAGATAACGGTCGCAACTGTAGGGAAGTACAAATAGTATATACAAGTAGGTGTTCCATAAAAATAAAATCGGATATATTTATCCGAGACACTGTCTAGGTAACAAATACATTATTTGAATACTTGTTTCCAATAATAAAGGTAGCTGCCAATAATATGGAAAAAAAACATTAGTCGTAGATAATATTGTTAATTCTGAAATGTTAAATATGAAGTTGATAATTACGACAGTCTCATAATAGATCGCAGTAGCCCAATTGGTAGAGGTGTATGTCCCGGTAAGACGTAAGGCTCTGGGTTCGAGTCCCAGTTGCGACCGTTATCTTTTATTATTTTTCAGTGTCTTGTTCATTTTCATATTTAAAAAAATTAGATTATTATTGTTATCTTCTTCTTCAATGATATATTACATTGATGGGAATAACCTTCAAAAGTTAAAAAAGAGAGTTTTACTTATAAAAATATGAATTTATTTATTTATATCCGTTGGAAATGAAACACCAAAATACCACAGTAAAAGGTATTATGATATTTTTTTTTCTTTGAGTTCGTTTGAAATCATATTTGCACCCGTAGGGTAAAACTAGAAGAATGAAATGATCCAAAACTTTTTATCTCCGACACAGTAATTTTATTATAGGTCACCTAGAATGAGCATCCAAGCATTAAAGAGGAGTCCATCACACGTAAATGTCATGAAACGTCTTCTTCATAAGCCTCTTGGTGTTCAGTGACCGACTTGATAAGCAGTCTGGATATTACGAGTCATGGAGTCATCAAACAACTAAATCATTTATAAATTTACCCATCTCAAACAAGACAGTTCATAGAATAAAAAAAACAACTAAGATAGTAACCACCCGTGCCGGCAATGACATAGAAATAAAACAATTTCAAAATATCATTGACGAAGAAGATAACAATAATAATCTATTTTTTTTAAATATGAAATGAACCAGACACAGAAAAATAATAAAAGATAACGGTTGCAACTTTTATTCATTTAGACTTTTACAAAAAGTCAATAGGTGTTCCATAAAAATTAAATCTGATATATTTATCCGAGACACTATCTACGTAACAAATACATTCTTTGAATACTTGTATCCAATGAAAAAGGTAGCATAATTTGGAAAAAAAACATTAGTCGAAGATAATATTGTTAATTCTGAAATTTGAAATATGAAATTGACAAATACGACAGTCTCATAATAGGGTGCAATGGCAAAATTGGTTAATGCGTATGTCCCGGTTGGACGTGAGGTTCTAAGTTCGAGTCCCATTTGCAACCATTATCTTTTTTTATTTTTCTGTGTCTTGTTAATTTTCATATTATTTTAAATTATATTATTATTATTATCTTCTTCTTCAATGATTTATTAAATTGATGGGAATAACCTTCACAAGTTAAAAAGAGAGTTTTTCTTATTAAAGAAATTAGTTCCTAAATAGTTAATGGAAACAAAAAAAAATCATTTCAGTCTCCAGCGATGTACCATCGACGATGATATTTTAAAAATCTAGTTCCTATTGGTTAAAGCCATCTGCTAGTCCTTGAAAATTTTGACATCGGAAGGGTCACGCATATTTTTGGGAGGGATTTGAAAATACTTCACAAGACTTTTTGGGAAAGGTTGGAGAAGGTATTTGAGAGTTGTTTTTTTGTAAAAAAAATAATTATTAAATCAAGCAAATTTAAAATCGATTGCAACGAGTTTAACGGAACCATGTGACATGAGTCTAGAGACATCCATTGGCCACCGTAGTGGGGCGTTAACTGACACAAAATGCACACATACTCTTGAAAATTCGATGAATGCCGCCCATTTTGATTCATGTCCAAAAAACAGCGCAAAATTGCATTAAACAAAATGGCGGCGCGCCGCTATGCTATGGTAAATTGGTGGAGTTTGAACATTCGAGCACGGAATGTTAATTTTTCAGCAAATTATATTGGACTTTTTTTAATATATAATACCTCACAAGGGTCCCAACTGCTCCGTCTGGAGCCAGTGAGACAATGGCATCCCCAATTGGGGTATGTCGTGAGGCTGAAGGTAAGTGGGGAAGAGGAAGGTGGGGAAGTACCTGGCTATTCAGATCTAGTCACTAAACACGGCTAAGACCATTATTAAGCAACATTTCAATTCTGAATGGTGGTCTTACACCAGGGCGATATTGAGAGTATCTTCCACTCTGGAACGTGCCGCAAATAAAGTCTATTTTATTTTTATTAATTACTTGTGAAATAACACAAATTAATCAAATAAAATTTATTTGCACACACCGGGTTCGAACCCGCGATCTTCCGATTAATCATCCTATTTGAAATCACAGTTTTGCGTTAGAAATTTAAGGCCAGATTGGCCAAATATTACGTTATCACACGCCTACATGGAATTTCTTCTGTTCTTATTTGTTCACATGGATTTCAAATATATTCACGACCTACGTATATACAATATGAAGTCAGTTTAAGGAAAACACGATATACCTACTTACACAAAATATAAGTAAGTATTTCTGAATTGGTGTGCAGAGAGGATTAACCGCCGAATAACAAAAGTATAAAATGTTTTCATTCAAATTCATCCTGGATAAAAGTACTTGACTAAAATACTGTATATCAGCGTATAAATCAACACTGTAAATAAACTCATTTGACAAATGTCAATGTCAATGTCAACGTCCATGTCAAATAATAATTATTCTAAATATTTTTGATGTCGATTTTAGATTTTAAATTGGTAAAAAATGCACAAAAAAAATTAATTGTTTTATAACTATAATTTCGGTGGGCCAAATGTCAAGGGATCAACTGTCGGATTGCCATTTTGGTGAGGTTTAGGAATCATTACAAATACAGTTTAATTTCGATGAGGTTTAGGAATCATTACAAATACAGTTTAATTTTGGTGAGGTTTAGGAATCATTACAAATACAGTTTAATTTTGGTGAGGTTTAGGAATCATTACAAATACAGTTTATTTTTGGTGAGGTTTAGGAATCATTACAAATACAGTTTAATTTTGGTGAGGTTTAGGAATCATTACACATACAGTTTAATTTTGGTGAGGTTTAGAAATCATTACAAATTCAGTTTAATTTTAGTGAGGTTTAGGAATCATTACAAATACAGTTTAATTTTGGTGAGGTTTAGGAATCATTACAAATACAGTTTAATTTTGGTGAGGTTTAGGAATCATTACAAATACAGTTTAATTTTGGTGAGGTTTAGGAATCATTACAAATACAGTTTAATTTTGGTGAGGTTTAGGAATCATTACAAATACAGTTTAATTTTGGTGAGGTTTAGGAATCATTACAAATACAGTTTAATTTTGGTGAGGTTTAGGAATCATTACAAATACAGTTTAATTTTGGTGAGGTTTAGGAATCATCACAAATACAGTTTAATTTTGGTGAGGTTTAGGAATCATTACAAATACAGTTTAATTACAATCATTAGTTGACAATCATTAGATTAATCAAAATGGTAGACTATGTCACTCTAAAAAAAAAAAATTATTATATAATATTTACTGAATAAAACTACTTTTCACCGATGCATGAAAATATCATTCAGATCTTTACCATACAAATGGTCTTTGAATCAAATCCTTGAAGCTCATGAATCCTGGTTCTAAAAATAATTTATTACTTAACCTTCTGAAATTCAGTAGGATATTTACCATGAATGGGGATTTCATAAATCCCTCTACACATAAATACAAAATAACTTCCTTTTCAATAAATTTGTCTTATTCCGCTCTAAATAGGTTCTTGAATAGATTCAAAAATAGCCACACTGAATTTACAGATCATTTTCTAATGGTTAGTGAAGGTGGGCGTACCATCGAAATAAATTGGTTATGTTGGCTGTTGCTGTATCAAAAATAACGTTCCATTACCCAAAAGGTCGCAGGTTCAAATTCCGTCGTGCGCAAGTATATTTTTCTTAACGCCCTGCCACTGGACTACGCTGGCTGTCAATCATAGGTGGATCATAGTTGGTGAATCTAATAATTAAAATCTCAAATTGTAATATTTACTTATTGGAAACAATAATAGCCATTCTTAATCGAAAATTTAAAACAATAAAAAATCTGAAAAAGATACGGTCACATCAAGGAATTGAACCCAGGAAATTAGCCTTGCCTTTCGATTCTGTTTATTTTAGTTGAATTTAGTTTATTATTATGACAGATGGGTTTGATTTCCAATATCATCGGTTGGTGACAAAGAGTATGGATATTAGAGAGACGGCATGTGAAGTGTGCCCGCGCGCTCCAAGTGTGCCTTTTCATGAATTTTATCCAAACAACTGACATTGGCTGCTGGTTTTTGGCCGTTTAATACTTTCCGAGATTTTTACGACAGCAGCCATCTTACATGGTGACAGCCAATGTCAGCCGTGTGGGTAGAATTCTCGAAAAGGCACACTTGGAGCGCGCGGGCACACTTCACATGCCGTCTCTCTAATATCCATACTCTTAGGTTGGCGACCATCACTAGGTAAAAGTAACGGGTGTTTCCCACAGATTAGATTAGCTGACGAAAAAAAAAGAAGATCCTTAAGGAGACTGTTGAATTTGAATGGGTGAGAATTAAACTATTGGCTAAACAGGACACATATGAGGAAGGTTTATGTCTATCGTATGGAGGTCTATGTCCAAAGCTGTAAGAAGTTTACGAAAAAGACTGGTCTTGGAGTAGCAGATTTCTTAGTTTCTATTATAACTTTACTATCCTTGGCACCCAAATCCTTCAGGCACCGAAACTGGTCAACTGCCCAAATAATAAATATTTTATTGAAGAAGAAGATAACAATAATAATCTATTTTTTTTAAATATGTAAATGAACAAGACACCGAAAAATAATAAAAGATAATAGTCGCAACTGGGACTCGAACCCAGAACCTTACGTCTTACCGGGACATAAACCTCTACCAATTGGGCCACTGCGATATATTATGAGACTTTCGTAATTGTCAACTTCATATTTAAAATTTCAGAATTAACAATATTATCTTCGACTAATGTTTTTTTCTCCATATTATTGGCAGCTACCTTTATTATTGGAAACAAGTATTCAAATAATGTATTACCTAGATAGTGTCTCGGATAAATATATCCGATTTTATTTTTATGGAACACCTATTGACTTTTTATAAAAGTCTAAATGAATATTATTTTTTTTTATATAAGACGTAAGGTTCTGGGTTCGAGTCCCAGTTGCGACCATTATCATTTATTATTTTTCTGTGTCTTGTTCATTTTCATATTTAAAAAAAATTGATTATTATTGTTATCTTCTTCTTCAATGATATATTACATAGATGGGAATAACCTTCAAAAGATAAAAAGAGAGTTTTGCTTATATAAAAAAATAAATAAATATTTTGGTTGTATATTGTTGTTGAATTTATTATTGGTTTTAATATGTGTTTTTTTTATTATATTATTATTCCTGTTAGAATTATTTTATCATTATGCTTTCACCATAATACAGGGATTCACCTAGTTTAGTGGGTCTATTTAAAAATATAGATAGAAAAAAATCTATACGCTAAAAGACTTAGGGGGTTTCTCACCATCCTCCCGTTAGCTTATCTACCCTAATAACCAATATTATTAAAAACAAAAATAAAATACTCGCAGTTGTTAGAAAACTCGGCAAACTTATCCAATGTATAGCCACTATTCGTAGGTTCGAGTACCGAATTATAAACTCCAACTTAATAAATAAATAAACCGTAAATCGTAAATCGAAAATATTCGTTATTAGGGTAGATAAGCTACTGGGAGGATGGTGAGAAACCCCCTTAGGCATAAATTATTATTAATTATGTATATTTGCACCTGTTTATGGTATGGAAGACACACCCCGGACAGGCAAAATGAGAAGACTATAATGTAGTAATAAGATCTGAATAGTCACCTTGAATCAGATACTCCACGTTCATTTTCTCATTCTCCTACCGTATTTGTCTCAGCCCCGGTATGGACCATTAATGCACCTGTTTAGGGTATGGAAAACATACCCGGACAGGCAAAATGAGAAGACTATATTGTAGTAACAAGATCTGAATAGTCACCTTGAATCAGACACTCCACGTTCATATTCTCATTCTCCTACCATATTTGTCTCAGCCCCGGTATGGACCATTAATGCACCTGTTTAGGGTATGGAAAACATACCCGGACAGGCAAAATGAGAAGACTATATTGTAGTAACAAGATCTGAATAGTCACCTTGAATCAGACACTCCACGTTCATATTCTCATTCTCCTACCATATTTGTCTCAGCCCCGGTATGGACCATTAATGCACCTGTTTAGGGTATGGAAAACACCCGGACAGGCAAAATGAGAAGACTATAATGTAGTAATAAGATCTGAATATTCACCTTGAATCAGATACTCCACGTTCATTTTCTCATTCTCCTACCATATTTGTCTCAGCCCCGGTATGGACCATTAATGCACCTGTTTAGGGTATGGAAAACACCCGGACAGGCAAAATGAGAAGACTATAATGTAGTAATAAGATCTGAATATTCACCTTGAATCAGATACTCCACGTTCATTTTCTCATTCTCCTACCGTATTTGTCTCAGCTCTGGTATGTACCATTAATGCCTTTGGTAGTTTTACTGACTTGGGGTATTCAGGAGATATGTGAGGAAGCCATCTCATTAAAAATGGCATTTAAAATATATTTAACTTATCAATCAAAATAGAATGCTGTTTTTACTAGCCTTGAGCAATCATAACTTTGTCACAAGGAACCAAGTTTGTTAATAGCTTCCTAATTTCGGTGATAATATAATATTACGATATCCTTAGATATGGAATTCGAACCTGGGGACAGGCAAGCACTATTTACATTAAATATAATCAAAATTTACAAACTGCCATAATAAAAAAAATTGTTACACCAAATATTTACAGAGAGAGAAAATACTTAAAACTACTATACGGCTCAGAGAGCATACTAACATTAAAAGGTCTCCTTTGGTTCATTACTATTATGGATAACGCGGGGGAAAGCTCATATAAACACTTAATGGTACACAAACATACCACAAGATTTAAAGAAGGAAAGGGCATAAAAACTCCTCGAATATTAAATAAATATGGAAGCCGTACTCTTGAATACCAAATACCAGTGATTTTCAATAAAATAAATAAAAAATTAAAATTTGAAAAAAAAAGACAGATTATGCCCTAAAATGATAAAAATGTTGTTAATTAACGAAAACTCCATGTATCTTTAAATATGTTGAATGATTATCAAAATGTAGCTGCCTATATATCTTAAAAAATAGGCATGTACATTGAAATATCTTATAGATGTAATTCAAATAATCTAATATTATTATGTGATCTATCCTAATGTTTCCTTAAAACTATATAATATGTATTAACAAATATTTCCTTATGTATAATATTATGAGTGATAAATTGTAGAACCTACAGACAAGCTGCCATATGACAGCTTTGTGGGACTACCCTTATTTTATACAAATGTATTTTTGATAAATAAACAAAAAAAAAATAAAATAAAAAAAATCTAAAATGATTTCTATTCTACAGAATCCAACAGAACCACTGATATGAAGCAAACTAGAAAATCCATCTCGTCAATGACTCTAATAGTAACACATTATGTAGGTACCTACAGAAAAAATATTTTTAATAAATCGCATAGGTATATCAAAACAATGTACTTTATAAGGTCCATTACTTGAACTGGGCTTATGTTTAAGCATGACAGCATAATATAAACCCTGGGTGGGTTCATATTTCGCATAAAAATCTGGTGTTCCTTATTACAAAAATTACCCACCTAAAGCAGAGTTAATGCCAAGGATAATGTGAGGTTTTGTCTGCCCACCCTTATAAATAGTAGCTTAGGATTAACAGAGCCTTGGGCGACAAACGGGGTTGGCTTACTTGAGCGAAAACTTTGTCCGGACAGGAGGACAGTAAGGCGCAGGGGAGAGTGCTTTTCATCCCCATCTAAAGGAACACGGGTGACAACAAAATCACCCCTTGTGAAGGAATAAAGATAGTGTAAATTCAGTACTTTGTTTGAACTTAGGTACTAGTTGAAAGATTGAAACCTTTTCGTAACAAGAATTTCCCTGAAAAATTTATTCACTACCGTCCTACAAATAGCGAAGAAGCTGGTAGGAAATTTGTGAGAGTTTTACAAATTAGACCAAAAAGAGAATGACCTTTTATATTTAAGATTTAAACATAAACTCTGGCAAAAATAAAGAGGCAATCACTTATTGGAACCCGCCAAAATTTCATTTCTTAAACGCTTTTAATAAATCTTGTAATAGATAAGTTGCAAGTTTTCCGTTTAATTAATAGTCCAACAAAATTGGGTTTAACAATGTTGTCATCTCGAATTTAAAACAATTCTAATATGGCATCCAAAAATACATCATTTATTATATAATACACACGCGAAGGTTTCTAAAATTTATTATATTTCGGTAAACAAATATTCGAATGAACTATGTAAAAAAAATGGTATTATATTATTTCTTGAAATGTCGTCAATTTGGACCAAAAAAATACATTCTTTGGAACAAAAAAAAATTAAGAAAAATATTTTCCTTGAAAGAAAAAATATTGACGACATGACTAATTCTCAACAACTTTATCAATCTGAATGATGAAATCCCCATCTAACCACTCAAGCGATTGGTGTTCAGTTTTTGATTACGCCATTCGATTTAATAAATATCATTCCTCAAAATATTAATATGGAAACATATAAACTGTTTACTGTGGTTTAAATCTAATGAATTCTTCTAGATTTTTCCGTTTATCCCATATTTGTAGGTTCGTTAAATGTGGCCTAATTTTGGACCGATATCAATCGCAGAAAAATAAAACCGGATCCAAATCAGGACCTAAATCGCTCCAGTGCTTTTCGTGAAAAACTATAAATAAAATGATTATGAAAATGCCAATCGAAAACTTTGTGTTCGGGAAAAATCACAATCCGAAGTTAAGTTTCAGCACACCACTGCCACCAATTTCGTTGACACCCCTCCACAATTTCAAGCATAAATTTCGACTTCTGAATATGTTAATGTACTGTCAAACCCATCCGAATTTTTTATTCCTCGTTCCGTTTTGACTGTAACTGTACAAAGTGCTGAAAAATACTCTCAATGTGTTTGCTTAAAAAGCACCGAAAAGAGCCCATATAAGGAAGACTTAGGCATTTTTTTATACATTATTCATCGATACGCAGAAACATCTGCTTTTGATTTTATTAAATATTTTTACCAGAAAATAACCGATTAAAATATACGTATTTAGAGGAGGCTAAGGTTGCGTGTTTTTTTCATATTACTTTTAATTAATAAATTTAACTATCGTGGTTAAAATTCATAATGCCGTCAGGTACTATTTTATATCATATTTTTAAAGTACCTACCTATGGCTAGTAGTAAGTAGAGTAAGTAAGTACTTCCAATATTTATCATTCAATTCAAATATTCAAATAATTCCAAAACAAAAGAAGCCTACTACTAAGAAATTTTTATTGAATAAAAATAAAAAGTACGACTATATACAAATTTAAAGCGTGTTTAATTGCAAAGGCGAGTAGCAGAGAAAACCTCCACCTGTAATAACACATAAAAAAACACCATATTGTGAAATAAGTTTTTGTACAGATATTTTCTTATTTTCCCAATGGTAATTATTTTAGGCTATGAAGTAAGTTATTAGGCTTTCTCTCATTTTGATAATAATATTACAACCATGTATAAATTTTACCACGTATTTTTTTACAATATAACATACCTAGTCTAATATAATATAATGTCACTGACTCTAGACGGTTGGTAGCAGCTGGTACTCCTGTGCGAATTTAAAATAATATAAAATAAATACATTTATAAATATAATTATCGCACTGAAACTCATGCCGTTTGAGACCATAACAATTCAAAAAGTACAATTACATCAACTCGTAGAGGTACTTCAACTTTACCAGAAGAGACTTGCGTTATCTTCTCTGGGGAGGAGCGTCTTTGTCGAGATACTCACTCATTTGTGTTAAGTTTTGATACCTTCCTCCCGTAGTTAGTTAGTGCACATGTGAGATGTGAAATGAATACCATTATTTGAGACTGCGGAATAGATGTCTAGCACTATATCATGGTTCTAAATCCTTTCTCTTATTTTGTTCCAGGAAAAACCTTCCACCAGTAGTTCTCATCTTCTTCCTCTCTTACATGCCTACAATAACTGTTGTCGCTTTCTTCTATTTCAACTCAACAACAAATCCATATTTAAAACTAGCTGACCCGGCTAACTTTGTACAGCCTCAGAATCAATAAATGTTGTGTTTAATTTATTAGCTGAAATAAATTAAGTTTTTATTAAGACAAAATAAATAGGTACCTACTCTAAGTTCAAAAAATGAAATTGAGCTGTTGACTAAGCACGAAATGTTCGGCACACTACACCATTGACAGTTCGAATTGATTCAAATTATGTCGACCAACGCACATTATTTGAAAAGCCGTTCCACACGAATATGAAAAAATTAATTTTCTTCATAATTATTTTTCCCGTGATTTTTTCCGATGTTTTAATAGTTATTCTGTTAATTGGACAAATCCAACAAATCAAAGATCATAAAAATCAGTTCAGCCGTTCTTGAGTTATAAATGGTGTAACTAACCCGACTTTGTTTTATATATTAAGATAATTGTCGATCAAGAAAGTTTTCTATTTATAATGAAAACGCCTCACCAAAACTACCAAACTATCAACATACTTTAACCATAAATAATTATAACATTTTTACAATGCTAAAACTGATAATAATTTTTTGTTTGTTTGTCCTTCTTTTACATCGTAGTGGAGCAACCGATCGACGTTATTTTTTGCACAAGCATAGTTGGAGGACTGGGAAGTGATTTCATTCCTGTGGGAAAAGTTTTTGTACCAACAATAATTTCTCCCCGATTATTATTAATTATTATTATTATACAAGATGAACCGGCAACCCGATGGTGTGGCTAACTAAACACATCGTTATAACGCGGAATAGACTGACGTGAAATTTATATACGCCATTACCTAGGTAACCAAAAAATTTAAATTAATTTACAACGCCATTTGTCAGAAACTTATGGAACTTACAAATAATTTCAAATCATTGTCCCATATCAAACATTTAATTCGCAATTATAATTGAGGTCAATCATCGAGATAAAAACTATCCTACCTATTAAGTTGGACTAAATTACACACAGTAAACCAAATTTCATCAAAATCGGTAAACTAGTTTCAGAGTTTATCTCGGACAAACATCGTGGCTCGAGATTTTTAAATATATATTTTTTTTATTTTACGCACCAGACTTTTAGGTCCGGGCTTAGTTTTCCCCATAGGAAAAACTAAACCCTTTCACATACTTTTCCATAAAAATGATCATCTAGTAAATCCACGCCATGCAAGTGTATTATATAAGTATAATTAATACAAAACAATACAAGAACAACATGTTAACCCATCAGACTATTAAATGGGAAAATAATTTACCGACTCCAGATATTTTTATATCAGAGGGTTCGGCTCGTTGAAATTCCTAATTTGACCTATAAATCCTACTGATCCCTCAATATAAATATTTCAAAAATCTTTCGTAATCCTACATGTATTTAATGACTGATTTTTGTATTTTTATATATAAATTCTTTGACAAATCTAATTAATATGCCTAAATGTTTAACGTGAGAGCTAGGTATAATGCCAGTGGCCGAAATAACAAATGCTAATATTTTAATAGTCTGAGAATGCCAAATTCTTTTAATTTAATTTCCTAAATCTGTATACTTTCTTATTTTTTAGAAACAGATTTCTCAATATTACAGGAATTTGGTTATAATAATAATAATTTTTTATTATTATTATTAATTTGATTATAACTATAAATTATTTTCTTTCTGTAAGCGAAGCCGCGGGTAACACATAGCTACATATAAACTTTAATACAGCTTTCGTTTAGTTTTGTCAATTTTGGTTTTAGTACGTAATACAACTTGTTTGGCCAAAGAATACAACGAATAAAATTGAGACCTCCAAGATCTACAAAATTGATGCAATACTTATATAATACATTATGACTCTTAAAGTTCTATTCAAATTTCAGCAATACTTGAAAATTTTATACAGAAAGTTGTCGTCGACGAATATTCTGTAATAAAACGAGTGAAATGACTGTAGTTTCCCAGATCCATGATATTATGCTGATTCATCGGTTGCACCGAGGTCTTTCTTTGCTATGCAGTTAAGCCAACTTAAGACCTGTAATACCTTGCATGAAATAAAATTATGCACTCCGAACGCAGTGCAATGGTATGTTAATGCCGCTGCATATTGCATCCAGCGTACACCGAGGTATTAATATGAACGCAGAACACTGGGAACTTGTGACAATGTAAGCATTTAACGGTTTCCCAACTTGTTGTGAAGAACAACGATGTTTGAAAGTCTGGAAGGAATACGCATAAAATCATAATGGTCCCAAATAACAATGTCGGATCTACTATAAATTGAAATTCGTTGTGTTGGCTTATTTTGTTGATTTAAAAGTCTCTCTTTTCGGAGTTTTGAATGAAAAGTAATGAAGTGCACAATACCAAAACAAAACTATTTTTCTTGATCTCAAAAACAATAAAAATTCCGAAACGCAACTTTAAACAGCTTATTGCAAAGCTACAAAATCGCACATCCGACATTATTCTTCGGGACAGTCGAAATACAAGTACCTTCCTTCAGACAGATTCTCTCGAAAAACAGGAAATTAAAATACAATTTAGGTTTTAGCTGTATCTATAATATGCCATGCAGGTATTTTTTTATTTTTTATTTTTAGTGTGAATACCGCAAAAGAGTCCGAACTGATCCCATCTGGAGCCTGTGAGACTATGGCATCCCCATTGGGGAATGTTGTGAGGTTGAAGGTTGCGGGGGAGGGGTGTCACCATCTTAAGTGTATCTCGGAGGTAGTGAGGGCAATACTGAGAGTGTCTTCCACTCGGTGACGTGCCGCAAATAAACTATATATTATTTTTAATTAAATAATTGTGAAATAACACAAGTTAATTAAAAAAATGTATTCGCGATTATAACACGTGACCTCAGGATTGCTAGTCGAGAGCCTTACCCTTTGATCACGAAGGCGAATATACGTAAATATATAAGTAGATTTATTTGGTTTATAAGCCTTGCTGAAGCTTGAATCAAAACGATAATTATGTAATAAACGATAAAAGTCAATACGATATAATTCTTCAAAATAAAGATCGTATAGAGAGTATAGAAAAATAAGATATAGAACACAATAGTCACTTTTAAAAAGTTTTTGGTAGGTAATGGTTAGGTATATATTATGTACTTTCGAATTTGCTTCAGAAAAAAATAAGGATTGCATTAAAAGAGAAGAACTAGACAAAAAAACCCATGTTTTCATAATAACTTTCATTCCACGTATAAATTATACTTAATACTTATAAATTTTACTTAAATATTTAGCTGACATCATAAATTGTGTTTTTCGCCTTAGTTTCTTACGCAAACTTAATAAATTAATACCTATGCTATATTTTCATTTAACAATAAAAACATAATATTATATTCCAGATCATGAAACAACTTATATGCTTATCCGTGGGTTATAATTATTTATTAAGTATTTTGTTATTTTTGTATTTGATCATATATAATATAATAATAATAATAATAATAAGCCCTTTATTCTGGACTTCGGTTAGGTACATGAATTTAAACATTTTTTTTGTTTTTTATAATATGTTTGTTATAATATGTCCCGAAGCTCAGTTTGCCTCTTGGCATAGGCCTCCTCTAACATTTTCCATTGGGACCTGTCACGCGCTACTCTTCTCCATTGATGTCCAGCCGTGTGTTTTAGGTCGTCTTCCCATCTAATGTGTTGACGTCCTCTACTTCTCTTGCCATCTCTGGGATACAAGTCAGTGACATTTTTGCACCATTTCTCTTGTGATCATAATAGAAACATAATTTAAGAGAAGTATAAAATTGCTTTCACCACAATCCTAAACATATATTTCACAGTTTTTCAATACTTCTAGTTAAAATAAAGCTTATTGATGTTTAAAACTAAGTGTATTTTTAAATGTATCTATCTGTGTCCTAATATTTAATCATTATAAATAAATACGTTCTAGACAAACCAACACCACTGTACATTTTCACTTTGCAAAGCCGGGACTTAATGTCAATACGAAAGTAATTTGCAGGTCCCAAAGTTGGGACGACTGGTCCTCTAACGGCCCCTGACTTCGGAATTGACCTGACAATGTTGGAGACGTGTCCTGTTGTGATGGTGATAGCCATATTTTAGCTGAGTGGGGTACCATTTACCAGGAATATTATTTATTATTTTATTGCGAGAAAGATATCCGAAGCAATCTACCGATGGCGGTAAGTTATCATTATAATGAAGAAATGTGTAAGAGTGTTAGATACTTGTTGTTCAGTCATTGTATTGTTTATCATATTTCGTTTGTACACTAATCTTTCTTATATTTCTCACAAGCCTATTTTTTTTCATTTGATTCCTCATTTTTTTTCTGTTGCATTGTAAAAACTAAATCTTAATTCATTATAGGAGCGAAATTCCCTCACCAATAACAAGAACCATGTATATTTGGTTAGGAACAGCTATATATTTACATTATGCTACGCTGTTTTGTTGAACATGTTACATTTATTTTACATTTAATCACTCGAGGTTAACGTTGATCTGTGGATTTGTAGTTAAGGATGTTAACCGCTCGACCACGAAGGGCGTCTATAGATTGTTATTTCCGTACTGAATTGGGTAGACACACAGATTGAGGGTTTATGCAGTAGCATTTTTTTTTTGCTAGCACAAAGTTTTTACGTTGTATTTTTAGGATCACAATGTTATATTATTATTTCGTACATACTTGTTTTAAAAACACAAGCGTTTAATTTTTTTGTTGTTATTTTTTATGCATTTGCATGTTACGGTTATCACGAAGCTCCAATTACAAAAATGCAATTGCGAATGTTTGTTTTAAAAGCAATTACGCCATAACGGTTTATTTACAAACATTCATTTGTAAATTCGTGACAGAAATGTACAATTTTCAAAAATGCTTTGTCGAAATGGGTATAAAACTGCATTTTTAAAGCGTTTCGGTTTAATTGTTATACGTATTTTTCAATGCATGAAATACATATTAAATTCCACTTTAACCCTAGAATAGAGTCGCTGACGAGGGGTTGCAAGAGTTGACTTGCAAGCTATTTTCTATATACGTCACCCTTGTTGGTCTGCGGTGAACTCAAGATACATAAATTTGTAAATTGTATCAACACTGTTTTATAAGAGAATTGACATTTTAAAGTTCGTGCCGGCAGACGAGAGACATTAGTCACTGCGACAACAGTTGGAAAACTTTTATTTTTATTTTTTTTTCTATTCCACAATTCATACAAATTCAAAAAAGTCTTTGAAAAGTCACTCCTGTGCGCGTCTCCAAATCTCGTTTAAAAGTCTCTGATCTGCGGGCGCCCTTAGTCATTGAAATCGAAACGATTTTTTTTTTTATCTAAACATTAATAGTAAAGAAACAATAAATATATTCAAAAATATTAGGTCATTAGATATGAAATTGGTGTTTTGCCGTACTGGCAACTTTGATCTTAAATATCTTCTCTTTGGTTAAGAATTCAAAATTCAAATTTATACAGCTATTTACTCATGTATTTGTGTTTTGTAACAAAAGTTATAGCCCTTAGGTTAGGTATAAAAATGTTAACTTTTTAAAATAAGTGCTATGAATTTCAATTACAATGCGATGAATTAAAAAAATATATTTTAATTTTTTATACTTTAAATAAATAATTTTGAAATATAACTAGCACACAATTGAACATTCGTAAGCGAAAAAAGCTTTTTGTGTTAGTCAAATTGACAAATGATTAAGCTTTACGTATTTAATGCGACTAGCAGTGAAAAACCCGCTCCGCGGGTTTTTGCTGCTAGGCCCTACGGGCGGATTTCGTTCTGCTTCGCCCAGTTTAAGTGTTGGTGACTATTTATAAGGCACCACCCTTTTAAAAAACTAACTACTATTAACATTAAACGACAGAATACTTATACTTAATAGGTAGGTATATAATAGTAGACATTCTTACATTAAGACCGTGAATAATGAGAGGAACACTCTTCACCCCAACATAAATCTTCTTATTATTGAATGAAAGCGAAAAATGTTTCTTCTTTTTCATACTTTTTTCCTTAAATATAGTATTATAGATGGCGCCACTTCCGTTTGCAAATCGCATGTGAGCGAGTGATAAGTGTGCATACTACGGCTGCAGCTCCGTGGAAAAATGCACGTTCACGGACGGCTTAGAACGGTTTCCATACAGTGTGGCGTTGGAGATTTACTCGGAGCCGGGCTCCTTAATTTGAACCGTGCGGGCATTACCGTATTAATATACTTCGATAAGTGTTAAGGAGACATAAAAATACATATATCTTTGGATCTGATAAAGGCCAGGTATTTTATTTGAAAACGCTTTTAAATGTCGAATATAAATACATATTGATAACAAACTTACTCTTTTCATAACTTCTTCTAAGTGGTCGCGCTCTAAAAAGAAACGTAAATGGTCGCGCAGATTACATGCGTAGGCCATTTTTAAACAAACAAAAAAATAAGTGAAATAATAATGATTTATTGTGTGTTTATTTTTTCATCTTATAATCCAAGTATTGTTTATTAGAAATAAGCAGGAGATAATCAAAATATCTTTTATCTTTTTAATAATTTCCTCTTATTTGGAAATAAAAATAACATCCACTTTTATTGAAAAAAAAAAACTAACCAAACATTATTAATCTAATTGCTGATTTCTGAGCAGGACAAACATATAATATTAGAATGATTAGGGTAAATGAATTTTTTAAATTCGTTATATAGTTTTCGAGTACTTCTATTGCGTGCTCATCCGCAGTCATGGCAACGACCCACAGAATTTGTCCGAGTTGATCCTGAAGTCGATGGCTGACTTTCCTCTTGTGGAATACCAAGAAAGTATTTTATTTTGAATGATAGATTTCTTCATAGATCGTCATCTAACATTTTCATCTGCAATCTTCGATGAACCAATGGTTTTATCGAAGCCAGAGACAGGACGATAAGAAAGTCACGACGTCGAACTGCCTCGTAATTCTTGTTCGCGGTATAAATACTTACCGCATCGAAGGCGCTATGGTTATTGTAATGAAAGAAGACATTTAGAGGCCAATTTCTTGAATTTCTGAAGACGTCATAAAGTGAACAGATCTTGTCAACCAGATCCACACCATTTGTTGTGCGATTACAATGCGTTATCGTATAATCCGATACTTGTAAGTGTAAGTGTTAATGCGTCCGTGACTTACTCAACTTAAAGTACACGAAACATAAAATGATTGGCACCACCCATTTTTAAGACGATAGACTTCGCTTTTCGGCCCATACAAAAAGGACGCCCGGGAAAAAAACACTTTTCTAGATCGAAAATAGAACAAAATGAATATACTTTTTTTATACTGCCTTCTAGAGGGTGAAAACTATGTCGGTATGTTTTAGAATTTTCGATGCGTTTCGTATTAACGTAAACATTCACTATCAAACATGTACGATTTATCAAAAATTATTATTTAAGGAAAAAGTGCTGCTAACTCAACTCTCATAAAGAATTATAAAATTATAAAAAGCTACCGACGTAGCTTTTTCTTTCTAAAAAATATATTTTTTTTTAAATTTCAATTTCGTGAAAGTTTCGGTGTAGAAAAGTGTATTCTCCATAAACCCCTTTTCGAGCGTTTTCTGTAGGTAAATTTGAGCGTTGTCTCATTCGCACATTTCGCATTCGCATGTATTGTAAGTGTGCGTGAGCTTATTGTGAGCGGGACAGAATGACAGACGCGGGTGTTCCGCGTGTCATTCAAAGTCTAGCCTCTTAAGGAATCTTTAATTTTCTGTGAGTGGATTACATATGTAATCCGCGCGACTACAATTATAGATCATAATTATGCTCCCTTATTAATAATATTTTAAAATAATTAACATTTGACAAAAATTGCTACTTTTGTATATTTGCTTTATTTTTTCAGGGTAATTATTTATTTTTTGGTACTTGGAAGGGAACTCAATAATATCATCCGATAGAAAAACGATATCAACGTTGTTTTATTCCAAACATTCTCAAGATTCGCTGGTTAAAATCCTTCGGGTACGTTCTATTATATCTTGTTTATTCGATAATTTTAATCACAAAACACAACATACAAATAATACAGTGACATACGCATTTCGACTACGCTGATTTACGCAATAAACTCAGATTTTTACATTTCCGACGTTCCGGCATTCATGTGACAAATAATAATAAATTTCCCTCTCCCCATGTTTCCCGACTCTCCCCTCCCCATTTGACTCCGGCTCAGATGCCGCACCATTAAGGGAATGATGCCAGACATCAATTTTTTTGACAAGGGGAAGTTGGGCAAACACACAATGTTCAGGAACTGGCCAACAACTTTAATATGGCAGATAAAATGAGAGATGGGGCCAGTAACCAGTTTTGTTAGATAAAAAAACCGAAGCGGTGATTCATGATATCATTCTTTATGCTTAAATAAACAGTAGGTACGTAACTAATTGTCCTATAGAATGATTCCAAAAGTACAAGATTATCATATACCACCATTCAGAGTTGAACCGTTGCTTTTTTTACATCACATAACTCCACTCTAGAAACCCTGAGAAAATATATAATTTCCCTTAGGGACTTTGTCATTTTTGAGCATAAAAAGAAGAATAGTAAGTTCTGGGAAGGAAAAGGGTATGAGAGGTTGGTAGAAATCTGGGAATCAGTGTGTCCAGGAGTGACTTATGAATCTATCCCTCCCATTGCGGTGCAAGTAAATGCTTCGAGAGAGTTCGGATGGAGAGGTCAAAAAGTGTCACCCTCAACCAGCCTCTTCCGATTTGGCCCATCATGCAGTTGGTGGGGGATGCATCCGCTTCAAATTTCTGGACAAACCTCACCCCATGCATCCAGAACTCCTGCTGAGTCACCAAACGTAGCGAACCACTAAGGCTATACGAGAGGCGTCGGTTATCCAACAACACCTCTCGGGGTGGCGGTACCCAGACGCTTCCCAATTTATAATGGATTTAAAAAGTCGGGTACTTCCCTGCATCCTTTACCTCCCACTACTATATTCGCAGCAAGTTCCGGAGTGGTAGATAGTGTTAGTATCACATTTCTGAAAACCACTATCTAGAGTTGAAACGTGGCTTGAAATAGCTTTAGCCATGTATAGTGAATATATCTGATTTGCCAGACGCTATAGTCATACCGGCTCCGTATGGTTTTAAACGGTTGAGACTCGTGTGCGAAGTTCACATTTAACATAAATATTGTAACATCGGATGGCGTTGCTGGTTAGAAAAAACAAATTAATTTGGGAGGCGGATATGGGCACTGCCGCCCCGGGAACCATTTATTGGACGAACAACACCTATGCCACAGGTCTTCCAAATTTAATAATAACACCTCTGCCACAGGTCTTCCCAAGTGGTTCGCTACGTTTGGTGACTTAGCAAGGATGCCGGGTTCATGGGGTTAGGTTTGTCTGGGACTTAGGGCGGATACGTCTGCCGACTATCTGCGTGGCAGGCCTGATTGGAAGAGGCTGGTTGAGGGAGACCATTTGATCTCTCCAGCCGACCTCTCGACCCATCGCCTTGCACCGCAGTGGGAGGGATGGCTGCAAACGTCCATAACTCATGGACATATTTATCCCCAGATTCCTACCCACCTCTCAAACCCTTTTCCTTCCCAGGACTTCCTCTCCTTCCTTTCCCTTAAAAAACCCTCCACACAGCATCTTCACAGAAGACAAAAGCCATGAGGGTTTTTTTCCTCAGGGCCTTCTGTGTGGTGCAAATGTAAAAAATAAATACAAATAAATGTGCTAAGCTTTGTATGATGGGCCACCAATAATAACACCTGTGTAAGCAATAATAGCACGGTCGATCGATAGAAAAATTATCGACTATATCGGTAACTTGTCATTACTCTAGAGGACGACTGCAGATCGCTAACGTACAAACGATAGTTGACGTCGAATATATTAAAAATACGTAATCATTCTAAACGGTTGTTTATTAGTTGGCGATGTACAGTCACGCTAGAGAACGACATAATTTACCGATGCTATCGATTTAATATTTATCGATCAACCGGGCTATTTACCCTGGAGATATTTGAGTGAGGCCTACATCTGAAGTTGACGGTTTGTGATACACAAGAAAACGAATATTGTAGAATTTTATTATCCGAAGAAGTATGATATATGATTGAGTAAAACTTCTTTAGGCGCGATATAACGAGTAATTCAGATGTTTTTCGGACGGAAATAACGTTTTCAAATGGAAATAATGACGTTCGGTCATCTTTCTTTGTTTTTATATTTAAAAGGTTATAACCTTCGCTAGAATATTTTTATTATTTTCCGAAACTTGGATGAAAAATGAAGACCTAATTTTTATTGCATTTCTCAATACAAGCGACCAAACTCAACGACCGGTGGTGTACCTGTGTATCATTCATGTCTACACGGAGAAAAATGTTATTAAAAAAAACGATAATTTTAATAGTAAAACGGTTAATAATGGGATTGAAGTTCTTACGAACAAATTAACAGGGTTTCAATGTTTATTGGCGGGAACGTGTAAGAATAATTTGTTGTTATACATAATTTCGTACGTATACCAACAAATTATTCTTACATTTTCCCGCCAATAAACATTGAAAAACTCTTAATTTGTTCGTAAGGACTTAAGTCCCGTTTTTAACCATTTTTTCAAATAAAATTTTCTCCGTGAATGAATGATTCACAGCTAGTACCCGTTTTAGTTATACCTGCCACAACAGGCAAAGAAATTTTACTTGAACCGCGCGTAAAGGTTAGACGCACTCATAACTTTTTTTTATGTTTTTTAAACATACAACATTTTAAAAAATTGTAGGAATTAAGTTTAATTTAATTATATTTTTTTAATTTATAAACTAATATTTAAGACAATATTTTTATGCATAGCACAAAGGGTAACAATTATTATAAGCAATAATTATTAACCTGAAATACTCATCCACATTGAAAAAAATCTCCTGAGAAAATGAATAATTATTGCTTATAATAATTGTTACCCTTTGTGCTATGCATAAAAACCTTGTCTTAAACATTAGTTTTTCAATTAAAAAATAATAATTAATATTTGAAGAGTTAATGTATACATAATATGTCTCGATGCCACCTGGTGGGATATTTAGCACTTAAAATGCTTTTCTCATATAAAATAAAGTTTGTTGTTTGCAGGTGAAAAAATGTAATAAGCAGTAATTGTTGAATTAAACACTAGTATATATTGAATTATTTGACGGGTAAGGGATAAGCCGACGTAGCTCAGTGGTAGAGCATTTGACCGGAAATCAGAAGGATACAGGTTCGAGTCCCGTTGGCGTCATGTATCTTTTATCGTGAGATTTTTTCTATATGGATGAGTGTTTCAGGTTAATAATTATTGCTTACAATAATTATTAATTTTAATTTATTTTATCCCTCTGTTCAAGCAGATTAATTCTCAGATTCTCCATAGGTACAAGACAAATGTGTTTACTTACTACCCCTACGTTAATTACTGATTTAATTTATAGCTGCGAGGGTGGCGAATAGGGGATGTTTGTAATGCTGGTTATTGCTTAGTGATCCTTTATCGTTTTGAATGTAAAATTAATTATAAAAACCATCTTACAGCGCTTCATGTCACATTCTTTCTTTGTTCAGCATAATGCTGTGTAATAATCTTTATTATTCGTAGAAAGAAAATTATCTATACATAAATATAGTAAAGTAATAATGCTAAGAACGTTTTACGAAGTGTGTGATTGAAAGATTTTAATACAAAAAATAATGTTTTTGTTTTTTTGTTTTTCAGAGTAGTTTCGCGCACCGGTTTCGGTTTTTTTGTTTGTTTAAAACTAGCTTAAAAATGTGATGTTAACGTATTTTGAAATGTACACAGATTTTTTTGCAAAGTGATATTGCAAGGATTTGAGACCATGAGCTTCCATAGGTAAACAATTTTTTTTTCAATGTGTTTCTTCAAAAAATAAAGTTACATATCATTGAACAAGAAGTTGACACTTATAATCTAAATTAAAATATAAAAAAAAGACAGAAAACAGAAAAATAATAGATAACGGAAGACAAAAAAACAGAAAAATAAAAGATAACGGAAGAAAAAAAAACAGAAAAATAAAAGAAAAAAGTCGCAACTACTGGTACCTCTATCTAAAACATAACTATCCCTCTCGTCTTACGCATCCCGTTAAGACGAGAGGTTCTGGGTTCGTGTCCCAGTTGCGATCGTTATCTTTTATTTTTCCATGTCTTCTTCGTTTTTATATTTTCATTTATATTATTAGTGTATTCTTCTTCTTCAATGATATATTACATTGATGGGAATAAACTTCAAAAGTTATAAAAGGAGAGTTGTTTTTATAAAATTTTAAAATAAAGTTAATTCGTTTACAGAAATATGTTAAAAATTACATAAAAATAATTTCACTTATGGGGCCAGCAGACCCAGCTATAAAAGCTCAAGCGTTATCTGGCTTGGCCTACTCAAGCATATCGCTCGTCATACATTGCTATTGGGAATGTAGGCAACCGATATGCTGAAATACGCCAAACCAAATAACGCTTGAGCTTTTATAGCTAGGTCTGTTGGCCCCATTATTGTTATAAGATGTACCCCGATAATATGGCTAGGCTTGTATGTATGGGGGTGTATTATATTCGCTATTTCTTTATTTATATGTTAAAGTCTTCAGTTTATGTTTTCAGTGTGTTTTTAATAGTGAAATTTAAAAAATTGTTATTTATATTTCTGATACTTTCTGGTAATGCATTAAATAAATTTTGGAGTTAGGAGAATTGATTGGTGTTTGAAAGAGAGAGTACGAAAACAGTGTGCAATATAGTTGTGAATGATGAATACTTAGAGCAAGTTGATGAGTTTGTATATTTGGGAAGTATGTTTACAAGAGATGGGAAGGCTGATAGGGATATTGAAAGAAGGGTAACTCCATGAATGGTGGACTGAATGTTGTTGGCGCCAACAAAAAGCTGTCCAAAGAAGCGAAGCTAGCAGTTCACAATGGAGTGCTGGTACCTACCCTGATGTATGGCAGTGAAGCATGGAACTGGCAGAGAAAGGATGAAAGTAGACTGAATGCTGTAGAAATGAGATCCCTGAGGCGTATGTGTGGTAAAACCATGTATGATCGTGTGAGGAATGTGGAGATCCGAAAAGAATGCAAGGCCGATGTGAACGTCATAAGTAAGATTAAAAAAGGGACGCTTAGATGGTTTGGACATATAGAGCGAATGAATGAAGAAAGGAGTGTCAAGAGAATATATGATGCTAATGTGAATGGTAGAAGAAGTCGAGGACGCCCGAGGAAGACATGGCAAGACCAAGTGAATCAGATACTTGAGTCGGGCCATGTCAAGAGTCAGAATAATAGAAGAGCATGTATGATAAGATGTATGAATCTGAATGAGGCGAGGAGTGTATGCCAAGACCGAGTTGTTTGGCGGTCCGTCCTCTCTGCCTACCCCTGCGGGGAAACGGCGTGATGGTTAGTTAGTTAGTTAGTTTAGGAGAATTGATGTTTGACTGAGTTTTCTGTTATTTCTATTTGGAATATCTTTTAATATTGAATGCATTTCGGTTAAACTATTTCGAATTGATGTATGGCAGGGAGCAGGGGGAGAAATCTAGTTCAGCTAGACAGTGGACTCATCTTTCGTTTCCTTTGGGGGATGAATGGAGCGGACATCGTTGACGACTTGTTAGGTGATCTGTACCGTCTGTACCTGTATCATTCACATATTGGTGACTCTTTGAAGGCCCCACCTATGCATCATATCGATAATTAAATATTTTAACTTGACTTTCAACAACATTGACTTTCAATCTTCTTCTCGTTCTTATCCTTCCCCTCTCAAACTTCCCCTTTTAAACTCGTCACAATGAATCATTAATCCGTGAATTGGCTTTTATTTGAAGTATTTTACTTTTTTTTTACATAAGTCGTAATTTCATGATTGGTGACGCTATGTAGAGGGTTGTTTTATGGAAAAGAAGGAGAGGAAGTAGATGGAATGATAAAGGTATTGATATGTGGCTAGGAATCTGGGGGTTAATGTGAACAGGAGTGACGGACGTGTAAATTCGTCCCTTCCACCTCGGTGGAAGGCAATTTCCGGTGAGGCTTAACCAGTCTCTACAGATCCGGCTAGTTATGCACACTTATAAAAATGTTTACCTAGTAACTAACTAACTTGCAAAAATCAAGTTTTTTCTAGAGACAAATGGACTTCATAAACTCAGTTGCATTAAACGTGACAAGGTGTATAAAGATATACATGCCACAAAGAACAGACCATCTCCAAAAGGATCTCAAAATGCGATCCAGACGAATCGGCAATTGACTTAATTGAAACCGCAAATTCGTTGGAATTTGTTCTTGAAGTCTTGGAAAGACCAAAAAAGCATCGACCACGATGATTAAAAAAAAATCACACAAGACGAAAGGGATAAGCTTAATAGCAGTTTTTGGTGTCCGATACTACACCAAAATCACATTATTTAATTTGATTAGTATTCTCAAACACAGATAAATATACACTTCGCCATAATCCCTGATGATGAATACTGTAACGCTGTCTCAAACGTTAGGTAAAGAAGGAGGAAGCGCAACATGGAATAATTCCCTTTAAAATTAATCAAGATAATTCATTTGGCCTTGAAAATCTCAATTAATATCTTAGTAATTAAAAGGGTTTTTTAAACATTTTATTAATCGGTGTTTGTCAATCCCTGGTAATATAGTCGAATCGTTGTTGACCAAGTTCACTGGTCAATATAATAATAAAAACTTTGAAGGAATACCTCCCCTAGGAAGAATGGAAGAGGGAGTTCTGACTGGACACATATTTCCTCTTTTATTGTTTGAAGCACTTTTATGATAAGACTGATGATCATCCTAGTGATGTGTTTTTTGCATTTAAAAGTTTATTCTGATTAGAGGCATTTTTTGAAAGTGTGAGTTGTTTATACTATCTTTAACTCATTCGTCGCATCCAATTAAATTAGTTTTTTCTAGTTTATGTCATTCATGTTCAAATTTTGTTCTACGGTATCATCAAAGTAGTTTATAACACCGTTTATAATTCAGCTTTTAATTCAATTATGGTAGATTCAGACTGGGTCGACGTACGTATGCATCGCTACGCCTAACCATAGATTTTCAATGAAAATTTATGTTTTAGAATCGCATTGGCCACACGCATCGCGACGTGCGATGTCTGTGGCCATTTTCATAGAAAATGTATGGGTTGCTAAGCATTGTTTGGCGTAGCTATGCGTGCGTACGTCGTCCAGTCTGAATCTACCTTTACAATGACGTTTAAATTAATTCTCCCAGCCCCGGGAACCATTTATTGGATATCCAACATCCCTGCCGTAGGTCACCTTAAGTGGTTCGCTACGTTTGGTGATTCAGCAGGGGTGCCTGGGTTCATGAGGAGAGGTTTGTCTATGTCTTGGCGGCGGATGCATTTGCCCACCTGCTGCGTGACTGGTTTAGCCTCTCTCGACTCATTGCAGAACTTCCTCTCCTTCCTTTCCTTAAAAATATCCTCCACACATCATCCTCTAAGACAATATAGGCAAAATGAAGGTATTTTCCTTGGGGTCTCCTGTGTGCAGCTAATGTAAAAAATAGAAAAAAGTATTGGTTTGGTTTGAGTTATTTAATTTTTTTTTGAAAGCTGGGTTGTAGTATGACTATTTTCAGATTTACTTCCTCCTACAGTATTGGCTTCGTCACGACAATGTTCTCTCCTTAAAATTGCCATCCTTACAGTATTATCTAAGTTGATATATGTTTACCTCTGATTCTCCTGTGCGAAGTTTGTATTTAAAAAAGTAAAATCACAGAGATTTATTTAAAAAAAAAATGTATTAAACTGCTCTTCAAAACTACGTTAGCTAGTGGGACCATGATAGTAGTAATATAGGCAATCTTAATGTAGTGCGATTAAGAGCTCAAAATACACGTAGAAGAGATAACCAAATTTAAACAACGCAAGGTTTCAATTACGAATATAGTCTAACAAAAGGGCGATTCTAAAAACAGTTTCTGTTCTGGAATGATGCAAAAAATCACTTCAATTAAAACATTTATTTTCTACAAGTGAAATAAATCTCTTGTTTTAATGCTCTGCCGTGGAGATCGTCACAAACGCATTAAACCACAATAACAAAAAATAAGTTTTTACTCAAATACTAAAACCCACTGGGCACACAAAATTAAAAATAAATCAAACATTCTATTCGCCCCTCCCATTTAAGAAAAATTAAATGAAAATACAGCTTTACGACCGAAGAATTATCATCAGTTGTTACCGAGATAGTCAAAACAAGAAGCAATAAAGCTTAAAAATACGAAATTTTGCGGATTTTCCAGCGCAAAATACATCTGCCGTCGGAACTAATTGAATAATATAATAATTTATGGCTGCACTTTGACCGACCACTATTAGGTCGACATATTTTTATAATTATTCAGCGTTCATTTTGTTTATTTCTGACAAAATCCGAGCTTAAGCAAAAGATTGTAATTTATGGCAGCTGTGACTTTAAATATGGAAACTGCTGCGATTTCAACGTAATTTTTACACATAAATTTTCAGTGCTAATAAAAATCTTTGATTTTATGTTTGAATTCTCAAATTTATGGTTGAAAATATTTCGTATTTGATGTTTCTACAATATTTTCAAACTTCAGTTTGCTAATCAAATTTTCACCTCTAATACATTATTACCTACAGACACAGACAACTAAATACTTATTATTTCAATAGGAAATATCATATGTATGTACCTAACGTATTATAATATTTTTATTTTTAACATTTAAACTTAAAGAGTTAAACCTCAAATTATAATATTTTAATTAATGAAGATAATATTAGCGAAAGTCAATCGAAAATCCGAAACAGAAAAATCAGAAAAAGATAGAGTCCCAGATTTATCCGTATCTTTTTCTAATTTTTCGGTTCCGGATTTTCGCTAATATCTTCATTAATTAAAATATTATAATTTTGAGGTTTACCTTAAAGATCGTTTTCGATAGCCGAGTTTGTTGCTCCTCCCCAAACAATTATTCCATATTCTATTATTGATTGACAAAGTGCAAAATATATTGTTTTCGTTTGTTTTATTTTGTATATATTTCTTATGTTTAGGAAAATGAGTATTGTTTTGAAGAGTTTATATGTGATTTTTTTGATGTGATGTGTCTATATATTATCTATGTAAACTACTGTAAATATCTATAAACTGTTTGTCGAGAACAGAAACAAAAAAAACAAGAAAAAAAGTGTTGTGTTGTATTATTATTTCATCCTACCACCCACGCAAATACATGGCGTGGTGGCTTCTCAGTAAGTATTGTACAAAATTTGAAAAAACACTTCGTAATAATATATTTAAAAACTGTAATATGTCTCAGAGTAGAAGGAGTTTCGGAATAATTGTCTCTTTCGGAGAATTACGAGATGTTGAATTATTTACATTTTTTTTTCATCCTACGCAAGATTTAGTTTTGTTATTGTAAAACTTTATTTAAACTTGAAGAAGACGTTATTGTTCGTTTAAGTATTATGTTTCCCGTAATAAAAAAAATACTTATTTAATTTTTGATAAAATTAGTATTATATACCGATTGTTTAGGAGCGCAGTTTAAAGTTTATGATGATCTCTACAAATCTAATTATTAACTCCCAAAAGGTTCCCAACCAATGGGTCGCAGCCCCAAATGGGGTTGCGAAGGGTTTTCCGTAGGGTCGCCATAAGGCCGAAATATTAAAAATAGATTTTTTAGTAAAAATATTCATTTTGAATTTTGATTTTGCTTTATTGAATGATTAAGTGCATACGTAGGATCGATTTTGTTAATGATGATCTCTACAAATCTAAATATTAACTCCCAAAAGGTTCCCAACCAATGGGTCGCAGCCCCAAATGGGGTCGCGAAGGGTTTTCCGTAGGGTCGCCATAAGGCCGAAATATTAAAAATAGATTTTTTAGTAAAAATATTCATTTTGAATTTTGATTTTGCTTTATTGAATGATTAAGTGCATACGTAGGATCGATTTTGTTAATGATGATCTCTACAAATCTAAATATTAACTCCCAAAAGGTTCCCAACCAATGGGTCGCAGCCCCAAATGGGGTCGCGAAGGGTTTTCCGTAGGGTCGCCATAAGGCCGAAATATTAAAAATAGATTTTTTAGTAAAAATATTCATTTTGAATTTTGATTTTGCTTTATTGAATGATTAAGTGCATACGAAGGATCGATTTTGTTAATGATGATCTCTACAAATCTAAATATTAACTCCCAAAAGGATCCCAACCAATGGGTCGCAGCCCCAAATGGGGTCGCGAAGGGTTTTCCGTAGGGTCGCCATAAGGCCGAAATATTAAAAATAGATTTTTTAGTAAAAATATTCATCTTGAATTTTGATTTTGCTTTATTGAATGATTGAGTGCATACGTAGGATCGATTTTGTAAAAAGGGGTTCCGAACCAAAAAAAGTTGGGAACTCTGATTCTGGAAATAGACATGCTGATTTTCACGTTATTTAGAGTCCAAATAAGAGAGTATTACCAGAGAATACCTGAAATTAGTCATTTTTAAACCAATTTCTAGACGTATTGACTCTTTTTTACAAAAAAAAACCACATAAATTGATTTTGAAAGATTGTTATTTTATCTGGTACACGCAGTTTTAAAATTTTGAAACACTAAGTGCATTTTTAAGATGCTAAGGTTATACCGTTGGTCGTAGGCAGATTTGTTCAATTTTCAAACGACATATTCAAATGAACAACACAAATTTCAAATCATATAATAATACTAAAAAATAAATCAATACAAAATCTAGTCGACACAGTTTTGAGAATTTTAATTTTAGTTTAATTAAAATCATAAAAATAATAAATCCGAGAACGTGTTTTGTGACAAAAATACCTCATATCTTCTATTTATTTAAGGTTATACAAACTAAAATATTCCAATTTTTTTTACACACTTATTATTTTTAGACATTATTGAAAAATCATAAATACTTGATAAAAAAAATACTTACAAGTAGTACACGATATTTAATAATTTATCATCGTGCTTTTTGAGCATTTTTATTGCTTTATTGAATGTAGGTATATACTAAAGCAAGTTTTGAATGAAATAAACCGATAATATAATATATTATTAAATTTTTAATTTTTAAAAATTGATACGGGGAATAATCGATCTTTCTCATTGGAACCTCCCTGTATTTATTCTCAGCCGCTGGTCAATCGCTCTTAAATATATGCAAAGTAAATTTTAAGCCCAACCATTGAAAGATTACAATGTAAGGTACACATAAAGTAAAACTTTAAATCTCTTTTATTAATGACAAGCTTCTGCCCGCGACTTCGTCGGCGTAGGATTAGCACTTCGAGTTTTCTATTTTCTTTTCCTAGGTCCCATCTACGTTTATACCAAAATTCTTAACCTATTTATTTAAAATATGTATAATTCTTGATTCGATTCAAATTATTAGGCGAGTACTTCAAATAAATTCACTAATAATTTAAATATTTTCCAAAATAGAATTTTGATTTAACAATCATTGTTTTGCAAAATGTCATTCTCAAATATAGACGTTATCTATTAAACAATAACTAGCAGTTAAAAACCCGCTCCGCGGGTTTTTGCCGCTAGGCCCTGTGGGCGGCTTTTATTCGGGCTTCGCCCAATTTCGCCAAGTGTTGGTGACCATCTATAAGGCTCCGCCCTTATGCAAAAATAACAACTGTGAATATAAAACTACAAAACACTTACATTTAATATGTGGATATATAACAGTAGACATTCTGTATTATAAGACCGCGGACAGTGAGTAGAATTTCGGAAAAGAATCAACTCAGCATACCTAAATCTCGTTCATCCACGTCAATGACAAAAAAAGAAAATTGATAATAATAAAAATATTTATTCATCAATAGATTTATTACAACATTACACATTTTGTTGTTAATCATTGATTCTATTAGCGTAAAGGTCACTGTTCAGCTACAATTCAGGATTTCTCCTGGAATGCAGTTGGTTTTCAGCAGTGCCTCCAGTATAAAACAGAAAATAAAATAAAATAAATTAATCAAAATAAAATAAATACAATTAAATTAAATTACATAAAAATAATTAAATCAAATCTCTAATTCAATACACACAATACAATATATAAAAAAAACCATAAATTAATAATGTAAATCGGCATTCAAATTAAAGGCAATAATCTTAATATTAAAACTCAAAAAAATAATAAAATCAATTCGAATAAAATATTCTCAATTAAAACTCAAAATAAAATCGTCAAGTATAAAATATAGTCAAAATAAATAATGTAGTAATCAAATCAAATCAAAAACAAAAACACGAATAATAAATTGTATCTTCTTAGTAATGAATGAAAGAGACAAATGTTTCTTCCCAATACCATTTATTGGATAATCAACACCCTTGCCATTGGTAACTCTAAGTGGTTCGCTACGTTTAGTGACTTAGCAGGGGTGCCCAGGTTCATAGGGTAAGGTTTGTCTATATTTTGGCGGCACATGCGTTTGCCCTCTACTGCGTGGCGGTTCGTATTGGTAGAGACTGGTTGATGGAGACATTTTACCTCTTCAACAGGACTCTCTCGACCCATCGCCTTGTAGCGCAGTGGGAGAGATGCATTCATACGTCCGTCACTCCTGGACACATCGACCCCCAGATTCCTACTCACCCTTCATATTTTTTCCTTCCCAGAACTTCCTCTCCTTATTTTCTCTAAAAAGAACATCCACACAGCATCCCCAACGATAACATAGGCCCCGAGGGGAAATTGTTTTCCTCAGGGTCTCCTGTGTGGAGCTAATGTTAAAAAAAAATACCTCTGAAATGATTTCTTTTTATCGAAATAAATTTGTAAAATTTATATAAACGGTCACGGAAATTAAAATATATATATATATATAAAATTAATAACATAATAATTTTACATGAAATCTAGCTAAACTTACTCTTACCAAAATATTATCAAAGTATAGGCATTTTTTTAAATATATAAAAAATCTACATAGAACTTCCTCTCCTTATTTTCTCTAAAAAGAACATCCACACAGCATCCCCAACGATAACATAGGCCCCGAGGGGAAATTGTTTTCCTCAGGGTCTCCTGTGTGGTGCTAATGTTAAAAGAAATACCTCTGAAATGATTTCTTTTTATCGAAATAAATTTGTAAAATTTATATAAACGTTCACGGAAATTAAAATATATATATATATGTATATATATATATATATATATATATATATATATATATATATATATATATATATAATAATAATAACATAATAATTTTACATGAAATCTAGCTAAACTTACTCTTACCAAAATATTATCAAAGTAAATGCATTTTTTTAAATATATAAAAAATCTACATTTGGTTGAAATAATATTATGATTTTACCAAAAAACTATAAAAGCAAATCTATTCTCCTACAATGTATTCAACTTTTATAATAAATCGAAGTAACCGTGACAGGAATATAGACCACATGATGGAAAGAAAATACTTTTTCTACATAAATCATCAATTAGATTTGTATCTTTGATTATACGCTACTACTGAAATAGCTACATCAATGATAAAGTTATTTTTTTAAATTTTGTCATGTAATACTATATCGGGTCTATTATGTCTAATTGGTCTGTCTGTTAGTATAGTTTATATAATTCTGAAAATGAATTTGGTTCGTATTCATAATATGGTACTATATTATGACAGATTCATCATGTTATGTTTAATTACCAAACTTTGATGAATTATTTTTAAAACCTGATTGTGCCTAAATGTATACTCGGACTGCGCTAATATAACAACCCGAAATAATATGTTCTACAGTTTCCGGAAAAGAAAATACTTTTTCTACATAAATCATCAATTAGATTTGTATCTTTGATTATACGCTTCCTATAATTTTTAGTATCAATGATTCTATCTTGAATAGCAAGCATAAATCCTTCTATTTCTGCGCTCGACTCTCCAATACTTAACCATTTGTTTGACAAAAGTTTGTCAACATACGTTTGGTTGAGATAATTGAAGTGTTTTGCGTGAATAATTTTATTTGACCAGGAATCTAATAATTCCTTGTTGGTATTTATAAAAATGTTGGCATTCTCGTCGTATAAATTTAAAGGTGTAATGTTTCCATCTGCCTTGCAAATTATTTTATGTATTTCTGTTTTTTTTATTTGTTTTTATTATTATCTTTATAATTTTCATAATTATCTGTAAAATACCTATTTGTTCCCTCATTCTATGGGTGCTTTTATTCGAATATAAGCCGGTGTAATTATTATGTGATAGTGGCTGAATTTACCCCTGGAGATTAACAATAACAATTTCAGAGCCAGCTAGCGGCAACCAGCAAGAAGACAGAATCGTTGACGCTAGTCTCACTGGTTCTGGAGAAAGAATGTCGTAGAGTGACGAAATACCCGTTTAACAAATAAAGAGTAGGTACTGAATCATTTAAAAAAAAGTGGATCTGAAACAGGTTGGAGATACTCAAAATAAGTAGCCTGAACCCAAAAAAGGTTTTCTTCTATTTTAACTTAATTTAAGCTAACACCAATCCTACCTAACCTTACCCTAACCTGATATTCCATTTTAATTTAAGATGAAGATAACAGGTACGACAGAGAATAAGATACTCTCAATATCGCGCAATGAGACCACCATTCAGAACTGAAACATTGCTTGAAATGGCTTTAACCGTGTTTGGTGACCAGATCTGAAGAGCCAGGTACTTCCCCACTTTCCTTTCCCAAATCTCCTTCCCCTCTCCAGTACTTTCAGTCTCACAACATACCCCACTTGGGGATGCCTAGTCTGACTATTGTTACTATTGTGCGGTAATGGTATAAGAAATATAATAATAATAATAATAATAGGTACAAAATCAAAATGTATATAGAAGCAAAACAATATTTTTACTTCGCGATTTTTTTGCTTGAAATCAAATAGGAATATGTATAAATAAAGAGCTGCACGGAGAAAAATATTATTCTAAAATACAATCATTTTATTCGTAAAAACGGTTAAAAACGGGACTGAAGTTCTTACGAACAAATTAACAGTGTTTCAATGTTTATTGACGGGAAAATGGAAGAATATACGTTACACATACAATGTAAGGTACATATAAAGTTTTACTTTATGTGTACCTTACATTGTAATCTTTCAATGGTTGGGCTTAAAATTTACTTTGCATATATTTAAGAGCGATTGACCAGCGGCTTAGAATAAATACAGGGAGGTTCCAATGAGAAAGATCGATTATCCCCCGTATCAATTTTTAAAAATTAAAAATTTAATAATATATTATATTATCGATTTATTTCATTCAAAACTTGCTTTAGTATATACCTACATTCAATAAAGCAACAAAAATGCTCAAAAAGCACGATGATAAATTATTAAATATCGTGTACGTATTTGTTGGTATACGTATACGTATACGAAATTACGCATACCAACAAATTATTCTTACATGTTCCCGCCAATAAACATTGAAACCATGTTAATTTGTTCGTAAGAACTTCAGTCCCTTTTTTAACCAATAAAAACATGATTGTATTTTAGAATAACATTTTTCTCCGTGTAGAGCTTAACTCATGGAGTGGTATAATAATAATTATAAAAAAATTATAACTTCGTATATTAACATCCGTGACGTTAAAAACACTCATTTTACGAATAAATAAAAAAAAATATTTAGAAAAAAATTATCAACTCACATCAAAGTCAGTAATATTTTTTTACCAGTCTGGAGATACTGTTATGTCACAGAGCGACTTCTAAAGTCGTGCAATAAAGCTTTATGTAGCAAAATCTTTTTACTAGATTTTAACGAAATCTCTTTTTAACTCAATTGTTCCAAGCAGCTATTTAATTCCGCGTCATATAATATTTATACATCCATTCCACAGTAGGTAGAAACGAAACGTTGAAAGTAAAGCGCTAAAGAAGGCATCAAATTTTATGTTCCAAGAAGTCTTTTTGCTTAGTAGCAAAATGTAATTATGTTTATGATATCGCATTAAAAAGCGTCAAAATATTAAAATTCTCATTCAATGACATTAAATTACTTAAGAAATGATGGTTTTACTGCACTTAAAGCTCGCATTTGCTTGTTGAATTTATATGAGAATCACGACTAAAGAAAATTTAGGGTTTGATGCATTACATTATGTGCAAACTCATCCGTAAATCCAAATGTTGTATACAGTGAATAGGAGCATATAATTTTGATGCCATGTTGGAGTTGTCACAACAAAGTTATCTTTCATGTGGCTTTAGACATTATTTGTGATGTAATGCGCTCGTTGTGATGGCAATGCGATGATGCGAGTGATTTTTTTTTAAATACTAGCTCCCTACGAAAGGCACTGAGGAGAATAATTCCCTCAGGGTCTATGTCGTCTTTGGGAATGAATGCTGTGTGGGGGATATTTTTAGGGAAATGAAAGAAATGTAGCTCTGGGAAGAAAAAAATACGAGGAGTGGGTAGGAATCTGGGGTCAATGTGTCCAGGAATGACGGACGAATGAATCCATCCCTCCCACTGCGGTGCAAGGTGATGGTTCGAGAGTTCGACTGAAGAGGTCAAAGTGTATCCCTCAATCAGTATCTTCCGATCCAGCCAGCCACGCAGTAAGTAGGCAAATACATCCAAGATTTAAATAAACCACACCCCATGGGCCACCAAGTCTGCTAAGTCACCAAACGTATCGAACCACTTGGGGCAACCTCTTGCAGGGGTGTCTCGCCAGCCAAATTTTGAAAAAATCCTTATGATGAAGTTTGATTGATATTATATTTTCCCTTTAAAAAATTACTTCTCTAAGAAACCTGATAGATCTTTAAGAAACTGCTGTATAATACAACATGCTTATACACGTATATTTCATATACAAGATAGTCCACAGATAACAAGGAAAAGCTAAAATGGGAGTGGATCAATTTATATTGTTATGTTATTTTCAAGACTTCTACGCTGCAAATTCAACCATTGCGATTCAGATGCAACGTATTTGAGTATTATACAAATCTAGGTTATCGTAATTTTATTTTATTCACAAATAAATGGGCCATTCTCCCTCAGAACGGAAAACCTCGATTTCAATATCCTACCGAGTACTGAATAAACAAGTTTATTTAATAATGATAAGTAAATTGAATATAATTATTTATTTTTATTTTTCTAAAAGAAAGACAAACATTCCCGGGTTACAAATAACCCAACAACATTTGAAAATCTCCTACTACCACCACACTGAGCAGAACATGTTACTTGCGTTGTGATGGAGGATTTAGCCAGCCGAGGAATAGAAACGGAACGCCTGGGTGGGACCCAAACGCGATGCCCACTCAACCACTGACCGGTTATTATTAAACAAATTACTTTTTGTAAACCACTATAATAACATGTTGTAATATCTACATGTTTCAAAACCGATGATTTCTTCGTCAGGATAATAACATGAATATAATCATTTATTTTTAGTCACTCATTCTAGTCAGTTCTAAGTCACTATATATTGTGTTCTCTAACAGGTTGCGAAGGGGGTAGAGTTTCTTTAATTTATAACACGGGAATGGGTACCGCCGCCTCGGGAACCATTTAATTGATAACCGATATCTCTGCCATAGGTCACCCTAAGTGGTTCGCTACGTTTGGTGCTGGGATGATCATGGATGCCTGGGTTAATTGGATGTCTGGATATTGAAAATGAACCCCAGATTTCTATACCGTCATACTTGTTCCTTCCCAGAACTTCCTCTCCTTTTTTTTCTAAAAAAAAAACATACCCACAGCATCCCCAAAGATGACATAGACCCTAGGAAAATTATTTTCCTCGAAAAAGGGATAATTATTTTGGAATGACTTTCTTAGTTATTAGTCGTGTTCCTTTGGGTCATTTAATGATTAGTGTAGTACCAATTGTGGTGATTTGGCACTTACAAGGCAACTTAAAATAAATATATTTTATCGTGCTACAATCTTAACAGACGGGTTGTCATTTAAACTTATATTCTTTAGATAAATAATATTGTCGACTTTGTAGACATAACGAAATCAGAATAAAATATCACATCTACACAATATTATTGTTCACGAGACGTAAATCAACAAATTTTATTTTCTTTTCTCTCAAAGTATAAAAATAGTTTTTACTCCTTAGGAAATATCATCAGAAATTTTGCAATATTTATTTTTCGACGAAGACAAAACTGTTTTATTTTCAAACAATATTATTCTTTTCTTAGATTCTTAGAAAGAAGTCTCAATAAATGATTCCTCTAAGCTCTTTTAAGTATTTTTCAAACTAAAAAAAGATGGTAAGTTTCCAAAGAACAACAATCAAGCTAACTTTGAGATTTAAAAAGGCACGAGTAAAGCAGATTTAATTACGATAGGATATACCAAAAATAAAAAAAACTATAGAATTTCTTATTAAAGAAATAGAAGTACAGAACAGCAAAGGGTTTTTATTCATTGTTTGAATATTTGAAAATATAAACAAACATCTAAGGATTTATATAACTGATCTTTGGGTTTGTGCTTATGTTTATTATATTTATTAGAGATTACAGAATAGAACCACCAGATGTATACTGGAAATAGGCAAATACTCAAGGACTAATCAAATGAGAGGGCAGCTAAATTGGATTCCAATAAAAAAGAGACTGCTATGCATATGTTAATTTTTGTGCATAAAGTCATGAACATCAAATGCCAAAATATTTTATGGATGAAATTGTTTTTAATAGACATGTACATAATTACGAAACCAGAAATGTAATTAGAATAAGATTGCCATACATGAAGAAACCAAAATCGCAGAACTGCCTAATGTACAGAAAACCAAAGATGTATGATGAAATGCCCGAAAGTTTGAAGAATGAATGTATTAAAAAATAAATGTTGTTTATTGTAAAATTATTACCATATCACGGGCATGTGTCTAGTATGGTGGCAATAAAATCCACACATTTTATATTTACTGTGCAAAGAATAATAAAACATTAAAAAAAACATTAAAAGTTACGAAACGTAATATTATCTTGTGTATATATTCAAATGTTGTAAACTAACTCAATAAATAATAATAATAATAAATAATTATTATGACTTACATATCTGAGGACCTAGCACATTCGCTCGATAACGATCGATAGGATAACTGTCGGTAACTTCTCATCGTTCCCTAGGACAACTGCACATCGCTAATGTAAGTTGATGTCGAATATGTTAACCTCTAATTGGCCGTTGGCCCTCCGGTGGCACCGGTGAAAATTAAAAAAATAAATTTGAAACGATTTTGTCCCTTAGGTATAAAGAAATTGTATGAAGAACAAGGTCAGAATCGCATGGGTCATTCTCTTTCTTGACATAAAGAAATACTGGATAGCGTTTAGCCACTCCGAATAATTCAAATTAATTCACAATGACGCGCCGAGCATCAAAAATGGCTGCCGCTTGATATGGTCGTATTCGAAGTCTATATTTTTTAATTGTTTTTTTTTTTAAATATAAATCCATTGTGGAAAGCATAGATTTGAGTGATTATTAGGAAGTTCGTTTTATCTATATTATTTTGATGTAATTTTTGTAATATATCATAAAAGAAATGTTATAAAAATTGAGTTCGTAAGAAATATCAATTTTTTTACGTCGTAATGATTATATCACATATTTTTAGCATTATTTTTTTACGAATTTCTATTACAAAATAATATTATTAGTAACAGCAGTTGTATAAACTACCAAAATCTGAAAGAAATGTTACTGTAAACTTATAAAATGCGACACAAAAAATTATAAAGTGACGTTGATTTTTTTTTTTTAAACCTGGGCCTCCGAAGGGAACACCTAGTTATTGTGACTGTCACTTATTCGTTGGCGATCTGTATTCGTCATGCTAGGGAACGATAAGAAGTTACCGATACTTATCCTATCGATCATTATCGAGCGAGTGTGCTAGAGCCTCTGGGGCCTTACATGAAAGTCAACATGGTCAAGGAGATATTAAAATTTGTCAACAATATTGCTTATTTGTCAACATTTGTTAGCAGAATGATTGACACTGACTAAAAACTGACTGGTCTTTGTGGTCGAGGGGAAAGGCTAATCAAATCATTTTTTTGTATAGGGAGCTTCCGATGAGAAAGATCGATTATTCCCCGTATCAAATTTTTTAAATTAAAAAATTAATCTCGATTTATTTAATTCAAAACTTGCTTAAATAAGTAGAGAGTAATAAAATTGCTCAAAACGCACGATGATAAAAATTATTAAACATCGTGTACTTCTTGTAAGTATTTTTTGAGCATAAGTTTTTTATTTTATTTTATTTTTTTTTTTTTTATTTAATGACAATACAAATTAAAATGAAAATACAATATAAAGTAAATTAAGAATATAAAGTTAAGTATTTTGTCCTCAGTCCTCCTCACTAGGTATTCCTGTTCCGAGGTGGACTGCAGGTTGTTGTATGGTGTTGATCATGATTTCCCATCATTGTTGTTGGTTTTTGTTGGTTTCCACGAAATATAAATAAATAAAGCAAAAGGTGTTTATGTTTATTATTTTGCGTTGTTTTAAAAAGTGTTTATGTTTATTATCTGTAGGTTGCGTTGGGGTTACTTAATAATTTTAATTAGTTCCTCATCTTCATGTTTCTTTAGCCATAATTTGATGTCCTTTTTAAACTTTTAAGTATTTATGAATTTTCAATAATGTCTAAACAAAATAAGTGTGTAAAAAAAATCTGAAATATTTATGTTTGTAAAACCTTAAATAAATAGAAAAACTAAGGTATTTTCGTCCGAAAACACGTTCCCGGATTTATGTTTTAATGATTATAATTTAACTAAAATTAAATTTTCTGAAAAATTTGCTAGATTGTGAATTAATTTATTTTGTTGTATGGATTATATGATTTGAAATTTGTGTTGCGTAATAAAATATATTTTTTTGTAAAAAAGAGTCAATACGTCTAGAATATGATTTAAAAAGGACTAATTTCAGGTATTATCTTGTAATAAATACCCTCTTAAGAAATATTAAAATTTTTAGGATATTATTGCAAAGCATATTTAAATATTTCCACTGTCTGACAAAATATTACCGAGGCCTAAGGGGTTAAAGAATATTGAAAGAAAAATGTTTCTATGAAAACTACTAATAAAAGATATTTGCTTTTAAATATCAATCTTTAATCTATTTCAAGAAGGATTAAGGGTTTGGGAATCCATATTACATTATTATTGTTATTAGAATACAAGTTAAGCAGAACATTTCTTTTAACTGTCCTAGAACGGGAAACCTACCTAGTTGGACAGTCAAGGCATAATTAAACTGTAAATGTATTTTTATGAGAAATAAATAAATAATTATTATTTTTTAATTGATAAACTAATGTTTAAGACAAGATTTTTTATGCATAGCACAAAGGGTAACAATTATTATAAGCCATAATTATTAGCCTGAAACACTCATCCATATTGAAAAAATCTTCCGAGAAAAGATACATATCGTCCACGGGTTCGAGTCCCGTCGGCGATATGTATCTTTTCTCGGAAGATTTTTTCAATATGGATGAGTGTTTCAGGCTAATAATTATTGCTTATATTAATTGTTAAATAAATCATTCATAAAAAAATTCTGTTACTCTGCAAACAGGAATTGAAATCAATATTATCCGCCCATAAACAGGTTACGTTAGGTTAGGTTGATTTCCAAGTCATCAAGTGACTTCCAAGTGATAAAGTGATTTCCTTGATCGCGGTAATTGAAAAAATAAGATTTATTATATAGTTTACATCATAATAATTGATTTTAAGTCGGCAGAAAGTTTGTTTGTTTCGTGTTATTAAAAACTTGTTCGGTAAGTTTGAATACATAATAATAATACATAATAATAAATACATAATAAATGCAATTACAATTCCAACAAATATAACAGCAGTTCGTTTTAAACTAATAAATCACAAGAACATTTTTTTCAGTAAACCAAGCGAAGCGCTTTGTTCCTAGAAAAATAAGTTACAAGTTGTTATCCTCGTTATAAATTTCCCGGTTGCACAAAAAAATGAGCCGAAAAATCACGTAGCGTCTAGTTATGCAAGCGAATTTCTGAAAAGTCGTGTATGGGTTATATGAAGCTGTATAGTACATGCATACGTAACACGATGGGGTAGGTTTGCTTTGTATATTTCAGGAGGTTTTCAGTGGCTGCGCGCGCAGCCTGGGTGCGCCCCAGAACCTCCGAAACTTTAGTACGGTGGTGTCCGCCGGTCGCTACGGAGGGGTACCGCGAAGCCTTTAAGAGACATCAACGCATCCGGCGAAAGGAGCGAAAACTGAAAACGTGATGCTTGAACCGTGAAGTGTAGTACTATATAGGATTGAATCGATTCTGAAAGCTTAATCCAATTGAAGTGTTAGCAATTTTAATTTTTAATAATAATATAGTAGTGAAAATATTCGTAACATACATTTTATTGTAAGATATAAGATATTAAAAAGAATTAAATTGTACAATTATTTTCAAATAAATATTATTAATAATTAATAAAATTTTTAGATGAAGTGAAATAGTAAATATAAATAAATAGGAACATATTTCAAAGTGTGTGTTTAAATAGGGTTTCTACTGAAGTAATTAATAGTTTCGTGTTATAATTGTGTAAGAAAAAACTTGGAAGATTAGACATTTGTTTTAAAGAACTACATAATTTTCAAAAGGAATAGAACATTTAAGGTTGGTACAATTTATTTAATATTTTTTACAATGTTGATATTGTATTTTCTGTATAATCTTGTCTCTTATTCTTTCAATTCAGTTTGATTTGTTTTTTCACTCTGATTTCAGCATTATGTTAGCCGCACAAACATTTTTAACGGGAAATAAAATAATGGTGGCAATAATTACTGCAAAGTCGTTTCCTTATGACTTCAAAGAGGTTGTTTTAATCAAGTTTGAATCCTATCGTCCAGGGAAAAGGTTTTTAGAAAAGGCAAAAAGGTTTTTCTTAATTTTTCGAGCTATCTTTCTATATTCAATCTCAGTGTAAATTACATTGATATATTATGTGATTTGACTGAATATTTCAACTAGGTTAGACATAATGAACCTACCTACTTCAGATGAAAATAAATATTTTAATAACTGCACGTTAAAGAGCTGGTTAATTTTTTTTCGTGGTAGGTATACGACGGATACGAATTCAAATCGTCACGGCTGAAAGTATTATCGTCAATCATTTTTGGGTTATATTCCGTGACGCACTTCCTTCTTTTTTGGGTATCAGACGGTTACGGGAAAATTTCTCTTTTTTTCAATAGCTCCACTCAGGAGGCTGAGGAAAATAATTTCCATCAGGGTCTATATCATCTTTGGGGATGCCGTTAATTTTTTTAAAAGAAAGGAAGGAGATGAATAATTCTGGATAATAAAAAAGTATAAAGGGTGGGTAAGAATCTGGGAATCAGTGGGTCCAAGTGTGATGGACGTATGACTCCATCCTTCCAATTGCGGTGTAAGGCAAGGGGTCGAGAGAGTGAACGACTTACCAATACCTGGACAAACCCCACTCCATGAACCCGGGCACCCCTGCTAGTACACCATTTGGGGTGATCTATGACAGATGTGTTGGTTATCCAATAAATGATGCCCAGGACGGCGATGCTCATACACGTCTCCCAAATTGACCCAAATCTTTTGTAGCATTATAGACATGTTTTAAATTCATTCATTCACTTATCGAAAACCTTTCAACATTATTTAAATTTAAATTTCTCTGATTATTGCAAGTATCTAGTGTTTTTTTTTCTATCGATCGAGTTTCACTTACCAGTATGTTACCGTTCGCATAAAGAAAGAGAGTGCAAGCAGAAATTGTAAAAAAGTGATTGCCAAAATAAAAGGAAAACGAAATATAGGATTTTTCCTTTCGCAGCTTCAGAGTCAAAATTGACTGTACGCCACAATTGATTTAATAAGGAAAATAATCTTGGTCTACTCAAAAGATTTCGTTTAGAAGTATCACAAATTTTGTCTGCTTGTCAATTTTTTGATTATCTAAAGTAATTAAGATTTAATTCACTACATAAGTATTCAAAGTAATCCGCACAATCTATTCACGAATACGCCACTCTTATATGAACTCCTCATCATTTGGATTGCAGTGTAAGCTGTGAATACAAGTTTATTATAATTGCTTTTACAAATATCCAAAGTAGAAGAGATACTGCTCTAGCTCAGGTTGCAGTCAAATTCATCACATAAATGTAAATTGGATTATCTAAGACTCAATTTGTACTCCAAACTGCGCCCTTAAAATTACACCCCAGGTTAGGGGTGTAATTTCATGACATTATATTAATCAGCACTTTTCATTTTATGATTTTGTAATTATATGAAAGGATGTGTTGTGTAAATTACTCCATTACCTTGTGTGTAGATGTACATTAAGAACACTCAACTTGCCACAGGTTAATTTATTGTTTACACTTCGTTGTTAATTATAAATTAATGTCAGAAGGACAATTATCAAAGTTACAATTTTTTGAGGCTGGTACGGGTACCGCCGCTCTGGGAATTATTTATTGCATAAGCAACACCCCTGCCGTAGGTCATCCCAAGTGGTTTATGGAGTGTTTTTATTGTTTATGTATCCGGGTTCACGGGGGAGGTTTGTTTAGGTCTTGGTGGCGGACCAGGATAAACTGATTGATGAAGTACTTTTTACATCTCCAGCTGGACTTCCACGACCCATCGCCCTGCACCGCAGTAGGAGGAATGGATTCAAACGTCCGTTTCTCCTGGACACACTGACCCAGAATCCAACCCACCTCTCACACCTTTTTCCTTCCCAAAACATCATCTCCGTCCTTTTCCTAAATATACCATCCATATCCCAATAGAGGCCCTGAGGGAATTGTTTTTCTAATGACCTCCTGTAAGGAGCAAATAAAAAAAAATGTGGAAACTACGGCACTGAATGGAGGATGTTGACCGGGGTGGCCACTGGAAACAAATGTAAAGAGCTTTGGCTGCAATCCGTGATCAGGTCGCGAGTGTGCTGGCAGAAATATTTTGATGCATTTAGGAATATCAACAGACAAAGTCTCAAAAGGACTAAATAACATAATTTATTGAACTATAAAACAAACCATTATACGTATACTGCACATAGTCCCATCTGGTCCCGGCTGGAGCCAATAAGATTATGGCATCCCCAGTTGGAATATGTTATGTAGCTGAAGGTATTGGGGAGGGGAAATAGGTAGGAAAGATGAAGGTGGGGAAGTACTTGGCAATTCAGATCTCGCAAAAAAACAGGGCTAAAGCAATTTCAAGCAACGTTTCAATTCTGAATGGTGGTCTTACACCGATCGATACTCGGAATATCTTCCACACTGGAACGTGCCGCAAATATACTATATTTTATTTTTAATTAATTGTGAAATAAAACAAACACATCAAATAACTTTTATTTGTGGTTCGAACCCGCGACCTTTGGCTTAGTTCGGTGAGATTCCAGATGAGGGTTTAAAATTATCCGCTTATTCAATAACCTCGCTAAAGCAAAGTTTCGCTACATTTCGATGCTCAATGGTATTCTAACACCGGGAATAAAAAACTCGAAGAAACTATATTACACCTTACTTAAAAACAAAAAGCCATTTTTATTAAATAACCTAACAGTAGTCCAGCAGTAGGGCGTTTGACTCCCATTCCGAAGGTCGCGGGTTCGAACCCGGCGTTCGCAAATAATTTTTATTTAATTGATTTGTGTTATTTCACAATTCATTATTTAAAAATAATATATAGTATATTTGCGGCACGTTCGAGAGTGGAAGATACTCTTAGTATCGCCCTGGTGTAAGAACACCATTCAGAATTGAAAAGTTGCTTGAAATGGCTTTAGCCGTGTTTAGTGACTAGATCTGAATAGCCAGGTAGTTCCCCACTTTCCTCTTCCTCGTCTCCTTCCCTTTCCCACTTACCTTCAGCCTCATAACATACCCCAATTGGGGATGCCACAGTCCCACTGGCTCCAGGCGGGAGCAGTTGGGACTCTTGTGACTCTCTATAAAAAAAAAGATCCAAGGAGCTTTCCCCTCTACCACCGATACCGTCAATCTCCAGCACTACAAAGCTCGCAAAGCTTTTAATAATACCTGTGATGGTTGGGACAAAGATTTTATCGACGAAATATTCGAAGCTCAATAATCCATACAGAAGCAATAAATCGAAACATTTCAAGAAATAATTTATACTTTTTATTATTTTTTTTTTCTTATTTTTTATTATTTTTCTGTGTCTTGTACATTTTCATATTTAAAAAAGAAAGATTTTTATTGTTATCTTCTTCTTCAATGATATATTTTTTATACTTAATAAGTTAATAATGTTTTTTGTTTAATTCTAAATCATTATTTGATGGAACAGGTAAGGCTATAAAATAAATTTAATAATATTGAGAGTACTTTATTCTCAAAAATGCAAAGCACGATTTTTTCAAGAGGAAAATCTTTTATTTCAAAGTTTTTTTTAATAAACGAAGAAGGAATCCAGGTAATTTTTGAGGTTTAGCCAATAAACGAGGCTGTTAGTTTACCGTGTCATAAAATTTTATTAGATTCTCTACATTTTCAAATTTTCTCACGTAATTTGGCGCGCGCTGAACAAATTTCAAGCATGGAAAAGGAGCCTTTAACATTATGAATTTCGTGAATTATTGCTTTTAACGTCAGTCAATATCACATTCTTCCATTTTTATTTTAAATTTTTTTTTATTCATAATAATATTCAAGATTTTCGAAAATCCATACATATTTCGCAATTATTTGAAAATCTGAAAATCTTTTGCATCACATTCAGATGTAAAACACGCATAAAAATTGAATACTCCAAAGAGATTCCCAGATGTCCAAAGCCAGCGAAGCTATGGCAACCCTAAATGGGTACGTTGTGATCCAGAAGGAAGCTTGATGAGATGATAAAGAGAATGTGAGGGAAATCTGGCCTTTCAGATCTGATGACTAAACAGGACTAAAAGCAACAATTTTTCGATTCTGAATGGTGGACTTTTAGCAGGGCGATTTTGAGATAATCTTTCTCTCTACCTTTTATTATGTTAAACTATTGAATTGTGAATTTGTCATTTTAATTAATTATTTTTTATGTAATAAATTAAGTGAAGTTTTCCACTAAAGAATCAACACTATTAGTAGTATTCTTAGCAATAAGCAGTACATTTAGGTATTTTTATTTTTTATTTATTTTTGTTTTTTTATTCAAAAAGATAAATACGTAGTATATAATATGAATTGCATTGTTTTTTTTTACGATCAAATATTTTATGACTACTTTTCCATAGAAGCAGTAGCTTGTGGCTGGAAGAGGAGTGTACCTACGTTAATAAGTATTTTACTATTAGCAAACAAAAAGTGTAGTAAGTAATAATAAAATAATTTTTAACTTATTTTAAGAAGGGAATGTCACTTGAGGAAACTAATTGAGATTAGTTATTCTTAAGATTAATTCAATTGGAAACATTATTTTTTTTTGGTAAGTTTGTCTTTAAAATATTTTTTCACAGTGTTTATTATTTGGATTTTGTCATTAATGTTTCTAATTTCTTCCAATAGTCGATTGAAAAAATTTTTAATTGAAGTGTTTAATTTTGGGCATGGAAAATATATTTAAGCCGAGTACGGTTTTCAGTTAGAAATTGATACTTGTCTTTTTCTTTTATAAAGGGTAACAATTACTTAATTAAATCCCGGACAAACCTAACCCCATAAGCCCGGGCACCCCTGCTAAGTCACCATACGTAGCGAACCACTTTGGGTGACCTGCGGCAAAGATGTTGGCATGTACAAACTTTGGTGAAAATGCCCATATACTATTCTAAAACTTGCCGCAAATACACTATTATAAGAAAAGCAAACATTTTATGTAGTGAAGTTAATCAGCTGTCAGCTGTAAGTTTTTTTTTATTTATCCACTCAAACGTTTTTTGCCACATTATGATAATATTTCCAAAACCACGGATTGCCAAAATATGGCAAATACTCTAGATTCTTTAAAAAGTTTTAAATTTAACGATTTTATAATATTTTTTTTATAAATCCTGCAAATATGTAATAGTAGACAAAAGAGAGGTGAATTCATTGGCCACATAGAACTATAATCAGTTTGTATGTATCCATATTCAAATTCGGAGGAATGATTTTTTAATGTGGGCGGAAAAATTTCCTTTAGCAATTCGAGCAAAAGTTTTAAATTGCCCTTTTTTATTTTTTTTTATAGTGAAGACCTCACAAGAGTCCCAACTGCTCCCCCGTCTGGAGCCAGTGAGACTATGACATCCCCAATCGGGGTATGTTGTGAGGTTGAAAGTAATCGGGGAGGGGAAGGAGATGATAGAGAGGAAGGTTAGAATGTACCTGGATATTCAGATCTAGTCACTAAACACAAATCAAGCCATTTTAAGCAACGTTTCATTTCTGAATGGTGGTCTTACACCAGGGCGATACTGAGGGTATCTTCCACTCCGGAACGAGTCGCAAATATAGTATATATTATTTTTAATTAATTTATTGTGAAATAACACAAAATAATCAAATAAAATTTATTTGCGCACGCCGGGTTCGAACCCGCGACCTTGGTAATGGAGATGGAATCGGAGTAGGAATGTAAAGCCTTGCCTCTGGACTACGCCGGCCGGCCCTGTCGCTCCAGTGGACAAGTACGCGATAATCCGACAATCATCTTCAAAATATATTTTTTTGCAATATTTTTCTATTTTTTATACGAAATTCATACACACATATATATTATTAGGCTGGTGGCTTTAAGCAAATTATGTTTCGTGGTTATAAGCGAAATATGGTTACAGACCGGTCAGTGGTTGAGTGGGCATCGCGTTTGGGTCCCGGCGTTCCGTGTTCGATTCCTCGACTGGCTAAGTCCTCCATCACAACACAATCAACATCTTCCGCTTAGTGTGGTGGTAGTAGGAGATTTTCAAATGTTGTTGGGTTATTCGTAACCCGGGAATGTTTGTATTTCTTTAAAAAAAAAAACATTTCACGAGAAGTTGACTTATTCCAATGCAATCAGTTTCTACTTTCTATTTTCTGCAGCGTAAAAAGTTTCTCATCAAAACGTGTTTCTTGAAGCAGTCTCTTAATAAGTTTCACGTTGAAGTCCTCCTGTAATGGATACGTCTTCATATTATTTCTACTAAAGTTTTTACTTCCTTGAAAATTTTGTAATCTAAATCTCAGATGAAGACGTGTGTAAATATGACCTACAATATCAAAGATATGAGTGAATCGATCGGAAAGTTTTTAATTTAAAAATTCCGGGTATGTAAGTAAGTTTTTCTATAACTATTTGGTACCTTAAGGGCCGGTTTTATAACCGTCCGTTCGTTACACTTGATACCATTTTTGGTTTACCGCCACAAATATTTGGTCTACCGCCTGATTTTGCCGTTTTATAAACGTTCGTTAGGTTATCGGTAGGCTAAGTTTCGGTTAATGCTTATCTGACTGATTTTGGTCGGTTAAATGGATAACGATCCGTTTACTGTCGTTTTTTGGCAATTGTCAGAAGGTAGTTGTTCCCGGCTCTCGCTTATTTGGGACCGTGCACTATTTTTAAGAGATAATATTATATAATTTGCGTTTGTGCAATGGATTTGTCATCGAGCAATGAAAGTGGAGATGGGCGATTGACAATTATCGATGATTATTTCTGAAAAATTGCAATAATTACATTAAAACCTTATCACGATAGTGTAAAAATAGGTCAACCTTTAATTAATATGAGTAGGTTAGTTTATGCGCACAAAAAAAATAACATAATAATCTTGATCAACATTATATGTTTTCGTAACCACTTTATTATAAATATAAACTTAATTATTTTGGAATTATATTGAAGATTTATAAAGTTATTTAAACTTAAAACTTTTAAACCAACAATTTTCGAAACAACGCGCTATTGACAGCTGACTAAATCCCATAGACATGCACGATATGCCATAGATGAAAACAGTATCAGAGACAATTATCTACCTAAAACATTGCCAGTAAAAAAACTTTCGGACTAAACGTAACCGATGACAGCTAGTAATGCAAATTTCTTTATAGTACGCAAAATAAGATAACGAACGGATAGCGGTCCGTTAACGAAAAACGGTTCGTTACGTAACAGAAATTTGGTACGTCGTTTATAAAACCGGCCCTAAATGACATTAATGATGAATGATGACTCACAATATATTGCCATAATGTCACCGGCTGTAAGCGGTTAGGAGAAGTTTGGACTCTTGTGCGGTATTAACATAAAAATCATAATTAACTTAGCATTTATTAAAGTACTTCATGCACGGAGAAAAATGTTACTCTAAAACACGATCATTTTATTCGTAAAACGGTTAAAAACGGGACTGAAGATCTTACAAACAAATTAACAGGGTTTCAATGTTTATTGGCGTGAAAATGTGAAAATGTAAAAAAAAATGTGAAAATGTAAATTATTATTATTAATTATTAGAACAAATTTCGTAAGTATACCAACAAATTATTCTTATATTTTTCCGCCAATAAACATTGAAACCCTGTTAATTTGTTCGTAAGAACTTCAGTCCCGTATTTAACCGTTTTTTACGAATAAAATGATCGTATTTTAGAATAACATTTTTCTCCGTGTGTTTTTAAAAGGTGAAGGCATATGAGTACCAATTTGTGTGGCTGAATGGAGTAGGAAAGGGAAAAAGAAGTAGCAGACGAAGGTTGGGAAAAACCTGGCTTTCCAAATCGGTCCACCATGGACCTAACAACGTTTCTATTGCGAATTGCGGTCTTTTACCAAGCGATACTGAGAGTACGCACCACTCTAGAAACTACACATACCTACATTAAAAACGAATCATAACCTTCAAATTTAAAGTGCTTACCTATTGAATAATATTATATAGACCATCTCTTCAACTCTTAAACTTATATACCTTCAAATGGGAATCACATTCAAAAGTTAAAAAGAATGTTTTTCTTATAAAAAAATTTAATATTCATTTAGACTTTTATAAAAAGTCGATAGGTGTTCCATAAAAATAAAATCGGATATATTTATCCGAGACACTATCTAGGTAACAAAACATTCTTTGAATACTTGTTTCCAATGAAAAAAGGTAGCTGCCAATAATATGAAGAAAAAAAAACATTAGTCGAAGATAATATTGTTAATTCTGAAATTTGAATTATGAAGTTTGACAAATACGACCGTCGCATAATATAGGAAGCAATGGCTGAATTGGATAAAGCGTACGTGCCGGTTAGACGTGATGTTCTGGGTTCGAGTCCCAGTTGCGACCATTTTCTTTTATTATTTTTCTGTGTCTTGTTCATTTTAATATTTAAAAAAATTTGATTATTATTCTTATCTTCTTCTTCAATGATATTTTAATATTCAGCTAAAATAATCTATCCTAAATTCGTTATATTATAGGATTTCTCATTCCGCGGTAACCCGAAGCGGTAGAATGTTTAATGTTTAAATAATATGTAAATATATATATATATATATATATATATATATATATATATTTTTTTTTTTTTGTTATTTATCAAAAATACATTTGTACAAAATAAGGGTAGTCCCACAAAGCTGTCATATGGCAGCTTGTCTGTAGGTTCTACAATTTATCATTCTTAATATTATACATAAGGAAATATTTGTTAATACATATTATATAGTTTTAAGGACACATTAGGATAGATCACATAATAATATTAGATTATTTTAATTACATCTATAAGATATTTCAATGTACATGCCTAATAAAAAGATATATAGGCAGCTACATTAAGATAATCAATTCAACATATATAAAGATACATGGAGTTTTCGTTAATTAACCACATTTTTATCATTTTAGGGCATAATCTGTCATTTTTTTCCAATTTTAAGTTTATATTTATTTTATTGAAAATCACTGGTATTATTCAAGAGTAAGGCTTCCATATTTATTTAATATTCGAGGAGTTTTTAGGCCCTTTCCTTCTCTAAATCTTGTGGTATGTTTATGTACCATTTAGTGTTTATATGAGCTTTCCCCCGCGTTATCCATAATAGTAATGAACCAAAGGAGACCTTTTGTTGTAAGTATGCTCTCTGAGCCATATAATAGTTTTAAGTTATTTCTCTCTCTGTAAATATTTGGTGTAACAATTTTTTTATTATGGCAGTTTGTAAATTTTGAATATATTTAATGTAAATAGTGCTTGCCTGCCCCCAGGTTCGAATTCCATATCTAAGGATGGATTCGACCATAGAAAAATATATGAGTTTAAGGGTGCAATGAGGCAAAATAAATTTTAATTTGTAAAAGTTACTAGCTATTGATCGTAGCTGGTTACAAATTTTTGCCACTTGTTTATCCCATTTAAAATTATTATCAACAATTATTCCCAGATAAGTATATTCATACAACAATATTAAATATTTTGTATGTGGGCTGGACCCGCTGTCCGTTAACTGATAACTAGGTATTTAAATTCCATTTGCATTTTAAAAAGATTGACTTTCGCCTCAGATCGCTTTGAAACTTACAATTTGCCAAACGTGCCTCCGAATACGAACAAACAAATTTAAAATTCCCACGCTAAGCTATATCTAACACCCTTTTCGAATAAAACTTTCGCTGCCTTTCTACCTTTTATTAAAAAAAGGCTGTTCCAGGATCTGGGGACCTTTAATCCGATTAGATACCATGTTCTATCGATAGTTCCATGAAAAAGCTAGTATGGGCTCCCCGAAAAATTCGGCAAAAACGTTTCAGAGAGATGTAGAACAGAAACTTTTATCTGAATTTATCGTATTCGCCAAACTTCTAATGGATTTGATGTACTTGTTTAAAATTTTATTTTCAATTTTTTCTAGCACACAAGATGAGAGATAAGTTTAAAGCTTTGTAAATAAATATGTATGAGTTTATCCGAAAACATTCCGGTCAACGGGGATTAGAAATATTCGTGAATTTTCGTAATGGGTTTTGCCTATTACGAATATTTTATAATGGAAATATTTGGTCTTTGAGACATGCGGTTGACTGTCTTGACATATTATGATCAAAATATATTCAAATCTAGTGTTTTTTAATTTCTTGAAGGTTGAGTTCGAATAATTATTACTTGTTTTTATTAGAATATTTTTTTAATAACTTTTGAAGGTTATACCTATTTTTGCAGAAATTAATCTCTGAAGAAAAATATAATATTTAATAAATCTAAACATGGGAAAAGTATGTTGAAGATAATATTGTTAATTCTGAATTTCAATTATGAAATTGACAAAAATGACGTAAAATAAATAAAATGGCCGAGTGGGTTTAGGCCACGCGCGACGTCCAGTAAGACAGAGATCCTGGGTTCAGTTCCCATTTGCTACCGTTATGTTTTTTATTTATTTTCTGAATCTTATTCTGTTTCATGAATAGTTTAGTTTAGTTTAGTCCGGGTTAAGTTTTCCCCATAGGAAAAACCCTTTCACACACTTTTCCATATAAATGATCATCTAGTAAATCCACGCTATGGAAGTGTATTATATAAGTATAATTAATACAAAACAATACAAGAACAACATGTTAATCTACCAAACTATTAAATGGGAATATAATTCACCGTCTCCAGATATTTTCATAGCAGAGGGTTAGGCTCGGTGGAATTCCTAATTTTGACCGACAAATCCTACTGATCCCTCAATATAAATATTCAAAAAATCTTTCGTAATCCTACATGTATCTAAAATGACTGATTTTTGCATTTTTATATACAAATTCTTTGACAAATCTAATATGCCTAAATTTTTAATGAGAGAGCTAGGTATAATGCCAGTAGCCGAAAACAAATTTTATTATTATTATTCAATTAATTATTATTTATTTTATTTGACAAAATTTGAGTTTATAAAAAAATACTTTACGATTTTATGTCTCGTACCAAATAAATATATATTTTTTAATTAACAACAGAATTGCGTCATGACCACTATATAAATAATAAAAATAATTATTTTACCGTTATTGCATTGTCACCTCCACGAATACATTCATTGATTTTTATTAAATCATTGTTTTGTAGTTCAGCCTACACTTTTTTGGTCGAAAAGAAAGAACGACCGGAATTCGTTAAGCAGAAGAATCCGCACGAAATGGCTATTCTTTTGTCTGTCTAAAGACACAATGTCTAGCCCTATCACAATAAAAAGCAACGATTTTGAGTGGGTACTCACGTACATTATATTACTAGGTTTTCAATTATATCTCGGAAAAGAAAATTAAAACTAATTCACAGAGATACGTGTCATTCAGCTATTTCATGCTTAGTGCCTTCTCATTAAAGATAAGAAAATTTTATTACAAGATCGACCTGTACGTTTTTAATTGCATTATCCTAAAGCCAATGTACCATCACAGAACAATTTTTTTTAAAGTGGGAAGTGCTAACGAGCTAAATACAGCGCTTGTGTTAAGACACCAACTCTTAAAAATAGCTAATAAGTAATCCCTGTTAAGTAAGAGATGTCAAACATCCAAATAATTTATTTATTTAATTGTAACGGTATAAACATGACGTAATAATATTCACATGTCACATTAAAAACCAAAAGATAATATTAGGAATAATAAAAAAAAGAGAATAACAATCAATTGTGGCATTTGATTGTGAAATGACATCGGAGATATGAGAAAGAGATACAAGTACATACAAATTTTATAGTACAAATAAGGTAAACTTAGATTAAATTTATATTTGTTAATTTTTTTTTTAAAACATATTTAACATGTCTTTGATGTTCTAAGCACCTCCCCTTTCCACCTCTCCCCCTTCCCAATCTTCCCTGTTGATCTTCTAAGCACCTCCCCTCACCACCTTTCTCCCCCCACTACTTCAACTTCTACCCACGCATAGCTTTATATACTTGATTATTTAGTTTTAGTACATTTTATGTCCTGAGAAAGAGAACATCGTTCTCAAAACATGTCGATTTGTTAAAATAAAGATTATCGTGGTAAAAACAAAGTGTTTTAATTTGTCATTAAATTAATATTGATTGAAAAAATATGATAGCATAGCCCTCTTGTACCTACTTTCCGTACAGTTAAATATATCCGCTACATCTATGACAAAAGGAATTATATTATATTATTATTATTTATTATATCACATAATATGACAAACGAAAGACATTATTTATGAACGCCTATAGGGCTTATATGTAAGTAGTTATAATGACTAATAAATGGCAATTCGTGTTTTTTAAGTAGGTAAATAGTCGATTTAATACACGTCAGGCATAGACAAGCCATTGTAAGCCATAGAAAATTACAGAGATTTGACAGCTGATAACGCACGTAGGACACTTTTTGATATCCGACGGATTTTGCCCTCTTGTCTTAATTGTCTCGTAACATTTACGCAACAGTTAACATAAAAGATACAAAATTACCCTTCTGATCAATTTATGAACCTATAGCTACTTTCCATACGTTTGTAAAATTATATCAGTAGTTGAAAGTTCAGTGGTTTATGCAACTAAATAATAATTTAGTGCATCAAAATGTGTAAGAAACTATTTTTTTTCCCCAAAATAAAACATTTTGCTGTAGCAATTTCACGTTTAAACGTTTCAAAACTTACTTATGATCTTTTATGACGGTGATAATGAGAGTTATTTTTAGTCATTGTAATACATTGACAGAAAATTATACGTTACAGAATTAAGCCAATTAATGTATAATTGATACATGAATATTGGATGTAATATATTCACAATAGGGAACAATCACATTTTTGTTTTTACCAAAAATTAAAGAATAAAATTACAAACTGGAATATTCAAAACATTTTGAAAATTCACATTCCAAATTAGGACGAAAACGCCACCTGACGTCACTGCGCACCTTTTGACTTCACTGCGCACCCCGTGTCAGATGCCTATAGTCGAGCCTAATGTAATCCAGTAATCAATCTTCAGTTGATCATTTGTTTGTCGAAAAAAATGTCCGTAAATACCGTTTATAAATAATGTATAGTACCAAAATGTAAAATACAACATCTCAACACCAAACAGCTCGGAGTCGGGAGTGCGGTGTGACGTCACAGTGTCGCCAGTCAATGATGACTCGTTTTTGATCTTTGAATTTTCACACAACTTTGAAAGTGAATTAATTAATTTAATAATTTTTTTGTGGGGTTTCGAGTACGATATTCGAATTTAGTTAACTTTTTTACACATACTAAATGCATTGAAAACTCTATATTACATACACTGTATGTACCCTATTGTGGTGCATATTTATCACAATATTATGAGAATGTACATCAAGGATAAGCTGCAATAAAATTAGAATACATAATGGCCTAGTCAACAGTAAAAAATTGAATTAAGTAAATTTAATTTATTTGTGTATGTAGTTCTCTAAAAGTGAACAGAAAAAAGACAAACAAAAAATTGAGAGACAAAAAATAAAAGTTGGAACATATTATACATTTTCCTTGTCTCTGAGGAAATTTTCTATTCCAGTATATTTTTATTTAACCACCTCTGATTTCAAACCATTGACCTCTGGGTCCGTAGCCCCAGTGTGTATTTATAGCTCTAATTCATGTTTCGTTGGGTTCATAAAATATTTTTTTTATTTATTTTTTTTATAGTGAATAACCTCACAAGTATCGCAACTGCTCCCGTCTGAAGCCAGTTAGACTATGGCATCCCCAATTGGGGTATGTTATGAGGCTGAAGGTAAGTGGGAAAGGGAAGGAGACGAGGAAGAGTAAGGAGGGGAAGTACCTGGTTATTCAGACCTAGTCACTGAACACGGCTAAAGCCGTTTCAAGCAACGTTTCGATTCTGAATGGTGGTCTTACACCAGGGCGATACTAAGAGTATCTTCCACTCTGGAACGCGCCGAAAATATACTAAATATTATAATAAATATTTAATTGTGAAATAACATAAATCAATAAAATTAAATTTATTTGCGCACGCCTGCGTTCGTACCCGCGACCTTCGGAATAGCAGTCCAACGCCCTACCGCTGGAGTACACCGGCCGTCAAAAAAATGAATAATCATGTTTTTTTCGATATTTTTCCACAACTTCTGTTTAAGTACTGGTTAGTAAAGTAAAACAATTATGAAGTGTTATTATTTATGGAATTAGAGTTTATTTAACACCCTGAGTAATTTTATTCACTCCAGATAATCGTTGCTTTGATTAAATAAACCATAATAATTTAAATTCTACTTTCAAACAAATCAAACTGCCAACCCACCAGCAGCGTGCCGCAATATTTTAATTTGTCAATCTCCATTAAACTAATTCATTTACTGAAGGTTATGTAACCTACTAACTTTGACGTCACGGCGTAAGCAGGCAGATCGATTTTAAAAAGGAGTTTTTTTGTGAAATATTTATTTGACATTTGAAATATTTATTTGATCGATTTTAAAAAGGAGTTTTTTAGTGAAATATTTATTTTATTCTCTTCAGAAACATTCGTAATTTTATGAGTACTGGGACCTATATTCTAAAGTACTATAGGATGCTTATTGAAAATACTGTATATTGACGTATCGTAATTTATAATAATAATTCTGTGAACAAACGTCCTTTCAGGCTGTAAGCTAATTTTAATCTGCGGAGCTCCTGACCATGTGACCCGAAGAGTCTATAGCAGTTATTCCCAAAGTTGTCCAGGGGGACCGCCAGGGTTCCACGGGAGGCTCTACGGGGGTCTACGTTGGCAAGATAAAAAAATGGGGGTTCACAAGTTGTAAGTGGGGGTCCACGACAATTTAACTGATTTTGAAAGCAAACAACAAAAATGTTGGCTTGGTTTTACCTATCAAATTGAGCCACATAATAAATTACTCAAAAAAAATTAAGGAAGCAAAAAAAAATTACAAATTTTTCTGTGATTTTTTGGTGAAAAATGGTTTTATTGAGACCTAAAAAGATGCATTTTGAAGCTTTAAGATTCTAATTTTCAGATTTTTGACAAAAATTTTTAGAGCCACGGTTCTTATGCAATTTATTTATTTTATATTACAGAAACAAACAGTACATTGGTTACAGTGATGAGACAGTTTACAGATATTAAATAATATTTCATGGTGGGTACCTATGATATGTTTCTTTGAATGTCTTATTTGTAATTACCGGGTAATGTGCGTAGTATATATGTGCGTGAATGTATGTGTGAGTATGTTTGTAGGTGTGAGAAGTGTATGCGCATTGAATAGTTTATATCATTGACATGTTTATTAGGGTTGATCACTTTTGTATGAAAATTTTTTTTTTTTCGAAATTCGAATTGGAATACCACGGAAAAGTTGCTTTATGTAATTGTTAATAAAACTCCTCAATTTGAAAGTTCTAGCTCAACAGCTTGAGTTCCCGCCATAGACTTGAAATTTTATTTTTTAAGATTTAATACACGTTTTGTATTATACACCCTATTAACAAAATAATAAGTAAATATAATATGTTATGCATTAAATGATAAAATAAAAGTAGATTTTAATTAATAAAATAATTTATTTCAAATGAAAACACAGGTTCAGAAAGTTATGCTGGTATGAAGGACATCATTTTTTTATAACAAAAATCCTTTTTCGTCTCAAACTTTGGCATGAGCTTTCGAGATGCTAATTTAGATTTTATGTATCATTCTCGTATTTTTTTGTCGCATACACTTAGAGCTGCTTCTTTCACAACTTTTACAGATCTTTCCACAGCCTGGGTGTGGCAAGGCTGTCTCATAAACTCCAACACTGTATCTTCTCCATTTTCAATAAGCTCTTGAAACTTCTCATCGGAAATATTCATCAGTATTGGGGGTTCGTATATATTTGGTTGCCAGTCAATCATGTATATGTAAGAACGTGCATTTACGTCCACTTTTGGCACATCAAACACGCGCGAAACACAATTTTTATTAACTCGACGAGCCTTTAAAATGCGTCTTGCAGCGAGTTCTCTAATGTGCTTACGAGAATCTGTTATCATACTCAACATCAAGTTTTCTGGATGAGCAAAGTAACTGTTTCGAATTATAACAGGGTCCACCATCGCTAACAACTCGTTGGACAAATATCTAGTGCTGTTAATGAGCTTCCATAAATGATTTGATCCATATTTGGAGGATGAATGTGTTTTGATAGCAAACCAGAAAGGAGCGTATGATTTTACGACAAACGTTGATAAAGTCACAAGATTTTGTTGTGGATTTTCCGTAGAAATGTACAAACGCAGCATGCGATTAGCTCTTGTCAACCAGCGGGCATGGGATAGTTTACCTGGGCTTCTCTATGATAATTCAGGAGAGATTATTCTTCTTAGTTTCATCCTATCTACGACGTTAGTCGACTGCGCCCCAGAGTCAGCATCAGAAGCAGAACATAAAATAGATGACACGATAGCCGCTACAGCTTGGTCTGATTCTCCGTATCTATCGCATACAGTCGTCATAGTGAAGACTGGCATCCGTGAGCTTTATAGGCTTATGAGTCGATGTGTCAGCGTTGACAAGACCATCTGCGGCCGATGAACAAGAAGGAAGGTCGGCATTAGAACTAACTTCAGATCTATTTAGCCGATATGAAGTAGAGGGAATTTCTTCAATTCGTGTCTTTGAGTTATTTTATTTTTTATTTTATTTATTTGCGTTATAAACAGTCTATACATTTATATATGACAGTGAATAATATGTTTATGTCATTGACCAATAAAATAACGACATTTAAATATAGGACCATAATTAAAAAAAAAATATGCAACAATATACCTAATACAAACAATTCTGATTAAGCGCATCTTCAATTTACAAAGTGATACATAAAATATATACACATTTCTAAGGTTTACACTTAAATTTTAAAGGATATCAATAATATCTTTGAGGAAAAGATTTCATTAAAATACAAACTACTAAAAGTAAAAGAGAAAATGTGAGGAATTAATAAAAAAAAAAAAAAAATCAATGAAATTAAGTTTTTGGTTAAACATATGGCATTCGATGGAATGTCATTTTTTTATGAATGTTGTGAATTTAGCAAGGTTCATGTTAAACACATCGATGTTTGGGCATAATCTATTAAATGTGCTACAGCTTCTTCTTATAAATACATTTTCAAGGTAATTCGTTTTGCTCTTAGGAATATAAAAGGTATCCATAGATCGAGTAACTCTTTTTGGACATCTAAAATGAATATTTTGTAGTAAGTATGGGCTGTCAATATAGTTATGAATTATCTTATAGAGCATTAATAGGTCTCTGGTGTCTCGGCGTTGATCAAGAGATTTAAGGTTTACGGGGACATAGTTTACATAATTTCGTACGCGAAAAGAGACATAATTGACAAACTTTTTCTGAACTCTTTCTAGATTTGCTTTATACGTAGAACAATGGGGGTTCCACACAGTTGAAGCGTACTCTAGGTGGCTTCTGACATAGGATATGTAGAGAATTTTAAATGTTTGTGGATTTTTGAAAGCTGAACTTACTCTAAGTATAAATCCCAACATTTTCAAAGCCTTCGACGTGATATGCTCGACGTGAGATTGAAAAAGAAGCTTACTGTCTAATAGAACTCCAAGATCCCTTACTACATTTACCCTGTTTAAAATATTGTTCTTAATTGTGTATGGATACAATACTGTGTGTTTCTTTCGAGAATAAGATATGACGCTACATTTATCTGCATTCAAAAGGAGGCGATTTTCTAGACAATACACATTAACCAGAGAGTCCAGGTCATTCTGGAGCTCTATACAATCCATCTCAGACTTAATGATTTTGACAATCTTTTTGTCGTCCGCATATAGGTACAACTGAGAGTTGCGGATAATTTTGTTAACATCATTCATAAAAATATTAAATAAGAGGGGACCAAGGTGAGATCCTTGGGGAACTCCCGAGGTTACGGGGACGAAACTAGAGCAGAACCCTTGTACAGTTACAGCTTGCGTACGATTGTTGAGATAAGAGGCAAACCACCGAAGGAGGTCACCGTGTATACCCATTGCTTCGACTTTCTCTATCAAGATGCTGTGTGGGATTTTATCAAAGGCTTTGGAGTAGTCTGTGTAGACTACATCGACTTGATATCCATTATCCATAGCAACAAGGACTGTATCAACAAACTCACATAGATTGGTTTCTGTTGATTTTTTGGTGACAAAGCCGTGTTGATTTGAAATGATGTGTGGTCGTATACATGGAAAAATGATGTCAAAAACAATTTTTTCAAAAAGTTTACCCATTACATTTAACTTAGAGATCGGTCTGTAATTTTCAATATTGTGCTTGTCTCCTTTTTTGAATATTGGCACAATATATGAACTTTTCCATTCCTGTGGAAAACTGCCAGAAGACAATGAAGTTTTGAATATTTGACTTAGCGGATAACATAAAACATTAGCGCAATTCTTTAAAAATACAGGGTGTATACCATCAGGCCCACTGCCTTTGGTAGGGTCTAATGATTTAAGATATTTACAAACTAGTTGAGTGTCTATATTAACATTATTAAGATTGAGAGTTGAGGTGTTTGGATTATATATTCGAGTTGTAGCCGAGGTAGACGGGGTGGGGGATTCGAAGGAGGATTGGAAGTGCATGTTAAATAAGTTACTTATATCTTCCCCACCCGATACATGCTGAGAGTTAAGAAACATATTGTTAGGAATTTCAGAGTTTTTTTGCTTGGATTTAACAAAGGTCCAAAAGTGTTTGGGATCAGTATTAATATTAATTTCAGCCATATTAATGTAATTATCATAGCACACTTTCTCCATACACTTTTGTCGTTCTCGAAGAAGAGAGAAAATTTGATAGTCGGAGTTACGGTTATAAATTTTGTATTTTTTGTGAAATTTAAGTTTATCTTTAATAACTTTTTTTAATGCGGTGCTGTACCATGGAGGGTACCTTGAGTCTATGTTAATTGATCTAGATGGTACATGCGTGACAATTATCTTATTTAATTCGGAATAGAAACGCGCAGTCATTGAGTCTACATTGCTGCTGTTTAGAGTAGTTGTCCAGTTGACGGCTGCTAAGGCGCTATTAATCTGCCCGTAGTCAGCGCTATGATAGGAGCGGACGGTGCGAGAGCGCGGCGTTTGGAGGGTTGGTTCGTAGGACAAGCGCAGCGACACCTCCAGAGAGCGGTGGTGTGCATCCTCCGGCACTAGCGGTGTGTCACACCCAATAACAGTGCACGCGCGACTCGATATCACTAGGTCCAGAACACGCTCGTTTACATTAAGCTGGTTGTTGAATTGACGAAAGCCGGTATAGTCTAAAAAATCAGAAAGAGTTGAAGATAGTGCATCGATTGAGGACCGATTAAGCACCAGGGAACCGTCCGTGGTTGGAGGCAGAAGCCATGGGGCATGCCGTATGTTGAAATCTCCCAATAGAAGGAATTCATCATTGGGGAAATTGGTATGCATCGTAGATATAAATTCAAAAAAGTCACTTAATGATTTAATATGCTCCGCGCCTTGCACGAAATACGAGCAGTATATACGTAGTTTAGAAGCACGCGCTCCAGAACCTAGTGAAAGAGCAGCGGTGGCTATCTCTGCACGCTTAATGGGCGGGAGAGGGGGTGAGAGGCACGCCGGCAGTTCGCGGCGCACTGCAATAAGTGAGCCGCCTCCGAGTGCCTGGTCTAACAAGATATAATCACGATCACAACGATACACTACATAGCGTTCATCAAATAATTCCGAGTCAAATATACTTGGTAAGAGCCAAGTCTCAGTCAGGCATATCACGTCATAATTGGCATTCAAAACACCGGAAAGGAATACATGGGATTTCGTTCGGAGACCTCTAACATTTTGATAATAAATATTCAAATCACCGATAATAAACATTTGTATGGAACATGTAGGTCAAACATAAATACAGGCATTAGGAGCACATACTTAAGATAAAAAATTATCAATAAAATTAAAATTAATGCCCTGCTGTTATAGTAATTGTAACTTGAACTTAGAATTATGAAGTAATTATAATACCCACAATTTAAACCTAGAATAATGAAGCAATTACGCATTAAAAACACAAGATACAAAATTATCCATAAAAATAATGATATGCAGTTTTTACAATATCCGTTGCTTGCATCTGGAATTAAGAAGCAATTATACACTAATATTAGATACATGAGAAGATAAAAAGTAAACAATAAAGATAATATAGTGTTATTGTAAAATCCATAACTTTTGACTAGGATTATGAAGCATTTACATATTAAAAGCACATATCTCAGAAAATAAAAAATGAACAATGAAAATGATAAAGTTTTATTGTAAAATCCATAACTTTTGTCTATGATTATGAAGCATTTACATATTAAAAGCACATATCTCAGAAAATCAAAATTGAACAATGAAAATGATAAAGTTGTATTGTAAAATCCATAACTTTTGTCTAGGATTATGAAGCATTTACATAATAAAAGCACATACATCAAAAGATAAAAAATGAACAATGAAAATAATAAAGTGTTATTGTAAAATCCATAACTTGTGTCTAGGATTATGACGTATTTACATATTAAAAGTACATACATAAGAAGATAAAAAATAAACAATAAAAATGATAATATTTTCGTGGCCCACTTCAGTTGAAGTTTTATACAATCTTGTTTAAATCTTCTGTTTTGAGGATCGCTCTGATCTGTGACCCCTCTGATTTCCTAACAAGGATTCTACAGTTCCGGACCCAGACGAAACGATAGTTGTTCAGCTTGGCCGCTTCCTTCGTCAAGTGCAGCAGCCGTTTAGAAGCGCTCGTCAAGTGGTCGTTGGCGTAAATTCGGGAATCACCGTCGCAACCAATGTCGCTACTGATTAAGTCACGCGTCCTTCGAATTAAAGCCAAGAAATCATCTTTTCTGTATCTTGCTTGCATCTTTATAATTATTGGTTTATTTTGCCCTTTTTTTGATTCTTTCGGTGCCACCCGAGTAACAAAATCAATATCAAATTTTGGATCGATGTCGAAACCTGTTTTTTTGGCAATATTGGAAACAATTGAAATTAGATTCTCTCCTTTCTTTTCTGGAATGCCGACCAGTTCGATGTTTGAGCGGCGCGCCCATTGGTCGCGCTGCTCCATGTCATCCTGAATATTGGCTACATGGATCTTCAGGGAATCAACCTCATCTTTTAACAGGTCAACCAGCTTCAGCTTGATCTCCATTGAAGATATCTTTTTGCTGACGTCCTCTACTATTTTACCACTGAAGTCAATAGATAGCTTCACCTCGCTGACCTCATCCCGCAGTTCCTTGACGGCGGCCGGCAAGTAGGATAGCGCGGCCAGCTGGTCACTAATCTTCACAAGTTGCTCCATAACTGAGCTGGATGAGTCTCCCGCGGAAGGGTTAGATCTTGTTTGACGATTTGCCATTTTAATATATGATTTCCGGGTATTATACTGTGAATTTAACTTTTCGGTTATATGTAGAGTTCAAAAGTGCCCCTCAGGTTAAGGATTTTTTTTTTTTTGTCTATGTCAGTGTTGACGTCACAATGACAGTAGGTACTCTTTTGCACTACAATTGAATATTAAAATCAAGATTACTGACAATCACTGACACTGCCCACTGTCGCAAACACTGCCACTTTTACTAGCGTAACACTATGTATTAATTTTAAACTTGGGTTATGTTGCTTTGTTGCTTTTTGTCACTAAATTGTTAATAAACATGGAGCTGTCAAAATCAGATGTTGTTGTGTATGTCTGTTATTGTTGTATTATGCCTGAATTCTTGTTTTAGAGTACGTAATCTTCCATTCAGCAATTTTTTAATCTGAATAAGTTGGTTTTCTAATAACATTTCTTCCTCTTTTGGCACTTTTTTTCTCTCAAACAAGTACAGCTTACAAATTCTTTACATTTGCATGCAGCTATGTCAAAAAGCTTTCTACTTTGTACTCTGAACTCTTCAACTTTTTTTCGTTAAGTTTTTTCAAAGACTTTTTCAAATTATTACACTTTGAGTGATAACTTTTTAGTAACTGTAAGACTAGTTTGTGTGTGACAATTGGTATAGAAGATTTTATTCACAATTTTTCAATTTTCTTTCTAACTATTTCAGCAACTTCCAAAAACGTAGGTTCTTTTGTTGTGTTATTCCTTAATTTTAAGTTTTGTTGAACCCATTCATAGAATTTCATCACATTTTCATACGTAGGTAGGATATTCTCTTTCAACTCTGCACTTTCACCAAATATCGGACATTTTAACTTTTGACTTGTAAAAGTCATGTTAAATCACTTTAAAAAAGTTTATCAATAAGTACTCGTGAATATAATTGTCGCGCAACCTTTCACCTTGAGACAATTATCGACACTAGTTTAAACAAAACACTGCATTTCGTAGACTTTCACGTGCCGCCCCCTGCTTTGTCTCGCACTTTGCTCCTTTGTCACCACGCCAAAGTATATTAAAATAATAAAATATTTAATTGCAACAGCTAGTTAACTATATTTGAATATGTTATTAAATAAAATAAACCTATTTTAATAAATTCTGTACTATTTTGTAGGCCGCGCAAATAGTCCCTAAACTGTCGTTTTTGTAAATGTTCGTTGCCTTGGCGGGGGCTTTTACCGTTATCTGATAATTTTTATATTTTTTATTGAGATAATTGATGGCAATTGGCAATTTAATACAACTATTCCAAATCAAAATTCGAAAAAAAAAAATTTCGTTCCGCCCTAATGTTTATAGCATTTACATGATGCTCTTTTTAAATTTGGGCAGTGAATCGGAGAAAATGTCAATGTTAGAATTTAGGCAAATATTATTGAATGTATGAAGAGCACGGTTAATTGGCGAATTAGTTGCTGCATTTGTTTTGTATCTGCATACTAACAGATAGCACGAAAATATGATTTTGTAATTTTTTTGAGTTTTGGGAATATGCTAGAAATGTAGCAGTAGGGGTTCCACCGAAACCAGTAACATTTTGAAAATGGTCTATGTGAAAAAAAAGTTTGGGAACCTCTGGTCTAAAGTAATGTAGGAACGCAATCATGGACTAATACGATGTGTTGAATGACAATTTCAAAGCTCCAAAGTTCATGGCGAAGGTGATGCTGCATTCTAAAAATTGTACCACTGAACTTGAAATTCCAGATAAAAAAAATCATACAATATTCTTAACGCCAAAGCTAACCATAATTGGTGAAATTTCTTTGCTTTCATCAAAAAATTTGTAGATGTAATATTTAGTTAAGATTAGATTCCGCCAACTTTGAAGAAATCGTGCTGTTAAAAAAATTGTAAACACTCCACAGTAGTTTGGCATGGAACTTTACAGTGTTTAAAATTATGGATTTTTATTGACTGCCCTCAAAGTAAAACGTGACAAGTTTAAGATCATCGGAGTTTAAAAAAATTGTGCATTGTCAAACTATTTAAGAAAAAAAATAGAGCGAAGTATTAAAAATAATTAAATACTTTCAAGCGTGGTCTTGAATCTTCGTAAAAACCGGCATCTGTTTAAAATTTTCAGCTGTTTTTCATTCTGAATAATCTTGCATAGATCGCAAGTCTGTGTGGTAACGCTAAAGCGGAAATGGATAGTACGTAGGTACATAAAATTTAATTAATAGATACTATCAGTTTGTAGGAACGCGATTCCCAGGCGCCGGGTGTCTCTAAAAACCTCACGTTCCGAATGTTCTCTGTCGGGCCTACTTGGGGTGTACCAAAAGATTATAACATCGCTTGGAAAAAATGTTCTAGAAACTTCAGAAATTCTTAAATCGAATAACGTAAAATGTTATTGGTAATTCATCAGTATTGAAATGATCCATGTCGTAAACTCGTACGAAATCACGAACTCCTTACGCTGATGGTAATGAGGTTGAAATTCCCGCAAGAGAAAGCCACAATCCAAAAATGTATATGTTCTAACATCCATTTTTTTTTTTACTTAAGAATGGTACATGTTAATTCATAATGGTCTTCCATTAAAAGCATTTACTTGTGGATGGAAGAGGAGTTTACATTTTATATATGTTCAATTAATACAATCACGTGTTTCACATACTCGTATGTACAGTTAATACAGTAACTAAAATATATAAACATCTATTTAATTAAGAAGAAAAATAAGTATATTTATTAATAGTGAGACTTTCATGTGGAAATTAGAGGAAGCAGTCTTCCTGTTGGTGGTTTCTTTAAAATATTTTTGATAGAGTTCAACAGTTGCACTTTGTTATTAATGTTTCTGATTTCTATTGGTAGATTGTTAAATAAGTATTTTCCTTAGTGTGTATAATGGTGTTGGGCAAAATAAGTGTTTAGTTTGGGGTATACAAATACATGTTTAAGTCTAGTACGATTTTCAGTTATGAATGGGTATTTTATTTATCTTTTTCTTTTATAATTTGTATGATTGATTTATTTCCAACTTTTCGATCGATTAATCCGAGTCTCCGATCAGCTTGATTTGTTTAGTGTGGTGTTTGCAACACTGCCTCTTACTCTATGTTAGATGGGCGGGCTTTACCGCCGAGCAACGTCCCGAACGTTGACGGAGTTGCGACCCGAAGTTTGTCATTTCAAGGCAGCGCGTTAGCGAGCGCTGCTCCGGGCTTCCATTAATAATCTTACCGTCAGCTGGGCTGGACGTTTGCATTGTAACCATTTGTATTCAATAAACGACGTTATCGTATAACGAATCTCTAGTGTATTATTTACACAAACAATCAGTGTGTAGTAACTGAGGATAAGATTGAAATCTGTATCCCGATCCATTCGATTCGCCTGTTGGTCTGAGAGTTGCGTTGGGAAGAGCGTATTTGTTCATTTGAGGAGTGTTGAGCCAAATTTTGTCTCAGCAGTTGATCAGTAGGATTGGGGATTGGCCTTTGGTGTGCCATATATCGCCACGAATAGACGTAATAGGCATGAATATAGCGTGTAAAACAGAGTCTAAAGATCACGATTACAAGCGCAAACGTGTTTTATTTTTAAGAAAGAAAAGGGTTAATCAATGGAAACCATCTCAGATAATTTTACCAACAAATTGTTACTTATATTAATTACTATTAAAAAATAGATTCTTTAGTTTTTAAAGCAAAATTGGTAGTAGTTCTACTCGCCGTATGTAATTAAAGCAACTTTTATAATATTTGTAAGTGATATTTTTCAAATCAAAAACAGTTTTTTGCATAACTTTGCATTTTATCGCCTAATTATTATACTTGGAGGTAAATGAGGGAGCATCGGTGAACTGCAAGCGCCTAATAAATGAATGTCGAACCAAGAAGTGAATGTCCAGTAATATGCTGACCCATAGAAACACTGGGTTACCGACCAGCCCCTGCCAATTACCTGGACGCAGGTATTTCCCAGAGTGCTGACATTGCAGCAAGTTCAACAGGAGACGTTAGTTTGGACTAAATTATTGAAGTTCGACTGAGGCCAAACTCGTCAGCGGTTATGTTTAATTAAATGAAACAAATTACTTTGTGTAAACATGTCATAATATCTACATGTTTCAAAACCGATGGTTTCTTCGTCGGGATAATAACATGAAAAAAATAATATTCATGTTATTATCCTGACGAAGAAACCATCGGTTTTGAAACATGTAGATATTATAACATGTGATTAGTGGTTTACACAAAGTAATTTTTTTCTTTTAATTAGGGAATATTTTTAGATCATTTGGTTGATTACAATATTTGTAACTCTGTCGATCACCCGTATTTTGCCTAATTCATAGTAAAGTCACGACCCCTACATACGAGTACTAACCCTACTTACAGTAAAAGTGTTTTAAATTTTACACATCCGATAGACAACCATTTTGTATGGTAAACGGTCGTTTATCTTACACAACCAGGGTAAGAGTATTTGTGAGCTTTAAATTAATTAAATATGATTAAAAACTATAATTAATCTGCGAGAAAAGTACCCAAAATACTTGAATCCATTTATCTCCCTTTTCTCTTTCTTACCTGCATACCCCAAACATATTATTATATTACCACAGCTCCACATAGAACCGTTATAAAAAATTTAAAACCCCACACTTATCAAACACTGTTTTATAAATGCGTTTGATATACGATGGGTTGATTTGACAGAGTAGGCAGGTACCGAACGCAAAATAAAGAGAAACGGTTCACTTTTTTTCTGTAAAAAAACGTTCTGATTCTGAAAAAAAAAGTACTTTTTTTTTTTTTTTTTAATGTTTCTTTATTCTTTGAATAGTAAATATATAACAATTGTGAAATTTATGGCCGCCATACTAGGCACATGCCCGTGTTATGGTGGCCGATACTTTATCTTTACTGTAAATATCAAGGAATGATACAGATAAAGCTTTAAAAATATGCACATAATGTTAAAGTAGAACCAAAATTATTTGCAAAGAATGTCGCTCTAACGATTTCATAAATTACTTTCGGCAAAGCTAAGAAGAAACTATCCCGAAACAATGAAACCATTTTGGAATAATCCAAACGATGACCCCCATAAACGTTTCCGATCCAGCCGATTCAACACTACCGAACTGGTCCTAGGGCCACTACTTTTACCTTCATTCCTTTTCCTTTATAAGCTTACAATAAAACCCTTGTTCAAGGATCGTTATTATGTTCACTCTTATTTTATTCTGTTAATTATCGCATAATATAATAATTATTACAATATTAAAATAGTTTTATATTATTCTCAATTTATGTCGGAATGAGATTTAAAAAAAACTATGTAATTAACCAACAATCATGCCGCTTCTCCACAAGGGTACGCAGAGAGGAAAGACCGTCACACCACTGCCTCGGCATATTATAATACTCGTTGTTTAATTGACACTCATATAATATCGTCTCATAAGAACGTACGTTTCTGTTTTTCTGACACTTGACAAGATCTGACACAAGTATTTGATTCATTTGATCGCGCCACGTCTTAAATTCTTCTTATACTAGTTTCTGAGTTCATCCGCCACACAATATATCCTAATCATTATTGAATTTAGCAACCACCTCTGGTTTAGATCTCCAAGGTACTTGGAAGAAAACTCTTGACTCTATACAAAAAAACTGGCGTTCTATATAATAGATTCCCCTCTCTTAACAACCGGGCTGCAATCTTTAGACCACAGGCGTTAGGTGGGAATGATATCATTGTTTTACCGCTATTTAAATAAAAGATTCTCCGAGGAACTAGAGTCGTTTGTTTCTTCAGCACCGATGCATAGTCACATGATAATGGGTCGTTTCTAGACTTGTTCTTGAGTTCAACAGTTCAGGTACTATTTGCTGGCCTCTGTGTTTCCTCCCTTCTGCAATATTGGTATCTTCAAAGCCGCATTTTTCTCAAGGCCTCCTGTGTCCAAAGCGTTCTTTTCGTAATCTTGTTCATTGCGCTTTCCTATCAGTTTTGGATTAGTGTTGTTACAAGACATTTATCTAAGTGATTACATTTCAATAGCACCCATTCATTTAAGTTGAACAAGTGCTTTCAAAGTAAGTAAGAGGTAAGTGCTTCCTCTCAAAATTTATTGACTATGTCATCAGATGTCAATGCAAAAACTTCACTCACCGAGTAATGACGATATTTTATTGCGCCCAATTCCTTTTTCCAAACTACAATGATCCCAAAAATCATTTTAAAAGGTTTGAACGCAAGAATCCGTGATTTATCATGATGGTTATAAAATTCTCTGGGATATAATTGTTCTCTTAATCTGTTGGACCAGTCACGATTTGATCTATCAGTAGGTATATTGGGTCGTTCTCACAGAATTGCTTTTCCAAAACTGGAATTCGACATTACGTTTTCGGACACGCCACCCCGGGAAAAAGTTGCAAATATAAGATAACTTTTTGAATATACGTGGTACAAGAACTGTTAACTGTTATTGATCATAAATGTAGTAGTGTAGTATCTGGTACAACCAATTATTAATATCAAATACTTATATATTTATAAAATTTTATATATATATAATGCTTATCTGTTGGGATACAACAAAACTTAAAACACTAACTATACTAATGACATCTGTTGAATGATGTTGAAACTACATGACTAATGAATATACACTAAAAGTACCTACGGGAATCTGTGCGTAAATGTGCGGTGAGAGCACATCTTTCTCATAAACCAGCCCTGGCCAACCTGCGGCCCGCGGTCATGTATGAAGATTTTTTATTTTTCAGTTCCTGACTTCAGAATCTTTAAAATCACATTAAAGTTATTAAAACCAATAAAGTTTCTACAATTACATCAAATGCTCTTATTCTGCTGATTTATATTATTTCCCGCGCATAAGTTATGGATAGAGAAACCGCTTTCCGGATTAACAACAGATGGAGCGCATAACTTCTCGCTCGTTAAGCGTAATTAATGTATGCCCTTACTCTCGACGTCTAGTGTCTATAATAGTAGTTTTCAAACAATACAAGTGTTTCAAAGTGAGGCAAGATGACCAACTGTAATTCTTTTTGGGAATTATCATAATTTAATATACTTTTAGTCGGTTGAGCCACCCCCCTCCCCCAACCTTTTAGGTCGACAATACGGCCCGTGGTACAATTTGGGTTGGTCAGGCCTGTCATAAATTATGAATGTAAAGATCTAAATTTTAGATAGTTTTCGAAATCAGTTTGATAATGCCTTCAGAAGCCGAAACAGCTGTTACGCGTAGTAATAATTACACGTTAGAACTTGTTCATTAATAAACTGTTTTCTTTTTTATTATTTATAAATATGTAAAATAAAAAACCTAAAATAAAAGGGGTTTCCTGAAAATTAAACTCCAAACAATTAATTTAATATTCCAATTTATTTAATCAAAACTTTACTTTTTAAACAACAGGCTCTTATAATTGATTTGTTGGTCTGAAGTTTTACTTATCATCACTATAATTGATTTGTTGGCCTGAAGTTTTACTTATCATCACTAATGATATTAATATTAGCAATATAGATAATTATAGATATCTTTTTAATAAATATATTTGCTGCATGTTTTGTGTAATTTTGTATGTCGAAGGACCTTGAAATGTGTACGTATTATGTGTTATAAACACTAAGGTTCATTTCGATTAGATTTTTCATTATTGACGAAGTTCATAAAAAAAACAGTTTTTTTTTGTATTTTTTTTTTTAATGTGAAAAGTTCTGTTTTCCGCGTTTTCTCGTCCGGATGTCTTCAAAAGACAATAAAATTTTATTACAATATTTGGCATACTTAGGACTGTGTTTACCTTGCGTCATTCGATTTGTCAAAGGATAGGAAACCTCTTTCATTGCGCTACAGATATTCTGAATAAAATCATTTGCCTGAAAAATCTCATGAAACGATAACAGCCACCGAGGCTTTCAGGGCAAAAGTATTCCGCGGAAAGGAGGCATATTTGAAAAGAACTTCCCCGCTGCTCTTACCTCTCTACCCCTCTATCGGCGGCACATCTCGAGCTCATTCCCCTAATGGAAGAGGGCATACAAGATTATGATTATATTATTATGGATCGATATATTTAATTTAATGTGTCTTGCTTCGTTTGGCAATATGAGAAAAGATTTTATTTGAATATGAGTTACAGAAACAAAGGATTTATTATTTTTATTTCATAATTGTAGCTTCTCTCTTTCATTCTCTCCATAACTAGTGTTATATGGTACGTACTGGGATCTGTATTATCCAGTGCTTAAAAATGAATGATTATTGAAAGTTTTTTTTTTTTTTAGAAAAACTCTTTTTTTTTACTTTTGAAGGTTATTCCCATCAATGTAATATATCATTGAAGAAGACGATACCAATAATATTATATATTTAAAAATTGAAAATGAACAATTGCGATCATTCTGTTTTATAATTTTTCTGTGTCTTCTTCATTTTCATATTTTAATTACGATTATTGTTGTTATCTTCTTCTTCAATGATATATTAATAATTCAAAAGATAAAAAAGAAAGTTTTTTTTTTATAAAAAAATGAATTCATTTAGACTTTTTTTAAAAGTCAATAGGTGTTCCATGTAAATAAAATCGGATATATTTATCCGAGACACTATCTAGGTAATAAATACGTTCTTCGAACACTTGTTTCCAATGAAAAATATACCTGCCGATAATATGGAAAAATAAAAACATTAGTCAAAAATAATATGTTAATTCTGAAATTTGAAATATGACTTTGATAATAATTACGGACGCAATGGCTGAATTGGTAAAGCACCGTCCCGGTAAGACGTGAGATCTGGGTTCGAGTCCCAGTTGCGACCATTATGTTTTATTATTTTTCTGCGTCTTGCTTATTTTCATCCTATTCTATGCATATCTTATTCTTCAATGATTATATTATTGAAAGATTTATGTTATTTATAACGTATCGTAATTATAATAAACTTCTGAGGACAACCTTCCAGGCTAAACGTTAGTTCTTATCTACCGAACTCTTTAAACCTAATGACCCCATTCAATCACCTTAGGAACCACTCGGCAACGAGACCATGTGAGCCGAAGAGCCCGTAAACTCCTATATTATTTATTATTGTTAGGAAAATATAAATATTTCGCTTTGTAACTAACTACATAATTCAAAGCTACACACACAGATTGTTAAGGGACGTACTTGACTTACTTTAACCAGTGATTCCTGACATTATTTTGAGCAAAATATGTAATCGAAACTTTGGTCTCCGGCGACATCATCAATGAAATATGCACTTCGTGGGATTAATTTTCTGTAATTTTTCCCCTCATTTTTCGTGACAGTTAATGTTTTATCTTTCTAGCCATAATTTGCTGGTATTTGGAAAACTATCAAGTGTCAAAATATTTCTTTGTTTTCTTCGTTCTTCAAAGAGCTTACTTTTGTCAATAACTGGATCATTGCATCTGACAATCCTTATCTGTCACAAGATCTACGACAGTTTAAGATTTTAGATAGTGTGGAATAATCAATCAGAGTTTGAGGAGCAACAATAGGTTATTTATTTATTGTGAAAAACCGTATATCCAATTACATTTCACAAATTACAGTTTAACATACACACATTTATTTACAATGGTAAGTACATCGATAATATCAGATGAGATGGAGCCGTATGTTAAAGAATATATTTATTGCGATCTTAAAGTCACTTTTGTTTAAATTGAAAATGTCTATCTCAAAAGAAATGCGGTTTAACAGAGTAGTCATTCTCTCCAAAGGCATGGTCATTGGTAGGTTAGTCCTGCCTCTTGGAAAAATAAGCAGTCTTTAATGTCTAGCTCTGATGAAGTTATCGAAGACATAAAGCGAAATTCGTTCCAGAATATCAGGATTGCAAATGTGCCCATTTAGCCGCTTATGTGACACTAACATCATTGCAATCTATCTCCTAACGTCTAGATGATCTATTCCTAGCATTTCGGTGAGAATATCAGAGGGATACAACAGAGGGTAGTATCCAAACTCTCGCATGTAGAGGTATTGCAAAAACTTTTGCACCTTTTCTACATCATTTGAATAAAGGATATCTTCAGGTATCCATATTACCGATCCACTCTCAAGAATGCTGCGAACCAGAGTAAAATAAATATAAATATCATTACAATCGGATTAATTCGAAGCAGAAGAACACGTTTTGTAAGGTGTTTGCACTTGGTGCCAGTTGTTCTCTCCCCCTCATCATATTATGCCCACTCATCAAAACAGGAAAGTTTGGTAAATGATTTCGTAAATACATACTGATTTTGCGATAGATATAAAAAAATGATTTTAAGGCTTTCGTTGAAACTTTATATTGACCAAAAATAATCTCTATAAATAATCATTTTTGATAAATTGTTGCATTAAAAAATCGATTTATTTGAAACACACCATTTAAAACGCATTCGGCACTATTTTATCGCTATAGGTATCGAAAAATAACCATTTTTTAATGACCCAACTTGTTCGAACCTTATGCGCGGCCATACCGTTCATCCAATTGAGATGAAACTTTGGGAATATAATGTGCACATACCCGGAGTGGTTATAGATATGAGCTCTGGCATTATGAAATTATTTCCTTTACTATTCATACGATTGCGATTAAAATTTCATCCGATTGCTATTATTTTTTTTTAATTGTTGTGAACATGCCCGTGAATACTTCTATATATATATATATATATACTTGTGAACTCTGGCATTATGAAATTTGCATAAAAAAATTAAATAGGTCACGCGAGTTGTTGGAAAAATGGGTTTATTTTATGGAGTTAGGCGGCAGGGAAAAAAGGCTGTGGGGAGGGGTATGCGGATGGATCTGGGAATTAAGGAGGGGGCTTCGAGGGAGGGGGGACGAGGGAGAGGGGAAGGCGAAGAAGGTAGACGCGGAATGCGTGAGGGGGGGTGGGGTTCACTAGAAAGGGGAAATCAGGAGAGGGGAGGGGGAACGCGGAAAGGTGAAAAGGAAACGCGGGAGGGGAAGAGGAAGGGGAACGGGGACGAATAGGAAATGACACGAAGGGAGAAACAATTTATTTATTTAATTGGCATTGCAATGCATGCCGGGTATCAGCTAGTAATATATAAAATCAATAAGGTTATGACTCATAAATACAAAATGCTTCTATCACAAAACTTTCTTTCTCAAAACAACAAAGAAAGAAGTCATACAAGTACAAACTGATTTGTTAATAATGATTGATGGCATAAAGTTTCTCTACATTTTTTAAATTTTCTAGTTACATGTATAAGACCATAAGGTAACTCAAAAGATAACTAAAAGTCAGAAAATTAACAATTGTTTAGAAATATTGAGAAAAGCACTTATGCTTTTCCTAGAGAACTTATCTAATATTTGAAAACCCTCACCGTCAATCAGAAGTCAAACTCAAACTATCTCGACATTTTCTATTGTATAGGGTTAAGCCTTCTTGTTATGGCCTCCCAGATAATATCGTATTAATAATAGTATACATTATTTAATTACACGGCTAGGTATCTACCTACTGTCTGGTAAGACGATATTATCGTTATATTACATATATATTATGGAGTTATACGTGAGTTGTAAAGATTCAAATATGATCCGAAAGATATGCCTCATGAAGTAAAATCTGACTCTGATTGCAGCAATGTAAAAAACGTTAAAACAGCATTACAGTCTTAACATATTTACAAAAACACAATTTTGAGATATTATTTAAGATTTTCACGGCGAAAAGTAGTACCTATTATCGTGATTAATGTTCATAATATGTACCACTATATACAGGGTGTTAAGGTACATACTTGACTTAATTTAACAGGTGATTCCTGACATTATTTGGAGTAAAAAATGTAAATGAAATTTTGGTCTCCGGTGACTTTTTTGAAGACATTTTTTTTTCTTCAAAATCAAACAAAAAAATCTTTCGCATGACGTTACTGGTCACTCAGTCGAGTTACCGACTGTCAAACACCTACTATTTTTTTATGTTTTTGTAGAAAAAAAAAACATCAAAAATGTCACTGGTGACCAAAATTTTTTTACATTTTTTATTCCAAATAATGTCAGGAATCACTGGTTAAAATTAGTCATGTACGTATCTTTACATCATGTATGTATTGCATAATAGTGTTAACACCCTTCGTAACACTAAACATACAATTTGGGAGGTGGATATGGGTAACACCTCCTCCATAGGCCACCCCGAGTGGTTCGCTGCGTTCGGTGACTTACCATGGATGAATGGACTCAAGAGGTGAGGTTTATCCGGGTTTGTCGGCGGATGGGGACTAGGAGACTGGTTGAGGGGAACCTTTAGACCTCTCCAGCCGAACTCACTCGACCCATCGCCTAGCACCGCAGTTGAGGGATGGATTCATACGTCCGTCACTCCTGGACACGCTGACCACCATATTAGTACCCACACTTTATACCTTTTTTCTTCCCAGAACTTACTTTTTCCTTATATTAAAAAGACCTTCCATTAAGATAAATTATTTTTCTCAAGGCCTCCATGGCCCTGTGTGGAGCTAATGTTAAAAAAACTTCCACTCTGAACCATGCCGCAAATATACCTTAGTCGATTTTAAATTTCTACATTGATAGGTGCAACACTAATTCCAATCAAAATGAATTTTTTATACAAAGGACATGTAACTACTATAACAATAAATATGCAAATACAGACACATGTGCTGACATATTCAATGCTAGTTACTATTGCTACAGAATTTCTTTGTATCACACTCTAGGACGATTAAATTAATTGTACCTAATATAATCATATTACTTACGTGGCAACTTTCCCTTATCCCTTTCTTCCCCTCACCCATCATGCAACACTAATTTCAATCAAAATGAATTTATACAAAGGACATGTAACTACTATAACAATAAATTTGCAAATACAGACACATGTGCTGACATATTCACTGCTAGTTACTATCGCTACAGATTTTCTTTGTATCACACTCTAGGACGATAAAATTAATTGTACCTTATACAACTTTCCCTTATCCATTTCTTCCCCTTACCCATCCCAACTCAAACACCTGAAGGATTATCATTTCGCTGCCCTAGTGCTTGTATGTTCAATAGACCATTTTGAAAATTTTACAGGGGACGTTTTTTTTTTGTTTTTTACAGGCAAATTCTAAATAATTCTCGACTTTATACCGTAAATATTTCGTTTTATACCGTATTCAAAAGTCATGTATAAAACGAAATGACTAAAGTCAGAATTATTTAGAATTTGCCTGTAAAAAACAAAAAAAACGTCCCCTTTAAAATTTGCAAAATGGTCTATTGAACATACAAGCACTAGGGCAGCGATTTGTTTTATTATTTTTTTTTTCTGTTTTTTTTCTAGTTTACACTCATTTTTGTATATCTAAATAACTTTCTTTGAACATTAATAATTGGTCTATTTGTTTTGTCATCCTTTTCTGTACGTTATACTACTAAGACTGTTTATGTTTAAGTAAATAAATCACTAAATTGTGAAATAACACAATTTATAATAATATAAAGATATGGAATTATAACCGAACCTGGGGACAGGTAAGCACTATTTACATTAAATATATTCAAAATTTACAAACTGCTATAATAAAAAAAAAAATGTTACATCAAATATTTACAGAGAGAGAAATAACTTAAAACTACTATATGGCTCAGAGAGCATACTTACAATAAAATGTCTCCTTTGGTTCATTACTATTATGGATAACGCGGAGGAAAGCTCATATAAACACCCAATGGTACATAAACATACCACAAGATTTAAAGAAGGAAAGGACTTAAAAACTCCTCAAATATTAAATAAATATGGAAGCCGTACTCTTGAATTCCTAATACAATAAATCAATAAAATAAATAAAAACTTAAAATTTGAAAAAAATGACAGATTATGCCCTAAAATGATAAAAATGTGGTTAATTAACGAAAACTCCATGTATCTTTAAATATGTTGAATTGATTATCTTAATGTAGCTGCCTATATATCTTATTATTAGGCATGTACATTGAAATATCTTATAGATGTAATTCAAATAATCTCATATTATTATGTGATCTATCCTAATGTTTCGTTAAAACTATATAATATGTGAAGATAATATTAGCGAAAGTTAATCGAAAATCTGAAACAGAAAAATCAGAAAAAGATACGGATACATCTGGGACTCGAACCCAGGTCCTCCGGCAATCCGGGCCGACGCGCTAACCAACTGCGCCAACGTATCCCTATCCGATTCGGTCATTTTTAACTGTATCATACTTCGACTGAGAACCACCAACATTATTTTCATTTTTCTTATCGCATATTTTTATTGGCTGCTACCTTTATGTGTGATTGCAAGATTCAACTCGAACTAAATGCCCTCTAGATAGTGTCAGGATAAATTTTATCACTTTTTATTAATATGCGACATCTATTGACTTTATCTGCAAGTCTAGGATGAAATATTTTTATTTTTATTTTTAACTTTTTAACTTAAAGAGTTAAACCTCAAATTATAATATTTTAATTAATGAAGATAATATTAGCGAAAGTTAATCGAAAATCTGAAACAGAAAAATCAGAAAAAGATACAGATACATCTGGGACTCGAACCCAGGTCCTCCGGCAATCCGGGCCGACGCGCTAACCAACTGCGCCAACGTATCCCTATCCGATTCGGTCATTTTTAACTGTATCATACTTCGACTGAGAACCACCAACATTATTTTCATTTTTCTTATCGCATATTTTTATTGGCTGCTACCTTTATGTGTGATTGCAAGTTTCAACTCGAACTAAATGCCCTCTAGATAGTGTCAGGATAAATTTTATCACTTTTTATTAATATGCGACATCTATTGACTTTATCTGCAAGTCTAGGATGAAATATTTTTATTTTTATTTTTAACTTTTTAACTTAAAGAGTTAAACCTCAAATTATAATATTTTAATTAATGAAGATAATATTAGCGAAAGTTAATCGAAAATCTGAAACAGAAAAATCAGAAAAAGATACGGATACATCTGGGACTCGAACCCAGGTCCTCCGGCAATCCGGGCCGACGCGCTAACCAACTGCGCCAACGTATCCCTATCCGATTCGGTCATTTTTAACTGTATCATACTTCGACTGAGAACCACCAACATTATTTTCATTTTTCTTATCGCATATTTTTATTGGCTGCTACCTTTATGTGTGATTGCAAGATTCAACTCGAACTAAATGCCCTCTAGATAGTGTCAGGTTATAGTATCAGGATTGCCGGAGGACCTGAGTTCGAGTCCCAGATGTATCCGTATCTTTTTCTGATTTTTCTGTTTCAGATTTTCGATTAACTTTCGCTAATATTATCTTCATTAATTAAAATATTATAATTTGAGGTTTAACTCTTTAAGTTAAAAAGTTAAAAATAAAAATAAAAATATTTCATCCTAGACTTGCAGATAAAGTCAATAGATGTCGCATATTAATAAAAAGTGATAAAATTTATCCTGACACTATCTAGAGGGCATTTAGTTCGAGTTGAATCTTGCAATCACACATAAAGGTGGCAGCCAATAAAAATATGCGATAAGAAAAATGAAAATAATGTTGGTGGTTCTCAGTCGAAGTATGATACAGTTAAAAATGACCGAATCGGATAGGGATACGTTGGCGCAGTTGGTTAGCGCGTCGGCCCGGATTGCCGGAGGACCTGGGTTCGAGTCCCAGATGTATCCGTATCTTTTTCTGATTTTTCTGTTTCAGATTTTCGATTAACTTTCGCTAATATTATCTTCATTAATTAAAATATTATAATTTGAGGTTTAACTCTTTAAGTTAAAAAGTTAAAAATAAAAATAAAAATATATAATATGTATTGACAAATATTTTCTTATGTATAATATTAAGAGTGATAAATTGTAGAACCTACAGACAAGCTGCCATGTGACAGCTTTGTGGGACTACCCTTATTTTGTACAAATGTATTTATGATAAATAAATAAAAATAAAATAAAAAAATAAAAATATTTTTTTTACTTGCGCACGCCGCATTTGAGCACACGAACTTCGTATTGCTAGTCAAGAACCTTGCCCTAGTGAAATGAGGAAAACAAACTATGTGATACTGTTAATTAACGCGGAGAAAGTTAAAGACAGTTCATCCCAGGCAGCTGTGCGAAGACGATAAACGTATGTACGTAGGCTCCTAAAGTTTTGTTACTACGACAACATCAACCTGCGAGGGTAGATCTCATTTAAAGTTTAACATACCCCAAGCCCAGGGGTATGTTGATCTTTACGTAGATTCTTACCTTCTTTCTTATCGAAATAAGGTAAGAAACGTGATAGAGGGTGTGAAAATATGTATCCAGAAACGCATAAAAATGTTCTAATAATTCTTGTATAAAAATACATACTTAATTTTTTTTTGTGTAATTAATAAACTTACAGCTGTAGCGTTTTGTTATTTAGTACAGACACTAACAGATTCTCCAATACTTTGGATGGAGATTACTTTTAGGAATAATAGATAATTTATGTTATTATCTGCGTTTATTATATACTTCGCGTATTACAATGTACATCTTGTTAGTCGACCTAACAAGAAGCTGGCTAAATTGAATCTAATCGAGTGTACCAGTGAACGCTCTCTCAGAGCTGTTTGACCCTCTCTTGGTTCCCAGCCTACCTGCCATCTAGCGGAATCTAAGGACAGCTCTTAGCACTGCCATCTATGTCTACAAGCCGGAAGCTGTCGAGTCAAAGTGTGCGAACTAAAGATTTTTATAATAAACACAATAATACTTTGTTTTAATTCCACTTAATTATTTCTTTATCCAACCGGTGTCGGTTCAGCCTGAACCTTCCTCAGGGATGAATAAAAATATATTGAACATAACACAGATATACATGGTATTTAAAAGAAAATTGTAAGAGGGAGAGAGAGAACATCAACTTAGGTGGGGCGATGGGGGAGGTGGCTAAGAGGGAGGGGTGAAAGTGGGCGTTTTTGTGTTTGCTACATGCGTGTTTTAGAAAAGTTTGATTGGAAATTGTGTGAATTGGAGGGAAGTGTTAATTTCCCCAAAAATGCTAATTTGTATGCGTGTAACCATTTGGTCCGGTAGCAACATAATAATTTCAGTTGTCTGTGCGTGGTTGTTTATCCGCACGGAATCTGATTTAATGAACTCAAATTTTCTTTACGCACGCGACACGTTCCACTGTAGAAGATGCTCTCAGTATCTCTAGCATACTCGATCGATAAGGATTGTATCGATAACTTTCGGTAACTTTTCATCGTTCTCTAGCATGACAGCAAATCGCCAACGAAGAAGTGACAGTTCACAATGACTAAGTGTCCATAATACATTCCACATCAACTGTTGTTTTAACGTAAACGATCTGCAGTTGTCCTAGGGAACGATGAGAAGTTACCGAAAGTTATCCTATCAATCGTTAACGATTGAGTGAGCTAGGGGGCCTGAGGCCCTAGAACGCTCACTCTATAACAATCGATAGGATAACTATCGGTAACTTCTCATCGTCCCCTAGGACAAGTGCACATCGCTAACGTACAAACAACAGTTGATGTCGAATATGTTAAGGACACTTAGTCATTGTGAACTGTCACTTATTCGTTTGCGATCTGTAGTCATGCTAGGGAACGATGAAAAGTTATCCTATCAATCGTTAACGATTGAGTGAGCAAGGGGGCCTGGAGCTCTAGCGGTGAAACCAATAACTTTATCGGATCGATCGGCGTAACTTCCGATCATTTTATATCGAATTCCCTAGCACGGTTTCACCGTTGACAGCCGAACCGATCGATATTCATAGGTAATAAATAAGAAATCGACATATGATAGCAACACTGAAGAACTTTTTAATGAACAAAACTTTAACTTTTTTCCACTCTGGAACATTTCTTTGTTTTAAACTAGTGGAAAAGTAGAACGGGAAAGTAAAGATTTGCGGTTACGTACGCGCACGATCTGGGAGTACTTTTAAATATTTTTGTTTTTATTTTTAACTTTTTAACTTAAAGAGTTAAACCTCAAATTATAATATTTTAATTAATGAAGATAATATTAGCGAAAGTCAATCGAAAATCCGAAACAGAAAAATCAGAAAAAGATACGGATACATCTGAGACTCGAACCCAGGTCCTCCGGCAATCCGGGCCGAGTCCCAGATGTATCCGTATCTTTTTCTGATTTTTATGTTTCGGATTTTCGATTGACTTTCGCTAATATTATCTTCATTAATTAAAATATTATGCTTTTATATACTACATTATATTTGCCGCGTGGGTACCTTCCCAAATAAGTCAATAAACCTTGTAAAGATCAGTGTCACAATTTGGGATTAAAATTTTTTTTATTTAGTTAAGTTAGGATGGGTACAAAAATGTTGTTTATCGTAGAACTAATTTAAAAAAATGTACTATGTGTAGTTTCAATGTCTTTCAACGGATACAAAAGCCAGCATACAAAAAATATATTTTTTCAATACGACGTAAAATATTTGACAGTTCTTACCTTTCTTACGAATTCAATTTTTATAACATTTCTTTCGTTATATATTACAAAAATAACATTAAAATAGTGTATATAAAACGAACTCCCTAATAATCACTCAAATCTATGCTTTCAACAATGAATTTATATTTTTAAAAAAAACAATGCATAAATATAGACTTCGAATATGATAGCGTTAATATTATCAAGCGGCAGTTATTTTGTCCGCCATCTTTGGTGCCCGGCGCGTCATTGGAAATTAATTTAAATATTTCGGAGTGGCTAAATGCTATCCAGTATTTCGTTATGTCAAGAACGAGAATGGCTCAAGCGATTCTGACCTTGTTCTTCATACAATTTCTTCATTCATAAGGGGCAAAATCGCTTCAAAAATCCGGACCCGCCGGGGGAACTGCGGCCTGCGAGAGATTCCAAATGACCATTTAGTTTTTGTTCAATCTCCACTTTAAAACCACAAATAATGTATCAATAACGATAATTAACGACTTTACTAAAAATTATTTAAAGTAATCAGACCTTTATACCATTGCTTAATAGCTTCTTCTTAAACACCTTTCACAATGTTTCATAGAAAAAAAAAGAAAACCTCCTCCTCCTGTAAAATTTTCTGATGGTCGTTTGGACAATTAAGAACTAAGGCAACGGTTAGTGTGGATAGTTATATGTAGTTTAAATGTGTCTCAACAGAGGTCAGTAAAGTTGTGCTATATTAGTAATGTAACTAGACATCCCGTTTTCACCGGGACAGTCCCGTTTTCAGGCAGCGTGACCCAGTGTTCCCGGAATACAGCTTCGGGACGCCAAAATGTCCAGTTTTCGAAAAGAAAGAAACTCGCAGTAGAATTTAAAAATATATAAAAAATTGCAAATAAGAATCCTGGCGGTAGAATCAATACGAGTTGTGATCTACCCTCCTACATAGTAAAGTAAATTCACTCGTAAAATCCATGCTATGTAATTTTAGTAAAAAACATTTTTGCTGTAGCAAATTGCTTTATTTTGTTTATTCGTAAATCAATCTCTGATTGTTTTAAGGGTTTAGAATTTCAATCGTCTATGCGATTGGTAGCTGCAGGATCAATTTTAATCTCTTTCGTGCACTCTTGAGTAGGGTTACCAGATGAAATGAATTTTTCTGACATCCGGAATTGTAGCTGCCTGTCAGGAAAACGTCCTTGTCCGAAAGGCGTGCAAGATAGATCGGCCATATAATACGACAAGAAGGCCTCTTGCATGCCATAATGGAGGGTATGACCGAGGGGACAATTCTAGGGGACGCCCACGCCGAGAGTACCTGCTGGTGGACATGCGCTACTCATCATATGCAGACTTCAAAAGAACAGCACAAGACACGGAAGAATGGAAGAGAAGAATAGAGGAAATTGCTGCAAACCAATACCAGGATTGAAACCAGAGAGGGAGAGAGTCAGGGAAACCGGGAAAATTAGAAATGGTCAGGAATTTTTAAATTTTAGAAATAATAAATATAATACATTTTTGTGCGCAACCGAAATTAAAGGATAACGGAAAATGACAAAAAACATGATTTTATAAGCGAAAATACCTAACCTGAAACTCTGTAGCCACCCTTCCCCCCCGGGTTGGATGGCTAACGCCGTTCTTCCATGGAGCTACGTTCAAGCGACGCGATCGCCGCTCGTCTGTTTTTTCTATACTATTATTAGTATTTGAAATCTCCGCTAGGCGCTGCACTAGCAATATAGTATGACAGGTAGCGGTAGCGTCGCTTGTAAGTAGCTACGTGAACGATGGGCGTTACACTGGGACGCCTTTGTGTCTGACTCTGAATTTGTCTTTGAATCATTTTGTTCATGCTTTCACAAGAAGCAAAAGTGTCAAATAATTTCGAAACTATTGTCAACAATTCCTTGCTAAAACTCAATCATTCCATTTGTAAAAGCCTTACTACCCCTGCCGCTCAATGAAGAAACTGAAACCAAACTAAAACTTGCTGATTGCTATGGTTTCCAACCAAACTTCTTACACAATTTTATGATTTCAATAATTATCTCAGCTTGTTTAACCATAGACGAAGAACAATCAGCTGTCATCGTAGCAGTGCGAATCGCTAGTCGCTGCTTGCGTTACCATTGACTTTGCTTGATTTTTGAGAAACTGTGTAGTGTGCGGACCTTCATATTAACACAGAATAGCAAGCTTAGTTGCAAACTTTTTTTCAGTTGCTTCGTCAGCGGAGGCACGTACAGCCAGCATCTAAAATCATTTGACCTTAATTGAAAGTTTTCTGAACTAATTGTTCGCAATTAACCAATATACCAGTAATTTAACACAACTGTTTTATTCAGAGTATAACCACAACATTACTGTGCAATGACGACAGAAGACGACCGACTCTGGTGTGCTAGCACGGTCGCTCGATATGAAGTTACCGACCGATTGTCGGTAACTTCTCATCGTTCCCTAGGACAACTGCAGATCTCAAACGTACAAACGACAGTTGATATCGAATATATTAAGGACACTTAGTCATTGTGAACTGTCACCTATTCGTTTGCGATCTGCAGTTGTCGTAGGGAACGATGAGAAGTTACCGATAGTTATCCTATCGATCGTTAAAAAGCAAGCGTGCTAGGGCCTCTGGACATCCAAAGACCTTCAAAGGACCGCACAGGGATCACCTAGCATTATTCTGTGCAAGTATATTTAATAGTACGTGTGACGTGTAGCATGTTATACTGCGATCCGCTCATCAATCAGGCCTGACAGTGATCTCATAGTTCAGGTAATCGGATATTAGAGTTTAACTCACCGCTACGGAAATAAACACCGTTGTTGGCATAATAGAAGATATGCTAATACGGCTTAGAATTAGCGTAAACCGATTATCATGGTAATTTGCGAGGACATTTAGGCACACGAATCTATGGGCAAAATGGTTTAAGCAAATATGCCACCAAATCCTCCGTAAAGTTTAATCTCCGCATTTTGTAGCTATATGTCCTACAAATTATATTCTTCAAATTTTGCAAATTCACTTTGTGGCACCGTTTTATTAATGAAATAATTAAAAACACTTTGTTTTTACCACGATAATCTTTATTTAAAAAATCAACAAGTTTCGAGAACGATGTTCTCTTCGGGTTCGAACCCGCGACCTTCGAAATAGAAGTCCAACGCCCTACCGCTGAACTACGCCGGTCGTCAAAATATAGTGTTGACATATTTATTAAGAAGGTTCTCTGTATGATTTGATCCGTTCGAATCATTTATTCAAATAGATAACAACAGAGTGTGAGAATGTAGGAATTTTTAAAAATTATTATGGTAATAACAAGCTACCTGCTAAGGACGTGTTGTAAGGGGGCAAACACATCCGCCGCCAAGACCTACACACATCTTACCCCACGAACTCCTGCTAAGTCACCATACATAGCGAACCTCTTGGGGTGACCTACGGCAGAGATGTAAATTATTTAGTAACTGGTTCCCGGGACGGCGGCACAGATACCCGCATCCCAAATTAATATTATCCATGTACTGTAAAACAACTTACCAATGATCATTTTTTTTTAGAGAAGTCATTGAAATTTTTCTTTCACATTTGAATTAACGCACATTCGAGTTTGACAGTTCGTTATAAATAAATATCACCATCCATTAGAAAACCCATCTAAATCAATTGTTTGACGTCGTTTATTTATTTATCTTTGCAAAACTTCAAATAATATTAAAAAGTTTATAATTGCCTTGGAATTTAATATAATAATATAGAATCATCCCCTTTTCGAAAAGTACCACTTATTTTGAAAGTCAAAAATGTGCACTCCGACCATTGTGCTTTTTTAAACCAACATTTATTTTCCAAATTAAAATGGAGGCCTCGGCACGGGTAAACTACCCAGTGATGCCAACATAACTGGATTATACATTATATATTATACATTATAGGTATATTATACTGTAAAAATATTGAATCAAATAAAAAATAAAAATTTGCCTTCTGATATTACAATTTACACCCTTAAACTATCGCCGCGGTCTCAATTTTTATTACAAGCAATAATTATTAGCCTGAAACACTCATCCATATTGAAAAAACCTCCCGAGAAAAGATACATGCCGCCGACGGGACTCGAACCCACGCCTCTCTGATTGCCGGTCAGGAGCCCTATCCACTAAGCTACGGCGGCTTATCTGTTACATATATAGATTAAATATATACTTCCATTCAACAATTACCGCTTATTACATTTTTTCACCAATAATTGTTACCCTTTGTGCTATGCATAAAATTTTGTCTTAAACATTAGTTTATCAATTAAAAATAGTCTCAATTTTTGACTACTCTTAAATGCCAGACGGCTTGCTCGTAATTTTTTACAAAGAAGACAATTTTTTTTTAAATGTCCAAAATTTTCTGTTAGTGCGCATCGGAGACCGGTCAGTGGTTGTGTGGGCATCGCGTTTGGCTCCCACCCAGGCGTTCCGTGTTCGATCCCTCGGCTGGCTAAGTCCTCCATCACAACACAAGCAATATCTTCCGCTTAGTGTGGTGGTAGTAGGAGATTTTCAAATGTTGTTGGGTTATTCGTAACCCGGGAATGTTTGTCTTTCTTTTTAAAAAAAAAAAAAAAAAGATACCTTCAGAATAGTTTTTTTTTTTATCAGATTTCATCATGTATTTCAAAATATATTAAGAATTAAAAAATATCTGTAAATGGTAAAGGGTTGGTAGTAATTTTTCTAAAATATCCGTTATCTTTATAAATGTTTGTCTTTCTTTCAAAAAAAAAAAAAAAATCAAATAAATATTAGCAAAATATTCTCGTCGGTAAAGTCTGTTAGAAAATAAGTTCACGATATGTGGTACACATTTAGTTTTATCAAATCCTGCGTTTAGGAAAAAGCGCCGTTCCTTTAAATGTTTCCCTTAGACATTTATTATATTTGCTGGAGATATTTTTATGTTATTTCCCCATAAAAGGTATTGAGTTAGTTCAGTCGAATGGGAACGGGGCTCAGCCTCATCAATCAGGATCAAGAGGAGGAAAAAGGGTGTAGTGTGATCGGGAAACAAATCCGATTTCCTTTTTATAGCATACGAATCTTTTTACTTATTGCCTTCATCCCTCAAGCTCGGGTGCCAAATTGAACCAATTTGATCAATGTTATTTATAGGAAATAAAACATTTTATAAATAAATCTCCCGAGAGACAATTCGTGCCAGAACTATAAGACGGAGACTGTGCACTTGAGAACAGATCTAGATTTTCAAGTATTACAATATTACTTCGTTAATATTGGATGTCAACATTAACGAATTGGTCAACATTTCATTAAACGGTCACTAGAAAATAGTTTAATTGAGAATTAACTGAAACACCCAGCGTTGCCCGAGCTTTATTTTACTATAAGAGAAAAGGGGAAAGGCGCCGAAATCTCATAAAATCCTTGACTTTTCTATTGTTTTGTAAATTAAATTTCATTTTTCTTGGAATAAAATTGTAGATCAATAAATAAAAAACCTATACAGGGACACTATTCCAAAAAATAATACCTACATTAAAAAGACTAGCTGAAGACCCCAGCGTCGTCCAGGCTTTACACAAATTTATTTTTCTAAATCATGAAAGGTAATTTTTTTCTTACTTCGAAAGTTAAGGGTACAAAATTTTGTAAAGAAGTATCAACATTATGCATTACAGTTTAAAGGGTGGGAAAAGAAAACTGGTAGTTTTTCGAACACGAATTAAATACAGCGACATTTTTTGTTTTATATATTACATATATTTTACATATTTCTTTAGTAAATTTTGTTAAAATTTCACTAAAAGCAACGTACGAGAAAATTCGCGATATTTGGAATAAATGCGAGCTACAAAAATACAGTGTACATACATTTATCAGCTGCCATTTGACAGTTGGATTACAAATCATCTTGTACAATGTTCAATTTATTTATTTTTGTATCGACATTTATCCAATATGCCATCCATCGACCCACTTTCATCTGACATCTCCCGGAAGAGGCAGTCGTTTATTTTATCACAATTTTATTTTCAATTAAGCATTGGGTACTTTCTGGCTCTAATTCCGGTCCAATTGATGAATTGTTTGGGGTAGATAAAATTGATACGTTTCTTAGTATTATTAGGGGTGACTTTGGCATGGACGTAAAGCCTTGCTTGTAGACCCTCCTTAGAATCTTGCTAGTTTTTAATATTTATTTATAGTTTTGGCAGCTTCAAATGTATCGACATTTAAAGGTTCGGTATATAATTATATAACGAATTAGGAATCTAAAAAAAAAAACTTAAAACAACTGAAAAATTCCCGAAATCTCCCAAGGACCCCAAAAAAAGAAGTTTGTAGGTACCTAATTACGGTTTAATGCATTGGCCATGATGTACAGCTTAAAGTATAGTGACCTCATTTCTACCGTGCGTAATAATAAGCGTAAATAAATTGGGGATAAAGAAGAGGTTTGGTTAAGAATAGGCTAAGAAATGTGAGGTTAGGTAAGGTTACGTAAATTTAGGAGAGGTTATGTACGACAAGGTTAGATTATGATAAATTGAATCAATTTTTTAACTTTTGTTTAATTAAATGAAAAGAAATAACTTTGTGTACACCACTTATATAATCACAATTATTGACATGTTTCGAAACCAAAGGTTTCTTCGTCTGGAAAATAAGAACAATAAACATTTACCGTTACCGGAATCATCCTATCACGTCCGTCTACAGAAATAGAAACATTAAAAGGATAGATTTGGTCAAATTAGGTTAGGTGAGATAAGTATAGCATAAGTTTTTTTGGTTGTGTTCTGTTGGTGCCTTGCATTCATCTTTATGTACCTTTTCCCAAAATAAATTCTACCCACAAAATCCTTTTATTTCCTTACCCTTATTGTTGCCTGAATGCAATAAAATTGTCACAGTATTTGTTAGTTCAAATTAGCACCTCTTCCTGTCAACATCTCAGTGTTGAATACTGATATGTAATTCGACCGTGTCAGAACCTTATGAAAAGAAAGTTCAATCGTGTGCTAGTGAGCTCCAAAATTTGAAGTGAGAACCAGCGGAAAATTGAAAAGCGAAGGAAGAAAACGGTAAGTCGACAATTCCTCTTTTATCCATTTCCTTCCGCTTTGCGGGACCGATTTCTGTGTTATGGTCAAATTATGGTCTTCTTCTTAAATATGGTCGTGGCATAATTAAGAAGAATCCGATGTTGGCCAGGCTACATGCAAAGTTCTCTTGATTTGAAGGCTAAGCAAAATTTCATCAATTTCGCAATAAAACTGCCGATTTGTGTAAAAATCATATAAACGCTGCGAATCATGCGTCCGCCCGCCCCCCATTAACACATTTTTTTGAGGAATATGACTCCATGACAACCTAACCCTAAGAGTATGGATATTAGAGAGACGGCATGTGAAGTGTGCCCGCGCGCTCCAAGTGTGCCTTTTCGAGAATTTTACCCAAACGGCTTACATTGGCTGCTGGTTTTTGGCCTTTTAATACGTTCCGGCATTTTTACGACAGCAGCCAGTTTACATGGTGACAGGCAATGTCAGCCGTGTGGGTAAAATTCTCGAAAAGGCACACTTGGAGCGCGCGGGCACACTTCACATGCCGTCTCTCTAATATCCATACTCTTAGACCTAACCTAACGTAACCTATTTTATCTTGTTTTTTTTAAAATTTTTTTCATCACTTTTAACGACTTGATGTGGTTTCAGAGTGATGAAGTGCCACTTTATTGAATTGTCCGGTCACCAATGAATATAATTTTCTGTAAATCTATGGGATTTCAGAATGTTGGCAGTCACCCAACATTTCCTCGTGCTGACGTCACCTAATACAATATTAATTAATTCCTAATAATTCGCGGGGATGTTAGCTCACCAGCTGAGTCACATTAGCTTGTTGGGAACAGTTTAAACCGAAAACTTTGCGTAATTAAAATTCCCCTCTCAAGTTCGCTACGGATGATTAATGACTTGCTTTGAAACAAAGTTAGAAATTGAACTCTACGCATCACATACAAATTACATTGCCTGGGATTTTCTCCTCTTCAACTAACATCTGAGCGAGGGCGGATTCTAATCGATCCTGAACATTTTTTACGCTAAAAAGGGTTTTTAAACGAGTGTCTCAAATCCTTTAATCCATAATTTAACATTTTTATGAGATTTTCTTCCGGCAAGGACTTTTTTAAACTCACTCGCCCTTTGGAAAACTGAAAATTTTAATTTGTATTTTTAACTTTTTAACTTAAAGAGTTAAAAAATATTTCATCCTAGACTTGCAGATAAAAGTCAATAGATGTCGCATATTAATAAAAAAAGTGATAAAATTTATCCTGACACTATCTAGAGGGCATTTAGTTCGAGTTGAATCTTGCAATAAAGGTAGCAACCAATAAAAATATGCGATAAGAAAAATGAAAATAAAGTTGGTGGTTCTCAGTCGAAGTATGATACAGTTTAAAATGACCGAATCGGATAGGGATACGTTGGCGCAGTGGATAGCGCGTTGGCCCGGATTGCCAGAGGTCCCGGGTTCGAGTCCCAGATTATCCGTATCTTTTTCTGATTTTTCTGTTTCGGATTTTCGATTGACTTTCGCTAATATTATCTTCATTAATTGACGACTTTAAGTTTTGCGTAAAACTTTTGTTAAGAACGTTCCTTCCTACAGATTACAAGTTTTATTTGGGTCACCATTTTTTTTGTTGTTTCACCATCCAAAACGGCCTCCACGGTCGAATAGTAAAACTAGCCTCAACTAGCAATTCAGCGGTCGCAAATTCCGACATGGACAAGTAAATTTTATGGTTTTAATTTTTGTTATTTTTACAATTTATTAATTTGAAATAATAAATAGTACCTGTCTATATTTGCAGCACGTTCTAGAGTGGGAGATTCTCTCTGTATAGCTCAGGTGTAAGACTACTTTTTAGATTTGTAATTTTGATTGAAATGGCTTTTGCCGTGTTTGGTGACCACAAATGAATAGCCAGGTTCTTCCCCACCTTTTTCTCCCCTTCCCACCACCTTTGGCCTCACAACATACCTCGCTTGGGGGTGCCGTGGACTGTTGGGAACAGTTGGGACTCTTGTGCAGAATTCACATAATATAGACCGTTTAGTTATAGCGTAGCGGTGATTCATTATGATCTGAAATACTAACGAATTTAAAAGGATATTTTTACAAAGTTACGTACAATTCACAAAATATATAACACTTTAAATAACAAAACAGTAGTCAAGAAAATATGATATATGAAAGCAAATACAGAGATAATAGAAGTGACAAGTAATAATATTAAGTACAATATTTCTTCATTCAGACTTATCTTTAGACTAATACCAAAAAATCAAGGTCTTGAATTGAGTTTCCATTTAATAACAATAGGCCTCCGTATTTTTTCCAGACTTGCCGATTCCGGGCCGCGTATTTACAATACCAATTTGCAATGCCACTAAAATAAATAAATTGTTTCTCCCTGCGTGTCCTTTCCCATTCTTCCCGTTCCCCTTCCGCCAACTCTCCAACTTCCACGACTCATTCCCCTCCAGCGATCCACTTTCACCTTCCCCCTCCGCTCTCCGCTGTCCCCCTTCTCGCAACCCCCCTCACGCATTTTCTTCCACCTTTTCTGTCTCACCCTCCCTTGTCCCCCCTCTCGCAAACCCCCTCTCCTTAATTGATCTCCGCCCCTGATTCTCCTCCCCCTCATGGCTTTTTCCCTGCCGCTAAACTCTTTGACCCATCTCAATTTTTTTATGCAAATTTCATAAAGCCAGAGCTCGCGGTATGAAATATACTTTACGACCTGTTATCATACCTACCAAATAAACATAAAAAAATTCATAAAAAATTGTGACACGAGATTTTTATATATTAGAAGAAGATTTCTTTACATGCTAAGTATTTTAGTTTATCCTTTAATTGGCCGTTGGCCCACCGGTGGCCACCAATGAAAATATATATTTATATATATATATATATATATTTTTTTTTTTTTAAATCATTATTTGTTTTACGAGTTTTTATTACAAAATAATATTATATAACAATAAAATATATAGCAAAAGTTGTATAAACTACCAAAATGTGAAATAATTGTTACTGTAAGCTTATAAAATGCGACACAAAAAAAAATTCTGAAGTGACGTTTGATTTTTTTTTAATAAAAACCTGGCCCTCCAAAGGTATTTGAGGTAAATTGACAGTTCTCTCGTACACATCATAAGCATGGGCGATTCAGAAACAATATTACAGTAGATTTCTGTACCAAAGTTATTTCATGACAATGTTATATTTTAACACTGTTATATCGTAACAATGTTACATTCAAACAATGTTTCACTTTGACAATGGTTTATCTACCGTTTTACCCTATCAATATCAAACTTACTCACTTCAAATTATCAAAGTGGAACACACATTTTAGTGTTTAGACAAAAGATAATTCCTCCGCAAGATTTTCTCGGATTAACACGCAAGAATCATCATTGTTCTTCACCATGTCTTACCGTACCAAAAAAACATATATTTATGTTTAAGAAAATAAACTACTAAGTTGTATTTACATAAATTTTTATTATGGTTACAGATTGGAAAGCGAATATATATTAAAAAGTATACAATATTACATATGTAGTATAAGTAAAAAACATATTAAAAAATAATAAATAAGCAAAAATTAAATAATAATTTTGATTTGATTATTGCGTTACCGCCAAATTTAAGGGGCCGCTCTGCCAATTTCTATCGATTTCTTACATGTTTTCCTTAAACGTTTGAAGTTTTTAAGTTCTTAAAAAAATATATGTTATTCTTTAAGATAGTATCTATACATTCCCCACGCCGAAACGGTAAATATTTGAAATTCCCCTGACAGAAATAAATCGCAAAGTCTGCTCCGAAAATTATTATTTACACTTTTGTTTCTCACAATGTTTCTTAAAATGCTAAAAAATTCACAATGTTTCTTTAAATGCTACTTAACACAGAACATTTTTTCACATAACCGATATTTTTTTTTTTTTAGAATAGCAGTGAATTACTTTATTTTCAATTTCTAAAATATACCTCTCGAAACAAGCACAGGCTTCGTTGTTGTGATTTTTGCCATTTAATATAATTTATCAACCCTTTTTTTATAAACAGTTAACACGATCGAAGGCCCCACCCCTCGGACCCTACGATCCTGCTGTCAGATTTTCCTTTAGATTTATTGACATTATTCGAAAACTCCGTGCCGAAAATATTTCAGCTTGTGTATTTTTCAGCACCGGAAAGCCCTGATAGAAAGAGGCTTCCAGTTTCCACGCTGAAACGCGAAGGGTAGAAATTTCGCTAAGTGTTATTTACTTTTATGCCTCAAGACATGTTATGAATAGCGAAAATTTATCAGAGAGAAAGTGAGATTCGATTCAATTGAAAAATATTGAGAGAAACAACATTTAAAGAGGTTCGCAATCTCAAACAAAGGTTTTGATTTAAAACCGAATCGACACTTAACTTAGATAAATCTGAAATTATCAATTTTTAACACTGACAAAAGAAAACATTTCTTTGATTCAATGAGCTATAATTAAGTTCTTGCGCAATCTTGCTTTAGCCATACAGTCTTAACCTCACCTTACCTTATTTAGCACCATGTATGTAAACCTTTTACACGAGAAACTCCCTGGTCTTTGAGTTTACGTATTAAACTACTACTTGAGATGGTAAATTGCGCCAAACGTGGAGACTAAAAACTAACTTCAACTCGTAAGATGAAAAAATTAATTATGAGATACTTTGGGCCTAAAGCGCAAATAACGACAAGAATATATTTTTGAAGCATAAAATGGCAAATATTCAAGGTGATAGATACCTGGGTTAATACCAAGGTGATACAATAAAATAACGGGTCTGAGAAGGCGATATAAAAACAATGAATACAATATGAATATATCATTTAAGAAGAAGATAACAATCACTATCTAATTTTTTTAATATCAAAAAGAAAAAGACACAGAAAAATAGTAAAGTATAATGGCTGCAACTGGGACTCGAACCCAGAACCTCACGTCTAACCGGGACATACGCATTAACCAATTTTGCTATTGCACCCTATTATGAGACTGTCGTATTATTTTTTATATTAAAAAAATTAGATTATTATTGTTATCTTCTTCTTCAATGATATATTACATTGATGGAAATAACCCTCAAAAGTTAAAAAGAGAGTTTTTCATATATTGAAGTATGAATACTTCAATATATTATGCTGAAACAATATTTCCGGGACTAAATACCACATACACCCATTAGTCCAGTCATTCGGGACGAAAAAAGGAGTTACCTGGAAAGTTTTCCCGGATTTTTGAAAATTACGCCGTTCTTCCATGGAGCTACGTTCAAGCGACGCGATCGCCGCTCGTCTGTATTTTCAATACTATTATTAGCGTTTTAAATCGCCGCTAGGCGCTGCACTAGCAAAATTGTATGACAGGTAGCGGTAGCGTCGCTTGTAAATAGCTACGTGAACGATGGGCGTTAGTAATAATATAGATTTCGACGTGCTCATTCCGAATTTAAACTTTGCCACCTCGTATCTTTGCCGCTCGCGTCATTATTTTGTAAAAATAACGCCTAATAGCAGTTTTTTAACAATATCTCCTTTCCGACTTATCTTACGATAAAAACATGTAAATACATAAATAATAAACTAGATCAAACTTCCTACAAATTTAGCGTTAGAAACTTTTTTATAAAATCAATTGTTTTGGCGTACGAGTGTTGCAAAGTATAGGTACTTCAATATCCGATTTGGCTAAAAAATACTCATTTCCACTTCACCTTAAGGTAAAATAAGCGGCGTGTTGTTTTTATCGTGGTGTCTGTCCCCTGTGGGCCTAGTCCACATTTAATGCACAATTTCTAAATTTAGCGCAATTTTCTTCGCTTTGCTGTTCCTGGCGAATCAGCAAGTTCGTCTTCGGTATCGATCGAGACGTCACAGACCGAAATTTCATCCGCAACATCAGCAATGGGATTATCATCATATTCCATCGTACATTTTCTCGAAAACAGTCTCCGATTGTTCCTCTTCATCGCTTTCATGTGATAGAACATGCAAATTATTACAAGCACTACTAAAACTTATGCATATAACGGAGCATTTTAACCCAGCTTTTCTGCATCCAAAGGCTTTCTCACATCCCTTTTTGCATTTACAAGAACAAACTAGAAGATGAGGAAATCATGATCAACACTAAAACAACCTACTGTCCGTCTCGGAACAGGAATACCTACAAAGTCTAAGAATAAACTACTTCACATTGTATTTTTACTTTACTTTGTATTGTATTTTTACTTTACTTTATGTCGTTAAATAAAATAAAAAATGTATTCCCTTATAAACAATCATAGCAAAAATTGTAAAGTCATTGTTCCACTTATGAAACTGTTTACTGGTAGTACACCGCAACCGTACTAGAATCTGTCTCGTTTTATTTTAGCTGCATTCACAGTGGCCAGAAGTCACGTGGTGTCCTTGTTGCGGCACAAATTGCATTATTTGGTCGGGATTCCCAGCCCGCGCATAAATGGCGCAAAGGGATGGATTTATGTGGATCCCAGTACTAAATGAGATTTCATAGTGACAGGTTGCAAATGGAATTGCTCGCGGATCAGCGAATTACGGTATGATACTAAACTTGGTGCATTGAGGATTCTGATGTATATATTTATAGTTATTATGAGAAAGATGTTATGAGGACATTTTGTTTGTTATTATTGCATATAGAATATGAACCACGTGATACTGGGACAAAGTAGGAAACATATATTTTGTTCATTATGCAAACATGAATTATTTTATGAAACAAAATTGAATTTTAAAGCGTTTTATATACACAGTTTTCGTCATAATTAAAATACCATAATAGACTAGAATGACTTTAATATTTAAGATTTCCTATTTTCATATACAGGGTGTTAAGGTACGTACTTGAGTTACTTTAACCAGTGATTCCTGACATTATTTGGAGTAAAAAATGTAAAGAAATTTTGGTCTCCGGTGACTTCTTTTATGAGAATTTTTTTTTTTTCAAATTTTTTTTCCTTTAAGGGGAGGGTATCAAAACTCGGCTTGACTGCAGTTAGGTATTTTTGGTACTTGTACGGCCCGCTAGCGAACTACAATTTTAGCCGTCTATGGTGCAGACTCGGGTAAGATTGACACCAAACTGGTAAACCATTTAGCATTTTGATAAAGTACGAAATAAAAAATACACTTGCTCTATAAAATTTTAATTTGTTTACAGATAATGGATACAACTAGACAGACAAAAAATCATATTAGCAATGGAATGGATAGATAGAAACATCTTTTACGCCCTGAACCTTTTTTGACGTCTCCGTTTTTTACTCAATGAGACTTTGAATCTAATGGTGTTTTGACGTAGATTGTATGGTTTATAAAATGGTAATAACTGTATTTATAATATTACCGGAAAATAATGGTAAAGGGAGATCATAAAATAAAGTTGGGACAAATATTTTTAAGTACGTGCAATAGAAATGACAAAAGGTGGTTTTGTTTTTGAAAGTTTATTTCGACAAATTTTTTCGTACTCAAGAAAGAATATATTTCAAAATATTAGATCAGATAAACAAAAAGTAGAATGACGCACATAAACGAAAAATCACAAACTTTAATACAAATTGATATAAAATCAACTAAATGTAAACTTGGTATGCAAATATTCAGCATAATATCCTACAAAAATTGCCAAGACTTGTGGATTTTAGAATGATATTAATTTTATCTTTAGTACTTGTGTTAAACAGTGTTAGTCGTACGGAATTTTTAAACCTCTCAACAATAATAGTAGAATATTTTTTTTATTTTTATATATAACTTCGCACAGGAGGCCCGGAGAAAAATTGTCTTTAAGGGGGGGGTATCAAAACTCGACTTGACTGCAGTTAGGTATTTTTGGTACTTGTACGGCCCGCTAGCGAACTACAATTTTAGCCGTCTACGGGGCAGACTCGGGTAAGATTGACACCAAATTGGTAAACCATTTAGCATTTTGATAAAGTACGAAATAAAAAATACACTTGCTCTATAAAATTTAAATTTGTTTACTAGATAATGGATACAGCTAGACAGACAAAAAATCATATTAGCAATGGAATGGATAGATAGAAACATCTTTTACGCCCTGAACCTTTTTTGACGTCTCCGTTTTTTACTCAATGAGACTTTGAATCTAATGGTGTTTTGACGTAGATTGTATGGTTTATAAAATGGTAATAACTGAATTTATAATATTACCGGAAAATAATGGGTGTGAATAAAGGGAGATCATAAAATAAAGTTGGGACAAATATTTTTAAGTACGTGCAATAGAAATGACAAAAGGTGGTTTTGTTTTTGAAAGTTTATTTCGACAAATTTTTTCGTAGTCAAGAAAGAATATATTTCAAAATATTAGATCAGATAAACAAAAAGTAGAATGACGCACATAAACGAAAAATCACAAAATTTAATACAAATTGATATAAAATCAACTAAATGTAAACTTGGTATGCAAATATTCAGCATAATATCCTACAAAAATTGCCAAGACTTGTGGATTTTAGAATGATATTAATTTTATCTTTAGTACTTGTGTTAAACAGTGTTAGTCGTACGGAATTTTTAAACCTCTCAACAATAATAGGAGAATATTTTTTTGTTTTTATATATAACTTCGCACAGGAGGCCCGGAGAAAAATTGTCTTTAAGAGACCCATATTGTATGAAGGAGGAAACACAGAGGCCGGCAAATCGTTTCACAGCTGAGCTGTTGAACTCAAGAACGAGTGGTAGAAGCGACCCGTTCTCTTGTGAGAAATTTCGACCGTGTATATATGTTGGGCGCGCGTTTGGCGTGTTTCCCGACTTTACACCGGTGCTGAAGGGATCAATGACGCTAGTTCCTCTCTGAAGCATCTTCCATGTCTGAAATAACGGTAGAACAAGGATTTCATCGCGGTAGACGACCCTGAATAATTCTTGAAGCACGTGTGCTCCTGAGGCTGTTCCTTCTTATTGGCAGCTCGTGTACAAATTACCCAAAATTTATTTGACTCTCTCGACTCATCGCCTTGCCCCGCTGTGGGAGAGATGGATTCATACGTCCGCCACTCCTTTTTTTATATGAATACCTTACAAACGTCCCACCTGCTCCCGTCTGGAGTCAGTGAGACTATGGCATCCCCAATTGGGGTATGTTGTGTGGCTGAAGGTGAATGGGGATGAGAAGGAAATATTGTAATTATTTCTACAAATCTCATGACGTCAGAGCTCACCACTATATGTATATAGAATCCTTCGCGGGCGTGTGCACAACAAATCACCTATTGTTTCAGCGCAATCGAATGAATGGTATAGGAAATTTTGTATAACGCCAGAGCTCAGCACTACATATAGAAACCATTAAAGGTATGTGCACAACAAATCATTAAAGTTTCTTTGCAATCGGAGTAATGCTTTAGGTACCGTATAAGGAATTACGAAGGTGTGCATTTAACAACTTACAAAAGTTTCATCACAATCGGATAAATAGTACAGGAAATAAATTCATAACGCTAGAGCTCACTTGCACTATAATATATATAGAAACCTTCAAGGGCATGTACACGTACACAAAAAATCCGCCAAAGTTTCATCGCACTCAGATGAATGCTTTAGGTACCGAATAAGGGACAAACAAAGAAACATTAATTTTTTATGTATTTTTTAACAAATTTCATGACGCCAGAGCTCACTATTATTTATAGAAATATTGGCGGGTGTGCACATAACAACTCACCAGAGTTTCATCACAATCGGATAAATGGTATAGGAAATAATTTCATAACGCTAGATAGGAAATAATTTCATACACGACAAATCGCTATCGGATAAATGCTTTAGGTTCCGCACGAGGAACAAACAAAGAAACATTCATTTTTATACGATAAAATAATTAATTATTTAATTTCTACTTTGCTTGTATAACACCCATTTCCCCATTAATTGCTTGACGGAACTGCAATGCGAGCGCGCGACCTCTCCCCTCAAATGTCCACTCATTACTGAATAAATTTCCAAAATGTTACCGTAAAACCTGAGCCTTAAGAGACCCATATTGTATGAAGGAGGAAACACAGAGGCCGGCAAATAATTTCACAGCTGAGCTGTTGAACTCAAGAACGAGTGGTAGAAGCGACCCGTTCTCATGTGAGAAATTTCGACCATGTATATATGTTGGGCGCGCGTTTGGCGTGTTTCCCGACTTTGCACCGGTGCTGAAGGGATCAATGACGCTAGTTCCTCTCTGAAGCATCTTCCATGTCTGAAATAACGGTAGAACAAGGATTCCATCGCGGTAGACGACCCTGAATAATTTTTGAAGCACGTGTGCTCCTGAGGCTGTTCCTTCTTATTGGCAGCTCGTGTACAAATTACCCAAAATTTATTTGACTCTCTCGACTCATCGCCTTGCCCCGCTGTGGGAGAGATGGATTCATACGTCCGCCACTCCTTTTTTATATGAATACCTTACAAACGTCCCACCTGCTCCCGTCTGGAGTCAGTGAGACTATGGCATCCCCAATTGGGGTATGTTGTGTGGCTGAAGGTGAATGGGGATGAGAAGGAAATATTGTAATTATTTCTACAAATCTCATGACGTCAGAGCTCACCACTATATGTATATAGAATCCTTCGCGGGCGTGTGCACAACAAATCACCTATTGTTTCAGCGCAATCGAATGAATGGTATAGGAAATTTTTTATAACGCCAGAGCTCAGCACTACATATAGAAACCATTAAAGGTATGTGCACAACAAATCATTAAAGTTTCTTTGCAATCGGAGTAATGCTTTAGGTACCGTATAAGGAATTACGAAGGTGTGCATTTAACAACTTACAAAAGTTTCATCACAATCGGATAAATAGTACAGGAAATAAATTCATAACGCTAGAGCTCACTTGCACTATAATATATATAGAAACCTTCAAGGGCATGTACACGTACACGAAAAATCCGCCAAAGTTTCATCGCACTCAGATGAATGCTTTAGGTACCGAATAAGGGACAAACAAAGAAACATTAATTTTTTATGTATTTTTTAACAAATTTCATGAGGCCAGAGCTCACTATTATTTATAGAAACATTGGCGGGTGTGCACATAACAACTCACCAGAGTTTCATCACAATCGGATAAATGGTATAGGAAATAATTTCATAACGCTAGATAGGAAATAATTTCATACACGACAAATCGCTATCGGATAAATGCTTTAGGTTCCGCACGAGGAACAAACAAAGAAACATTCATTTTTATACGATAAAATAATTAATTATTTAATTTCTACTTTGCTTGTATAACCCCCATTTCCCCATTAATTTCTTGACGGAACTGCAATGCGAGCGCGCGACCTTTCCCCTCAAATGTCCACTCATTACTGAATAAATTTCCAAAATGTTACCGTAAAGCCTGAGCCTTAAAGTCAAACAAAAAAAATTCTTCCACATGACCCTTATTGGTCACTCAGCCGAGTTATTGCCCCATTACTTACCCCACCTCCAACTACTCAACACCTACAATTTTTTATGTTTTTGTAGAAAAAAAAACATCAAAAATGTCACCGGAGACTAAAATTTCATTTTCATTTTTTACTTCAAATAATGTCAGAAATCACTGGTTAAAGTAACTCAAGTACGTACCTTAACACCCTGTATGTTTATCATTAAATTATAACCATCTTCCTTAATTAATTAAATTTATTATGTACTATTTTGATTGTCCTCAGATGTTTTATTTTCTTGATGTTTTATTCTTCTTATCGCCTTAAATATTTGAAATTTTTACATCGCTCATATTGTAGAACATGGAGAAAAAAAAGAAAAAAAACTGTACATTTAACTCATTTTCGTCAAAATCGTCACATTGTTTATATTAAATATGCAACGACGATGTTATGTTCTTCCAACATCCATATACTTTAGTAAGTTTATAAGTGGTGATGTGTTTAAATAAATAATGAATAATGTTTTCATTTAAATAAAATTAAAAGTTTTCATTAATAATAATGCCAAATATTCCCATATCGGAGGTAGATAGGTACTACATATTAATGCAAGCAGTTTAAAAGTCTTCGTTTCAGTTTTCTTCAATATAATTTATTTATTTTAAAACGAGGTCATATTTGTTTCCAAAATTTCTTAAATGTATTTTTGATTACATACATTATTTTAAGGTTGTCGATCGGATGTTGATTGTTTTTTTAGATGAGGGTTTTGCGCCCACAGTTTAATTGTCTTCTGTGTTAGTGCCGCTCAAGACCAGAACTAGTGCCAATCGGCGGAAGCCAGTGAGACTATGGCATCGTCATTATTGCGGTAATTTGTGAGGCTGTAGGGGAAGTAGATAGGGGAAAGGAATGTGGAGAAGGGCCTGGGTATTCAGATCTGTCTATCAGTTATTAGATAACATAACAACAAATATTTAGATCTGGTCACCAAACACGGCTAAAGTCATTTCAAGCAACGCATCCGTTCTAAGTAGTATTCTTACACCAGGGCGATAATTAGCATATGGAACGTGCCGCTAATATACTATATAAATACATAGGTAGGTACTAATTGAATAAATTGCAAAATAACAAAAGTTATTCAAATAAAACTTACTTGCGCGTGCCGGGATTTTAAGCGACCTCCTAATTCGTAGCCAAGGATCGTAAGCAGTCAACTATGGAGGCCGTCTTAGCAAGATAGGGAAACATGGGTTAAGGCAGGTGAATTACGTTGACAATAATGCAATATTGACGTTTGACTTTTATTTCTTCATCTCATAATTCGTTCAAATTTGAAAGGCGGGTATGGGTACCGCCGACCCGGAAACCATCACCGGATCTTGGCGGCGGAAGCATCTGCCCACCTTTCAGGGATACCTTTTAACCTCTCCAACAAGACTCTCGTAAGTGGGAGGGATAGATTCATACGTGCGTCACTCCTGATGGACACACTGACTCCCAGGTTCCTACCCACCCTTTATGTGAAAATTTATTAAAGTGAAAACTTTCGATGTCAAAAAATCAAGAAGCGTGTTGATAAGTTCATAATTTTGTAAAAAATCATCAAATACTTTGCTTCTTAAATGGCCAGCACGTAAACCAAAATTTGAACACTGGAACATTTTTCACACTTTTTTGTGAATACGGAACACGTGTCATATGACTCTTATCTTTTAATATCTTACAAGATTCTCTTTAGCTGAAACCTTATTATGTTTGTTCACATTTGGTAAGAGACTTCAAAGGTTCTAGCAAGATTATTAATTAAATACGGAAACTTCTTAGTAACCTTAGAATCATAAAAATAATACGTCAGCGTCTTTTACCTGAACACCTCTTCATGTAATAAATTCCTACCCAGAAACCAATTTGCATTCCAAAGGAAGAAAGCGTAGCCTAGGATTTTGCGAATAAATAATAATATACACGAGATAAAGTCAGAAGTCAAAGTGAAACTTTTCCTTGGAAGGACTCTTTTATTATTTTATTTCGCCTCTTCTTGCTTTCCAAAGTACTTTATCTTACAGTTCTCCCGATATTAAAGGATACAACTACTCGAATTCAATAAAGAAATTATACCGTTCATTGAGCGCGTTTATTATAACAGTGACGATCCACGAAGGAAAGATATACCAGACTGTTGTTAGACCCGCGATAATGTATGGCTCCGAATGCTGGACTATGTACAACTCCTACTCTAGGCAACTCGAATCAACAGAAATGCGAATGCTTAGATGGACGGCAGGAGTATCATTAAAGATAAGATCAAAAGTTAACGGACATAAAGAGTAAGCTGGAAGAACGACAGTTGAGATGGTATGGGCACATAAGACGGAGACCACCAGACCACACAGTGAAGCAGGCAATGTCTATGGAGCTTCACCGTCAGTCATCCAGAGGTAGGCCAAAGAACTGCTTGATGATTTAATGCTCCAAAATCCTACAAAGAAACGGCCTGGATGAAAGCGATACTCAGAACCGAAGAAGCTACAACCTGAGAACGAGAAGAGCCGACCCCAACAGCCTACCTAGGCAATGAATTGGGATAGTGCGAGGAAGAAAGAAGGTGACGATCCACGATTACGGTACTGTAACAAAACAAAAATGCAATAACATAACTTTAACTAATAAATAGTGAGACAAAATATGAGGCACATTATTTTTCTGATTTTTACGTTTCAATTTTTGATTGAGAGTCGCTAATATAGCCTTTAGTGATTAAATATTACAAATTTAGGTTTTAATCATTAAGTTAAAATAAAAATGAATATTTTTGAAGTAAGACTTTTTTAGGGGCATTACGACAAATAACTCAAATATTTTTTGAACGGAAGTAACATTTTTAATCGGAAATGACGTTCGATTTATATTAACGTCGTAGGTACGGCAACAGTGAGTGCAAAGCCTAGCAACGAATAACAAAACGTCAAATCAAACTCAAACGTCAGACGTCACCCATTTCTTTTTTGTTTACAATTGTATAACGTAAATTCAACAGTTTTGTTGATTATTATATGTTTTAACAAAAGATTGTGTTATTTTTTACGATGAATATTAACCCTTTTTTTTCTCTCTGATTGTTGTGAATTCTAGCTATTGAAGTAAAAAGTGGCAGTAGTGTGACAATAAAAATAGTATTGTTTGGAATTCAAATGGCTGAATCGCTGGAAAATTTTCCCTCTTCGTCTATAAATAATTATAAACGAAAAAATCAACAATCTAATAATGTTCCACCGCCTAAAAAATGTATGTTTTTATTTAGTTTTTAGTTTTTAATCAAAGAAGTTTTTCGTAAAGGTTAGACGCACTTTATTTTTAATTTAGTTTACCCTTGAAATTACCGTTTAGAAGAACCTATTATAAATTGTTGCAAAACGCGAAAATAAATATTGCTTAGGTATTTCTGGAATGAGCAAGCATATACGATACGATCAAATACAAATGATGTCGACATTCTGTAATGCTATGTAAACTTACAAATACTTAACAATGTACCTATTCCAAAACAGTACCGGATAACGCACAATACCGATGCCTTTCCCTGGCAATAGTTGGGAAACTTCGTAATTCCTCCCACGGACTAATATTATATTGCTTTGTACGTAAACCAATTTCAAAGCATAATAATTATTTTCATAATACCTTGACCACTGCTGCTATTTTGTCCCGTGGGAAGCTGCCATAGCGTCGACCAGGCTATTCTATGAAATTGTATACGCGAAATGATTAATGAGTTAGACATTGTGCCAGAAACTATGTTAATGTATTGTCATTAAATATCATTTATCCCTAATTAGATGACATAATATTTATCATATTACGTCACGAAAAAAGGATCAAATCGCCTACCTACTTACCATGCTTTTAATGGTTAATTTGTTGACTTTTCGGAACAAATCAAATAGGTCTTATAGACATCGTTGTGTCTCCCTTGCTATATTAGACGTATGATCAAACGGTGTTAGAAAGAAAAAAAGCACGCTTTTATATTCAAATCTAAAAATTTACCACGTAATAATTAAAATGTATACCTTTGTGAATCCAAAGTTTCCGAAAACGATTTGAAAAAAAATTGTGATACGTACGTTTTGGGAAATTTTTATTAATTATTTTTACATGAAACGACAAAACTGTGAGGTGATGATTACGTTTGTAATACATTTATTTTGCCAAATAAAATATGTTAGAGTTTTTATTTTATTTCTGTCATTATCAGTAATTTTATTTTGAAAAAACCTTAAGTGGACCATTTTTAAAACTTATTTTGTGTTGACATTCAAAAAATGTATATTTTATAAATTATATGTTTATTTCAAATTAAAAATATAAATGATAATAGATCACCTCTCAAAAATAATTTTTTAGTTTTCGGGTGCGTTTAGAAATATGTATTTAATTTATTGTGATTTATTGCAAGGCAGACATATTTTGACCATCCAACGTTAAAGAGTAAAAAAACTGGGTAACGTAGATTGCCATCTTAGGTTTTATTTTTTATTTATTTTTTTATTAGGAAAACCAACAGTTGTAATTTGTTATAGTGTACCTATGATATTTTATTTGTAATAGGAAAACTAAACAAGTTGATTTACTTTTTCAAAAACGTGAGAAATATTCTAAACATATTATATGATATAAAAGCTGTAAACAAAGTCCGCATAGCCAACATGATAGCCAACGTCCGTTGAACGGACAGGCACGAGAAGAAGAAGAAGTGTCCAGTCATAATTATTTTTGGGACGCGTGTGTCCGGCATTCTCTGTACATGCCCAGCCCATCCCAACCTGAGGTGTCTCATATGGGCTGAGATGTTGGAGGCCTGATATATATCGTATAGTTATTTGTTGTGCCGGATGCGCCACTGTTCCCCCTCTTTCACGGGACCACATATTCTCCTCAACACTTTTCTTTCAAACGTATCCAGCATTTCAGCCATCTTTGCCGTCAGTGTCAGCGCCTCACATCCATATGCCAATACAGTTCTCACAATGGTCTTATATATGGTTACTTTGGTTTTCCTGAGGACGCTACGTGATTTAAACACTGGCAGCAAAGAGAAGTATGTTTTGTTGGCTGCTGTGATTCCCCTTCTGATTTCAACGCTAATCACTATTATTATTATTATTCCACTTCAAGCTATCGTGATAATCAAGCGATGTGTACACTGCAAACTTTGAAATGCAACTAAACATTTTCGGTTTCTGTTTTGTCTGAATTAACTTTTTTTATCTTGCCTGCACCACGTTATTAAAATTTCAACAAATTAATGAAAGTGTCCGGCGAATTTTCGAGTAACGAACATCTGGTCGCCTTCAACACCGAATTCTCCGAAAATACCGATAACTCTGGTTATCTCAAATACCCTTTTTTTTACCTACTATAATCAAATTTCATAACGAAATAATAAAAATTTATATATCTTATATAAATTATTTATACAAAGGGAATTTTTGGAGGGCCAAATGAAAATCTTCGGCGGGCCATATGTTGGTGACCGGCATCATGGCATCCGGCATCATGTATATATAATGCAGCATCGCTTAGACCCCAGGGAACTAGTTGATGTGCTCTCCGGTTTAAACGTTTCCGCATTCGACGCAGAGTCCTTACCTCCCCATTTGCACAAAATGCATATTGCTGCTGTGACTGCAGCGGATGCGGTTTAGTTTTGTCCATGCTCCCAAAGAAATATAAAACCCTGGCAACTTCATGTGCGATCGCCTGCATACATTATATTTATTATCATCGTATACACGCTATACCTAACCAAAAAGTATTATACTAACTTTTCCATCTTCTGGCGTTCAGCTTTAAACATTGCCCTTCGTGATTGTGTTCAGATTTGATACTCACTGGCGGATCTCATAATGTGAAACCTGCAGTACTCTTCATATCTTCAGACCATCACAATCAAGAAACCACTAAGTGAAAAAAAAACTCTAAGTGACCAGCTCGGGTACGGGGGCTCCATCGAGCCCAGAGTTAAGTTGGCCTCTCAGAATCTGAGCGTACTGTACAGGGCCCGCAGATACTTTAATAGTGCAACACTGCTAACCCTGTACAAATCGCAAGTACGCCCCACGGTTGAATTTGGCAGCCATCTCTGGTCAGGAGCCCCAATGTACCTGAAAAAACCCTCGTCTCTGTGGAGAAACGGGCGGTCCGCTTGGTAGATTATTCCGTCTTAAAAAACGGATTGCACAACTGCTAACCCTGTACAAATCGCAAGTACGCCCCACGGTTGAATTTGGCAGCCATCTCTGGTCAGGAGCTCCAATGTACCTGAAAAAACCCTCGTCTCTGTGGAGAAACGGGCGGTCCGCTTGGTAGATTATTCCGTCTTAAAAAACGGATTGCACTAGAGCACAGGCTCTAAAAAAAACAAACTCACAAACTCCCGAGGAACTAGCGTCATTGATCCCCTCGGCACCGGTGCATAGTCGGGAAAAACGCCAAACGCGCGCCCAACATACGTACACGGTTGACATTTGTCACATGAGAACGGGTTGCTTCTACGACTCGTTATTGAGTTCAACGGCTCGGCTTTGCAACGATTTGCCAGCCTCTGTATTTCCTCCTTCCAACAACTTGGGTCTCTTCAAGACCCACGTTCACTCCTTCCTCTCCTCAAAAAGATCCTCCACGCAGCATCTTCAAAGATGACATAGGACCCGAGGGAAATTATTTTCCTCAGGGCCTCCTGTTTCCTATTAAGTAATATTTCATTTTGCCAGAGAACGAGATTTATCTCTACATAGACTTCTGAATTACGTTTTTGAGTCCAAGTTCTTTTTGGTTCTTTTTCAAGCTTTTATTTTATTGAAAAATCTTATTTGATTTTCAGATATAAATTAATATAAATGAATTAATCAACGATGCTATCCCAGATATACGGCATTTCGCAGGTCCTACGAATGATAAATAGTTATTGTTGTGTCTTGCCCAAAATAAACAGTATTATTGTATGATCACAAATACGTATTAATTTTTAAAGTGAAAGTATAGAATTGACTAAGTAATTGCCTTTTAATGCCTTCTAAATGACTGTCTCTGGAAAGATGGTACGAAAGTCAATTTCCCCTTTTTATGAATTTTTTTTATTTTTCTATTTCCCTTTTTTATGAGTTTTTCATCTCAGTTTTATTTTGGTTAATTAAAATTTACAATTTCATATTTTACTGATTTTTATTGAATTGCAAAACGGGGCCCCAGCAGGAAGAAAGCATTAAGTGGGGCCCACATTATCAAATAATTTTAAAAAATATTTAAAGTTATTATTTCAATTAAAAATTAATTTTAAAAAAAGTAATTGCAAAGCAGAAACCGCTTATTTAAATTACATTTTAGGTCTTAGGGAAAGACGAGAAGTGTTTAATCGATGTTTTGTATTGTTAATCATTTTGCGACAACTAACAGAACATCCACCTTAAGAAAGGTTTTCAATTAACAATAAAATATTTATTGTTCATTCTGTGAAATAACATTATTGAACAATTGCTCAATACAATAATGTCCAAAACATGCCATGCTATTTATTTTAAGGGAAAAGACTATAAAGAGAATTTCTGTTAATCCAATGGCGTACCTTTCTACTACGGTAGGTTGTATTCGCGAGTTGATTAATGACTTCACCGCAGTGACGGCAAATGCAATGGGCGAACTTATATGGGATTAGTTTTCGAAAAGGCAATGTTTTAAACTTTGAATTTATATGTGACGAGAAAATAACACGATAAAATTGGTCGTGCCAAGAACTGTATTTTAATTTGAATACAATTTGACACAGACGCGTTCTAACGTTAATCTAACCTATTCACTTGTATTCCTTAAACATTTTTGGTTTTTTGGGAGAGAAAATCCCTGGAAGTAAGAAATTTTATCTGATCTTCAATTTCAAAAGAAAACTGATGTTGCTATTTGCACATTAGACCTTGCTTTATATAACTCTCTTCTCCTCTATATCTCGACATCTCAGTCTCTAGTTTTATTATAAATATATGTAATACCTATATTTTTTCACAGTAAGAATCTTAACTAATTAATAATAAAATCAATTTATAAAGAATCTTAATTAATAAAGAATCTTAACTAATTAATACTAATTAATAATAATAATAAACTAATCTTTTGTTTAATGCAGCGAGTAAAAATAACATTAGGTTTCATTTTTGAAAACCTTCCTTATTTCTTGTTCGTCAAGGGGCGAAGAAGTTGCATCGATTCATTTGGTCTGTATCATCCTTGTTTGCTTTAATGATTAAATATATTTTAAACTAAATGTAGCAGATTTAAAAAGCAGATGTTATATGAAGTAAGATGTGATTATCACACTGCGGTGGAAATAAAGTATAATATTCCTTTGATATATTGATGAAAATTTTAGTGAAATGATTCCTGGTTATACGGCTGATTTTAAGTTATTTATATCGTGAACCAAAATAACTTGATTTTGAAAAGATTTGACATAAATGTGTTATAAGTATGATGTGTGATCGGTGTAAAGATATGATATATTAATGACAATTTTAGTGAAATGATTGCTGGTTATACTGGCTGATTTTGAAATTTATTTATATCGTAAACCGAAGTAACTTGATTTTGTAAGATTTGACATAAATTTGTAATAAGTTTGAGTTATAATCTACTTTATATCAAGTATTGATTTATCTTATCTGCTTACAAGCTGCAACAAGTTCACACAGTGCGCTTTTAGTGGATTTAAAATTTTATTTATATTATTTTTTAAATTTGAACACCAAAGTTTACAAATCCCTAATTAATTACAACTTATATATTTTCTCCTGCTTATCATGGCTCCTACAATACGTTTTGAATCTATCAATAGTTGCAAATTTAAAGTTTACGGCAGCGCCAGCGCAAACTAATGTTAAACGAATATAATTAAGCCATGAATTTGAAAAGCTTTTGCATCAAAACGCCGAATTATCCTGATTATCCGAGATATGATTTTGAAAAGATCACTATTATTATTTTGGATACCTTTTACCTAACCGTATTGGCATAATATAAAATGTAATTTTATGGCGTCTTAAAATGAATTGTTATGACTTTTGATTTTTCGACATCTTTAACCGGAGGGGCATGTTTTTATGGTAGATGGTGGATCCGAGGAACCTACTCGACAGGAGCCGCGGGAAATGGGATGAAGAAAATTCATATTTATGATATCTTTAGTCTTTTCGTTGGGTTTTACCATAAAAAAACCTTCTACCCTAGTTTCAGCTTCCGGAATAAAATTTTGAAGGACGCCCGGCATCACATCCACAATCATAAAAGCTGAAAATCAATAAAACCAATTAGATAATAAAATATCTCTTTCAACCCTATCCTATGTTATGATAATATTATCTATCCTCATTGAAAGTATTCTGCCCGAAGCCTATTCCTAATTCAATATGTTTTATTACAATAGCCGCTGCTTGGCTTCAATGGCGGGAAATTTCCAAAGATGGAGTCGGCAATGGCAATGACACGCCTTTGTTTTACTACATTAATAAATAACAAAGCCATCGTAAAAACAAGACAAGTGGTTTCTTTGTTCTTCTTTCCGTATCCGGAATTTCATCATACTAAAAGGCAGACGACGATATATACAAGAACATATTATTATTTAAAAAAGTAAGATCTCTTGAAAATATACGCTTTTTATTTATAATGGCCTGAGAGTACTTGTGTGTAGTTTATTTTTTTTTAATGAGCAATTTTGAGTTGATTCCCTTGACTGTTGTTTTAAAAGAATTTTAATAGTAGGTATTACGAAAAATTGTCGCAATATGTACCTGGTTATCTAAAAGCGTGCCAATTTTTATGCTTTGATCGCCAAAGACTCTTTTTTGTACTCAATAGCTCTGCAATGTCCTTTTTAGGATCCAGATTTATCTTTCGCATCCCTTAAAAACCTCCTCAAAATAGTGGCGATATTTTTTTAAATTTAGGGTCGGATCGAAGTGCGAGAATTACTGTCGCTGCCAAAAAGCGAATTTTACTGCGTGCTATGTATTATGTACATATTTTAAAGGCATAAGTATACTTTGAGTGTGTATAGCTAATTCAATTTGAAAAAATAGTGATCTTGAAAAAGCTTTGGATATCCTAGTATACCCTCAATTTCTTAAACAATGACTTATAAATAATAATAGTCTAATAGGTTAGTAAGTGTGTAAGAGTGGAATCCAAAAATAATGATAATAGGTAATTCATTATATTTGTACGTTTTGTATTTAAATTTTTATTTTGCTTATATATAAGTTGATTATTATCCTTCTGTTTTGATTTAGTAATTACATTTAGGTTAATTAATTTTATTTTTGTGCTCCATTATTATTATTTTTTAAATTCATTATTTAAATCCTTCAAATTACGTATTTTATTACCTCTCTTACAGCGCTATTCGGTAATTTAAACTCGATAAATACTTTCTAAATTGCGTTGTTTTCACAAATTAATCTTTTAAAATAATATAAGGTAAATTTGCGGAACATTCCAGAGTGGAAATACTCTCAGTATCGAATTGTTACAAGACCACCATTCAGAATTGAAACCTTGCTTGAAATAGCTTTAGCCGTGTTTGGTGGCTAGATCTGAAAAGGCAGGCACTCTCTCACGTTCCTCTTGTCCATGCCCTTCCTCTTTTCTCTACCTTTAGCCTCACAATACACCCCAATTGAGGATGCCATAGTCTTACTGGCTCAAGGCGGTTGTTAACAGTTGGTAATCTCGTGCCGTGTTCATATAACAAAATACAACCCATGACAAACAAAATACAACCCAAAATATTATACAAAAATCATTTCGCTAAATAAATATTTAAAGAATACAATACATGATAAAATTCACTTCGTATTTATCGAACAGGTACAACAAAATGAATCGAATGGTTCTTGAAAGAGAATGAGAGCTTTAATGCGATTTTTGGTCATAACCTCACATGATATATCTTTCATACGGTCATCGCATTATTGAGTTATGTTTCAGTAAAACAGCATAAAATAAAGAAAAATACCCTTTCAGAATATAGGCTTCGACCCACATCACGATGTGGTCGGGTGCTGTTATCGGGTTTGTGAATATACAGCACTGTTGGTCCGGAATCCTGGCAAACTTTCAAAAAGAAGGAGAATATTACATTTTTTCTGATTTTTTCCAAACATGCTTGAAATAAAATTGATTTTAACACTTTTCAAACTCGAAATAAAATATGCATCATAATTACTTGTGTCATCCGAAACAGTTAAAATAATAAATCACTTTACTTTAGCTTAGATACTCGTAGGTGTTTGTTTCTGTTGAAATGAGATTCTAAGTCATGGAAGAGAAAGGATGAAAGTAGACTGAATGCTGTTAAAATGAGATCCCTGAGGGTATGTGTGGTAAAACCATGTATGATCGTGTGAGAAATGTGGAGATCCGCAAAGAATGCAAGGCTGATGCAAGCGTAATAAGTGAAATTCAGAAAGGGACCCTCAGATGGTTTGGGCATGTAGAGGGAATGAACGAAGAAAGGAGCGTAAGAAGAATATATGACGCAAGTGTGAATGGATAAGAGGAAGACATGGCACGATCAATTGAATCAGATACTTGAGTCGGGCCATGTCAAGAGTCAGAAAAATAGAAGAGTATGTATGAGAAGATGTATGAATGTAAATGAGGCTAAGTGCCAAGACAAAATTGTTAGGCGGTCCATCCTCTCTGCCTAGCGTGATAAAACGGCGTGATGTTTAGTTATTATTTAGTTGGTTAGTTAGTTAGTTCACATACAAAAATAATTTCCCTCCGGGGCTATATCGTCTTTGGGAATGCTGTGTGAAGGATATTTATGTAGAAAGGAAGGAGTGAATCTCTTCAAGACCCCAGAGGAGGAAACAAACGGCCCGTTCTAATGTAAAAAATGTCAACTGTGAACAAATGTTATGCAAACTAGGTGAAAACACTACAAATGTGGTATATTCAATGTAATATTTTACTGACTTTGTGTAAAAAAGAGATTCTCGTAGAATTCACGATTTATTACTACAAGGGTAAAGAAAAATACTGACTAAGGTATCTATCTACTCGATGATTTTATTGGACATATAACTTTGCTACAGTATTTTTACAACGGTTATGGATTTGTTAAACTTTATGTTTTCTTTGTACCTTGCTACATTGCAATCCTGTTGAGTTATAAAATAAAATTGGGAAGGAAGGAATTAAAAAAAAGTAAGTTGGACGTAAAAATTTTTTTACATAGATATATTTAGCGAAACCAAATTGCAATCATCGTCGAATTCTAGAAAAAGTCAATAGATATCGAATATCGAACAAGAAAATAAAAATGAATGTAATTATCCTAAATGCCATCTAGATATCATTTACGGGTAGAATTTTGCAATCATACATAAAGATAGCAGACAATATGAATATGCGTTAAGAATATGAAGATATTGTAGGTAGTTCTTAGTTGAAGTATGATGCGGTTCAATATAACCGAAGAGGATAGGGTCGAATTAGCCCAGTGTTTAGAGCAAAGCCCCGGCAAGGCTTGCAAGTCATGGATTTAATTTCTAGATGCGACCGTATCTTTTTATGATTTTTCTGTATCAAATATTATCTTCATTGATCAAGATTATAAATTTCATATGCACAATGCAGTAAAAAAATAAGAGGAAAGGTAATTTATATAAAGGAAAGATACAAAGGTAAGTAGAGATAAACAATAATTAAAAATAAGCAAAAACCAATTCAATAATATACATAAAAACACAAACCCAAAGTAGAATTGCAAAAAGTCTAAAAGTACAAAAAGAAATAGCTACATAATTTATTGAAAAGCATAATAATATTAATGCAGCAAAAAGGAGCACTGATTTTGTTGGATGGAGAAATTATTCAATAAACCATCATGTAATTCAATCTTTTATCTGCAAATTTTGCATCCATGACAAAAACCCAGATCTAATATAAAATTATCTTAAAAATCTGAATAAAAACTTACGCGGAGCACAGAAACATAAGTGGGTTAGTGAAATAACGAGTGTTCATACTGTTCATCCGACAAGCCTATTTTATACAGATCTCTCTGCCGAGAACCCGAATTCCACGAACTTAGGTAATAAAAAAACTTGGATTACACATAAAGATTCTGAAAAAAATTTGATTCCGCCCTCTGAAGGGCTTACTTCTTACATTGTGCTTCCAATATCGAATTTTCTAAAGAAAGGGCTCTGATTACTTCGAGAATTCAGCTGAAGACCCTATTTTCCAATTTGGGTAGGTATTCTAATATCAATCTTTTTGAATTATAGAATATTTGAACATAATAAGTCAGATATTAATATTATTAGGTCTGAAATAATATTTGAGTTGAATTTATTACTCCATTCTATATAAGAACGATATGTATTTTTTATTAATATATTTTTTCAACCAAATTATGTTGAAAAATTGCAACCATCCAGTCACATAAAACATGCCTATTGAATGAAAACCTCTATCATAGAAAATATTCTTTACAGAGTTTTTATTAAAAAACCTGAACCAATCAGTGAAATAGACTTAAGAGGCTTTCGAAAAGTAAATTTATATTTAATATAAAAAATTTAAAAAGATATGGAGTGACGAAGGCAAAACAAAGACCATCAAAATGAGACTCACCCGGAAAGGATTTTCCCCATATTTCTGAGTTGATGAACTCTTAAAAGCAGCGAAAAAACGGATAGACGCCCTCGAAATGGTGCTGGAGATAAATGCTCAGGATTTTTTGGACTGCCAAACTCGTAAATATGTCCACCCTAGAAGAGCTAAGCATCCACAATAGGCTTTCAACTATTTGCCTACAACGTATCTTAAGAAGCAAAGAAAGGTCACCAAAGCGGTGGAGTGACCATGTATCACTGGCGTCTGATCAAGAGGAGTGGAAGAGTGTTTTCAATAAGTGGCTCAAAATAGCGATTTCTTTCAGCATGCAAGAGATACATTGCTTGCATTCTTGAGATATTTTAAACACATTTCTTGCCAACTTGAAATCTTGAACCTGGAGAAACGCATTATTATAGAAAATGGAAGGTAAGAGAAGTAGAGGATAATCAGTGCTGTGACGGACGTATTGATGTTATGTTATGTTATTCTTCTTGTATGTTTGTATTCAATAAATAAATCGTTGGGGTGCGTTCGACTGTGGTACGCTGCTTGCTATAAATAGGGGCTAAATTCCCTGTAAAAGTCAGTCAACCAATACAACCCGCCCTGCCAACATCTCACTTCTCTCCGGTCTACCTCGCTCCGACCTTGCTTCTACTCGCCTCTTTTTTTCACTGAACTTTGCCTTACCTGGACCACGGATTACCTACCATCCTACGGATCACATCAGGCTACGTCAAACGGAATGAGCCACTAGACAATTCGGACCAGCCCCACAGCGGCAGTTACAGACGACGTTCTCCCTCCATACGTGGTGAAGGGAGCGACATTTGGCGCCTCCATGGATTGGGACATCCAGCTTATTATAGTTCTTGTGTGCCTCACCTCGTCTGGCACAAGTGAAAAGTCAATATTTCAGCAAAACTTATGAATAGTTGGTACCCCTTAGTTGTTACGAGATGCAGCCTGAAGGATGACACTTATATGCCTAAAGTAACCTGTTGGTATTTCATAGGTATACACTAACATCAATCTGTTGGCAATACATACAAAGTATAAATTCAATATATCGCTATGTCATTAATCTATGGGTAATATCATTAGATATTAATTTACGATTCTTCCGGTAATTTATCTAAGATGAGAGCTTGCGAAAAAGACAAAAACATGGTTTCTGAAAACTTTAATAACTCAGGTACGGGACATACGTCATTCCTATGTCTACCTACGTTAAATTATCGTGAAAACACGCACATGTGTCCAAGCGGTTAAAGTGGAAAGAGTAATTAAAATGGTAAAAATTAATATACAAATATTATTATTTATGTAGAATAGATTTTTTCAAATTTAATACACAATACATAATTAAAAAAAACTTTCCGTAATGAACGCAAGTCACACAAAACTTGAGGTATCAATGTGTTAGTCTCGCCCTTTCACATCTACAATATCTTTTGTCTGCACAAATTTGAAGTTTCGTGGTCGGTGTGTTAATTTGATATTCAATTAATCTCGCGCTACCTACAGAAGGGGGGAGCCTTTGTAATTCTGCTTCTTTGTCTTTGTGTTCATATAGATTATTTGTCATAGGTGCACGGTGAGGACTGGTAGTATAGTCAAAAGGTCAAAAATGAGAAATGATGTATTCAGATTTTAAGATTCCTTCTTTTAGTCTCCTTCCCCTCCAGCGTTCCCTTTTTACTTTCTCCGCGTTCACCCTCCCCTTTTCTGGTGACCCCTTCTCGCGACCCCTCTCACGCATTCACCTTCCACCTTCTCTACCTTTCTCTCTCCTTCGTCCCCTCTCCCACTAACTCCCCCTCCTTAATTCCCATCCGTTCCTCCTACATCCCCCCCCCCTCCAGCCTTTTTTTCCTGCCGCTAAACTCCATAAAATACACCCATTTTTCAAACATGTTTTATAACGCCAGAGCTCACTAGTATATGTAAGAACCTTCGCGGACATGTTCACAATAATAATTTTTTTTAAATAATCGCAATCGGATAAATAGTAGGGAAATAATTTCATAACGCTCGAGCTCACCACTAATTATAGAAATCTTCGCGGGCATGTTCACAATTATTTGAAAAAAATAATCGCAATCGGATGAATAGTATAGAAAATAATTACATAACGTCAGAGCTCACTATCCTGTAACCACCGCGGGCATGCGCACATCAAGTCCCCAAAGTTTCATCGCAATGTGATGAATGATATTGCAGCGCATAAAATACGAACAAACAAACAAACATTATTTTTTTATATATATTGAATATGTTTTCGAGATATATTCGAGAGGAGTGCATTGCTTTATGGCTAAATATACGTGGTGAATAGTTTTTTAAGATGAGCATTGAATATTTGAAAATTGCCATTTTTTTATCATCTTTGCTGATTATTGTAGCCAACTGAAGAAATGAGCGTACAAGTTCATTTATATGCATGGAAAAATACATTTTGATCTTAAATTTGTGGCTTTTTTTAAAATATGTTCTAAGATTTATTATTGTAGTTCATTTTTCAGTTTTTACTACTGCACGTCTCTGAAATAATCTGTGTTTGGATGATTTTAAATACATTTGATAAAGTTATCTGTATTGACACGAAGAAGTATGCAGTAAAGTAGACTGAAATGGCGTTATAGAAGTAGATTTTACATCAAAATCTGATTTGTCATGAGTCATGATTTTGGATAGGCTTTGATAGACTTTGACAGAATAATTTGTATCGGTGTGATGTAAAATAGATTGGATACATAATAATGTTATCACATTGTATAAATGAACTTTATTGGCGTGATTATACAATGAAAACCGAAATGTCGTAATATTCATTATATTTGACATAAATCGACACGCTTTTGGATATAGCGTAGGTATTTTACTTCAAAATCATTATTTTCATAATTTTGGAATGCTTTATCTCATAATCTATATGGTATTGATTTGACATGATCATATTTTTCCTCTTAATTAAGAAAGTATGCACTTTAATTATAGATTGTGCACTTATTTAGAATAAAAACCCGCCTCCCTGAAAGAGACCGAGGGTCCAGAAATCTATTTGTATCAAAAAATCTATATTGTTTTTATCCAACCCGCTCCTCGTGCCCTCTTTCCAAAACTCGAAATATGAGAAGATTGAATTTATTCTAAATTTCTCGTAACATAATAATTCTATCAATAATAAATAATCAACCTTCCCTGATACCCAGGTAAAGAAATAATCTCCGATAAAGGCAAGCAGCTTCCTCCATTCCACCCCTTTAAAATATTTTGGAAACATAATCCGAAAAACGGTTTTCCACTTTCTATATTTACGTAATAAATATTTTTTTCTTCAAACTTCGCAAAATCACTTTGTGGCGTCATTTTGAATTAAATTAAAATAAATAACTTTGTTTAAACAAATCTGGAGTTTATAAATTAATGTGTAATGATTGTAACTTTTTTTATATTGGAAAGAGTTCTAGAAATTTTAATATTAGAGTTAAAGAACATCTAAGGTGTTTGAATAATAATAATTATTCTGAATTTGCCGATCACATTTTAGAAACAAATCATTCTTTTGATATAAATAAAGGGTTTCAAATTTTACACACAAACTCAACAGATTTACAATTAGCAAACTTAGAAATTTTAGAAATTAGAAAAAGTGTTAATAGTAAATTAAATATTATTAATAACCAAATATTTTTTAAAAAATAAATATTTTTTAAATTTATTTTCTTATTAATAATTATATTTAAAATAATTTATTTTTGTTGTTTAAACATCTTTATTATGTTTTGATAATTTATATAATGTAATTTTTCATATTTTTAAAATTATTTTTATATTTAATTTTAAATAATTGTTTTTTACGATATTTTTATTTTTTTATTAATTAATCACCTCTCTTTAAAATATTTTTGTCCATAGTTCTTTTTAGTCTATACTTGTTTGTTTATTTTGTTATTAATGTCATTACTACCCTGACGAAGAAACCATCGGTTTTGAAACATGTAGGTAATTGTGATTATATTAGTGGTTTAAACAAAGTTATTTGTTTTAATTTAATACAATATTTTTTCATACAAAGATCGCGAATCTGTCTTAAAATCTGTCGCGAAGAAAACAGGTAAACAGATTTGTAAGTGAAGCTTAAAACCGTAGTCCACATCCTTTGTGAATTTCCCAAAACATTGTTGAATATTCGGGTGAGTTGGTTACGGGGGTAACGTGATACTTGTGCTTGTTTTTCACTCGCTTTCGGAAGAAGGTTGTTGTGAAAAATAAACGGAACCTTCCGAAGATTAAAGGCCTTGTTATCGATGGCGGAAGCAACCCCAATGTTGTTACACCCGGAAAATTGTTGACTCATTTGGATTCAGGTTACATTTTTTACAGGAAATGGATACTTTAAATTGAAATTTCATAACTTTGATGACCTATTCGGAATTATTTATTATTGTGAATTTTCATATTTTTAATTTAAATACTGAAATCAATATTCTGATTGTTAAATAAGCCGGTACCTTTAATTTAGTTTAATGTAATTACATTTTTTGTTATGTACATATAATAAATAGAGGCTTTATGCATTATTCATTAAATTTTCAAACAGAAAAAAAACAAAAAAAATTAAGTCTCAATTTTCAGTACATTTTGTATCCTAATGAAATAACTTCGTTACGATAATTTGAAACGTGTTTTATTGAATAGTGATTAGAAAAAAGTTGATTATTCCTATTTATTTATAACTAGCTCCTGCCCGCGACGTCGTCTGCGTAGGATTAGTAGTTCGAGTAAGTAATCTATATTCTTTTCCTAGGTCCCATCTACTTTTATACCAAAATTCTTAACCTATTTATTTAAAATATCTATAATTCTTGATTCGATTCAACATATTAGGCGAGTACTTAAAATAAATTCACTTAAATAAATATTTTCTAAAATAGGATTTTATTTAACAATCATTGTTTTACAAAATGTCATTCTGAAATTTTGACATTTTCTATTAAACAATAATTATTTTTTTCAATATATTTAAAATTGGTGGCTAGCTTTATAAATTATAGCCTATATGTTATTCTGATGTATGCCCTACATTATTGTAAAGTTTCATTAAAATCCATTCAGTAAATTTTACGTGAAAGAGTAACAAACGCACATACATCCATACAAACTTTCGCGTTTATAATATTAAGTAAGATTTATGCCATCAAATTCAGTTTCAATAACTTTGAATCATTGAACACAGAGATTATTTTTAAACATCAACCAATGAAGAGTTATAATTTCATTAAGAATAAATATATTTATAACATGGTAGGAAGTTCGTCCTGCGCGAGATTTAAGATCAAATCTGCTTATCGGTTAATGAAGCGACTTAATATTTCCTGGTAAGCTGTTAGCAAAGGGGGGTGTGCCTTGGAAATAGGTCATTCTGAGCTAAGTGCATCAAGTGCCAAATGGTATAGTGGCATTTCAAATTTAGGGCGAGTGGAAATCCATATCCTCGTAAGGGGAAGATCGTTTACGGTGATTATGTTGGATTAGTTTCTAGGAAGAAGGTACCTATCTATAATTTCTTGGAGAGGTGTTTGCTAATGAGATATACATTTTATCGTTGGAAAATTGACATTAAAACGTACTAGATTCGGGAATATATTATATAGTTAAATTGAACTATTTCTCGAACCATAATATTAGGATCTTAAAGCTCGATAGTAAGAATTTAAAAACACTAAGAAGTCGGTCTGAAAGGGAGATATGCAAATATGAATATTAGAGGTAGCGCGATATAAAAAAAAATGACTACAACGAAAAGTGTGAAAAAATTTAATAAAACACGACTCTTTTAAAATAGAGCAAAAATCTCTCGTCAAATGTTTAAAGGGGCATTTAAAGAAAAACCGTGTTTTTTTATACCTATAACATGTTAAATAACAGATTTTTATACCTATAACATGTTAGCAACAAAATGTGTTTTAATCCTTTTTAGAACATACATTGGAATTTTTATATACATACGTTTATACATTATACCCGGCTCGGCAAATATACATTATCTTAAAAAAAATGCATATATTTTTTTAAGAACCTTATGGTAAATATGTTATAAAGCGGTAGAAATTAAGAATGTGGGGGCAATGCAGGTTTTCTGGGAAATGGAGAGTGGTCATGAAATCATCAAAGGGAAAAGTTCTCCTGAAATTTTCAATTTTTTTTTTAAAAGAATTTCAAACTATTTACAACGATTTAATTAACTCATTAGTGATGATATGGAAAGTGATTTTTTTTTCAATTCATATTTTATAAGATTTTTCTTAATGAAACAGTATTAAAAAATTGGTCAATTGGCTGCATAAGTAAAAATATTTTCACTTTGAAAATTTTATCTCAATTGTAATTGCATCTTAAAACAAGCTTCAAAAATCAAAAATCGGTCTGCTGCTAATTCTTTCGTACCTAAATTATTTTAAAATATTAAATGAATACACTATGTAACTCTACATTTTCGAAAAGATTTAGATATTCGAAAAAAAGCAAACTGTGTTGTTGGTTCAGTGAATTACGCACACAGACCTTTATTCATGAGAGTTGTCAAGTTGAGATTTAAGAATGTAGTAAAATTCGTGGACAACAGTATCCGACCACTGCCTGCTAACTTTATGAGAATAATAAATAAAGATATTTATAAAGTTGGAAATAGAAATACGGCCTTTGGGGCCAGTGAATGGACAAAATAAGTATTTAACGTATAAGAAAGAAAACTTACTGCTGCCGTAACTGGCAAGTCCTGCAATAAATAAAAAACACCAATGTTAGGTATAATAGAAAGGTAGTTTTTCGCCCTAGGGAAACAAGTCCTTTCAAGAAAACAGTTTTAGTAAACAACTTGCAAAAGAAAGTAAGTTTAAATCGTATTATAATAATTCGAGGTAATTAAGTTATTTCTCTCACGTTTAAGGAAGATAAATGATTCCTATGGAAGTATAATCATACTCGTATTATGCTGATGTTGTGTGCTGATGATGCGGTGCTGATTTTTAACAATGAAAGATCTAGTCTCAAGTCTAGGATGTACGAAGTTTCTATGAAGATTGAGTTAATGATGAATGAAAGTACATAATCTAAAGAGAGAGGTCACGGTATTTGAAAGACAGAGGACGAAAAAAGTGTTCAATATAGTTGTGAGTGATGAATACTTGTAGCAGGTGAATGGATTTGTGTATGTTTACGAGAGATGGGAAGGCTGAGAGAGATATTGAAAGAAGGGTAAATTAATTGAGGAAAAAACGCAATGGCGCTAACAAAAAACTATCCAAAGAAGCGAAGCTAGCAGTCCATAATGGAGTGCTTGAATCTACCATGATCTAGAAATGAAATCCCTAATCCGTGTAAATGGTTAAACAATGTATATTTGTCGAGAAATATAGAGATCCGCAAATAATGCAAGGCTATTGAAAGCGTAATGTGCAAGATTATAAAAGGGACAATCAGATGGTTTGAACATATAGATCGAATTACGAAGAAAGGACTGTAAGGAGAATATGTGACGGAAGCAAGAACGGCAGAGGAAGTCAGGGATGCTCGAAGAAGACGTGGCAGATCGAGTGAATCAGATACATCAGTGGGGTCTCGTCAAGTGTCAGAATAATTGAAGAGTATGCATGAGACAAAATATGAAAGTAAATGAGGCAAGGAGTATGCATTAAGACTGAGTTGTTGGGCGTTATTTTCTCTCTGTCTACCCTTCCGGAGAAATGACGCGAGAGTTAGTTAGTTTCTCATATTATAAAGTATTAGAAGGCCTTAAGACGATAGACTTCGCTTTTCGGCCCATACAAAAAGGACGCCTGGGAAAAAACACTTTTCTACATCGAAAATTGCACAAAATGAATATATTTTTTTATACTGCCTTCTAGAAGGTGAAAACTATGTCGGTATGTTTTCGAATTTTCGATGCGTTTCGTATTAACGTAAACATTCACTGTCAAACATGTACGATTTATCAAAAAATATTATTTAAGGAAAAAGTCGTGCTAACTCAACTCTCATAAAGAATTATAAACTTATAAAACGCTACCGACGTAGTTTCTTCTTTTTAAAAATATATATTTTTTTAAATTTCAATTTCGTGAAAGTTTCGGTGTAGAAAAGTGTATTCTCCATAAACCCCTTTTCGAGCGATTTCTGTAGGTAAATTTGAGCGTTGTCTCATTCGCACATTTCGCATTCGCATGTATTGTAAGTGTGCGTGAGCTTGTTGTGAGCGGGACAGAATGACAGACGCGGGTGTTCCGCGTGTCGTTTAAAGTCTAGCCTCTTAAGAGGGTATTACCAGAGAATATCGGAAATGAGTCATTTTTAAATCAAATTCTAGACGAATTGACTCTTTTTTACAAAGAAACATAAATTGATTTTGAAAGATTGTTTTTTTTTTCTGGTACAAGCAGTTTTAAATTTTTGAAAAACTCAGTGTATTTTTAAGATACTTTATACCGTTTGTCGTTAGCGAATTTATTCAATTTTCAAACGATAGATTCTATTATTAAACAACACAAATTTCAAATCATATAATCATACAACAAGATAAATCAATTCATAATCTAGTCAACACAGTTTTAATTTTAAATTTTTTAGTTAAATTAAAATCATAAAAAAATAAATCCGAGAACGTGTTTTGTGACAAAAATACCTCAGTTTTTCTATTTATTTACGGTCTTACAAAAAAAATATTTCAATTTTTTTATACACTTATTTTGTTTAGACATTATTGAAAAATCATAAACACTTATGATCAAAAAATACTTACAAGAAGTACACAATATTTAATAAATTATCATCGTGCATTTTGATCATTTTTATTGCTGACTTGAATGTAGGTATGTATTAAAGCAAGTTTTGAATGAAATAAAAATATTTTAATTTTTAATTTATAAAATTTGATACGGGGAATAATCGATCTTTCTCATTGGAACCGTACAGTTGCAAGCATTTTCAATCTTTAATTCTCAATTGCTGGTCAATCACTCTTAAAATCAACGATATACGCCTAATACTACAAAAATGAATTCATCATAGAAACCATCATCAAATCAAATAACTTCTAAAACAGTAATAAATTTTATTATTCTAAAATTTACTTCAATTCATCTTCAACATTTGAGAGGTTATAAAATGATCAATTACATTTCATTTTGCGAGAAATTTGAACGCCTGAAACTATAAAATCGAATTTCATCGTTATTTAACTACCTCCTTCTCAAACATTCATAAATTATGATCTACCAAATTTCACTTCATTTCAACTCCGACCTCATTTGCTATAAATTTGAATGAAATTATGCTTTTACATGCCCTGTGAAATAAATGGCATTCGCCAAGCATTTATCATCATTAATTAAGTATGAAATTCTGCGGCTGTGATGATAGCATCCTACAATCACAAAAGTACTTTATTTGTTTATTTTATTAATGCGAAATTGAAATTTAACTCTACTCTTCAAAATTTGGGCGCATTTTTTCAGACGTTAAAAATATTTCCGCTGTGCAATAAATTCCAAATTAAATGAATATTTGTAAACGCATCAGAAATCTAAAAAGTGTTATTGAATGGCGATGAAATATGCTTTCAAATTTTATTATTAGATAACCATGTAAATTTTTAAATATAATTTTTTTATGCAATCTTTAAAAAGTTTTAAAAATGGCTCACCTTGCGTTTTTTCGGACTAAAATTACTGACAATGAAAAAAAAACAAAAACGTGCACAAAGTTTATTCGACAAATGAATTATCAACTTTTGTTTTTTTATGTAAAAAAATTCCCAAAGCTTCAAATATTTCTTTTCATTTGCTGTCAGAAACTTTGCTTTTTACATTTTAATTATTTTGTGGTTAACTTTTAGATTTGAATGTATAGCGTGTTGTATTTTATTTCCAATACTTCTTACTTCTTCTTAAAATATATGGAAGATACAATGATTATGTGAGCTGGGACAAATATGGTTTTCTGTGATTAAACGGGTAAACTTACGCTTTAAGTATACTCTGACTTTCAACGTTGAATATAAATGATATTTCATTCCCATGATTAATTGAATTCTGTATTGAAAGTTTTCAACATTCCATAAGAAAAAATAATAATAACATTTCTGCCATAAGTCACTCCCAGAGGTTTTCTAAGGTTGGTGACTTAGCAGGGGTGCCCGGGTTCATCGGGTGAAGTGAAGCGCCTGCCCACCACCTGCGTGCTAACGTCTTTAGGGACTTTTACAAGTGGGTAGCAAAAATTATACAGTACTTCTTGTACATGACTAAACTGGTTTAGTAATAATGTTTTATATATGTTTAGTGACAAATTGAAGATGTCCACTGAATCGGTATAATTATTTCCCTCCATTAGTATTTTGGGCAAAAAGGAACACATATGGTTAGTACCAGAATTTCTGCACTGAAATAGATTCCGACTTCTAATATTATATAGTAGAATCCCATAGCTTCACAATGGAAGTAATTCTGTACTATCGATTTACATAATTTATTATTTTAATATAGAAATACCAAGTCAGTGTAAATCCTTCTGTCAGACAATGTAAGCATATTCATATCATTTAGAAGGTTGTTGCAGTTCGACATAATTGCTGGAATACCCATTTTGTAATTTAAGTATATCGTGAGAATTTATTTTGTACTCTTTCAATAGCCTGTACATGAATATTATAATGAGGGTTCCAGGCGGTAGAATTGTATTCATGTTGACTTCTAATAAAGGCTAAATAACATTTAATATTGTTTAAAGTTTCTATTTAGCCTATTTATGAAACTCAACATTTGTAAACCGTTAATAGAGATTTCCATTATGTGGTACTTCTTCAATATTCGCAAAATCACTTTGTGGTGTGATTTTTAATTAAGTGAAACAAATTACTTTGGGTAAACCACTATATAATCACAATTATCTAGTTTCAAAACCGATGGTTTCTTCGTCAGGATAATAACATGAATATTGTTATTATTATTCATGTTATTGTCCTGACGTAGAACCATCGGTTTTGAAACATGTTGATAATTGTGACTATATATTGGTTTACACAAAGTAATTTGTTTCATTTAATGAAAGATTTAATTTAAAAGTGATGTCTTAGTCTTTCAATTGTGTTAATTAACGTCTCAAGAGCATTGATATCAATTTTGTAATTATAGATCACTGGTTTTTTTATTCGAGAAAATCTGAAGGACAAAAAACTCAACAATGAACTCCCGAAATGGAAACTTATCGTCAATACACGGCATAATTTAAACCACTACCAGAATAGTTTAAAATGATGTTATTCTAAAATTTACTTCATTTCAACTCTAACCTTTAGCATTTGAAAGGTTACAAAATGATACCCTCAAATTAAATTACTTATTGCATGTTTCATAAACTAAATGAGATAAACAGTTGGTAAAGTGAAACCAGTATTTAAATATTCCATTTAATGTGACTTTAAAATCTGAAAACAGTTTTCACAATTTTGATAATCCTTTTTACCCTTCAACGGTTTCGTAAGATAATAATAAAATTCAGATGTTCACTAAGTTTGGTTGGCGAGCTACAAACCCTTAGAAATTTAATATGAAATAATTAGATTTATTTGTTATTTTTCCTCATTAATGCGATGCGGAAAAACATAGTATTTTAATATTTTATTCATACTCAGAATCAAGATTGAATGGAAGACATTGGAATATTTATTAGATTAATAAAACCTTTTGTTAAAAATCAAATTTAGAAAAACTAGCATAATTCGAAACTTACTGTGAAAGAAAAACAATGTTTTAACACCGTTTAGATCATATCTCTCACCATGACATTAAAGGACATAACGGTTTCTTCGAGACCTATGTTGTATTAAAGTATTAAATTCCTAAATTAATAATTAAATAATGATAATGAATAAGAATAATCACTAGACTTTATGTCCGGGTTAAATTTTCCCCACAGGAAAAACTAAACCTTTTCACACACTTTTCCACAAATGATCATCTAGTAAATCCACGCTGTGCAAGTGTATCATATAAGTATAATTAATACAAAACAATACAAGAACAACATGTTGAGTACAACCTGCCAGAGTACCAAATGGGCAAATAATTCACCAACTCCAAATATTTTCATATCAGAGGGTTTGGCTCGGTTGAACTCCTAATTGGACCGATAAATCCTACTGATCCCTCAATATAAATATTTAAAAAATCTTTCGTAATCCTACATGTATTTGAAATGGCTGATTTTTGCATTTTTATACATAAAAATGAAAAAAAAAAGTTATAATAATTAGTAATTTAATTATAATCAATAAAAAAAATAATGACATTAAATTATTATTCCCAAAAGCGAACAAATTAGCCCTACAGGTTAATGTTCATAATATTGTGCACAATGGAAATATTTCGGAAAATCAAAGCAGTAACCTTGTTGTTTTTATTATGTTTGATGACAACACCCTAAACAGATAACTCATTCCTTTATCTACCTGTTTTCTCCACTTTCCTTTTTCAATTCGCCATCATATTCGATAAAAGTTGGATAAAGGGTAGGGCGACCGCGGTTCTATCCCCAGGCGCAGTATTTTGGGAACCCAAATTCAGTCTACCAAATAGGAAAATAACATTTTGTCTCAACTATAAAACAGATATCTTATTGTACGAAGCAGTATGAACATTTCTGGCGTAGTAAGTTTAAATATCTTTGTAATCAGAATCATTATTTTCTAGGAACAACTAGGTTTTAAAAATCTTACTAATATTATAAAGGTGAAAGTTTGTATGGATGCATGTATGTTTGTTACTTTTCCACGCAAAATTTACTGTATGGATTTTAATGAAACTTTACCTATATTATGTGTCTTTATATTTTCTGTTACTTACCTGTATTTTATTCACTTCTAACTCTTCACTGTAATTAATCGAAACATGTATTGCTTTATGTATGTAAAAGCCCTATAGGCGTTTAAATATGAATAAATAAATATAGCTCATACATCAGAATAACATATAGGATATAATTTGTAAAGCCAGCTATTTATTTTCAATATATTGAAAATAATCATTATTGTTTATTACAAAATGTCAAAATTTGAGAATGACATTTTGCAAAACAATGATTGTTAAATCAAAATTCTATTTTGGAAAATATTTAAATTAGTGAATTTATTTGAAGTACTCGCCTAATACTTTGAATCGAATCAAGAATTATATATATTTCAAATAAATAGATTAAGAATTTTGGTATAAACGTAGATGGGACCTAGGAAAAGAAAATAGATTATCTACTCGAAGTACTAATCCTACGCAGATGAAGTCGCGGGCTTCTAATATTAATAATATAAAACCAAAAATGCTTAATACATTTTGGTGTTGTGAAACTGCGGCTCCACTGTATTAGTGGTGATTGAAGATGCTGCAGTCAACCCTGTGCCACACACTCGAAGGACCAGTCCCAAAACTACGTCAACCGCTATGCTCATAAAGGACGATTAAGCTTTTATGCATTCGCCAAAAAACCCTGATGGACTAGGATTAGTCAGTGAATCAAATCTGAGCTTCTGGAACTTTAGATAAAAACAGATTGGAGTATAGGAATCAAAGACTCACTCGATTACAGTTGTGCCACACAACCCCAGGTTCTGGATGCTTCACTTCACAATATAATCTTTAAAATAATATATTGTAATATTTGCAATAGCAAACTACACGGAGGTTTTGTTAAATTTTAAAATAAATTAATTCAAAAGTTTAAGCTTTTATATCTCAAAACTTTGGTTGGAGCAGATGGACAGAATTATGAATGAAGATGTTATGGTTCGGATGAATAAAGAAAAGGAAGTTATTCAAACAATAAAAATAGAAAAACTTACATACATCCGGAGAAGTACGAGCTCTTGCATCTCATAATACAGGGAAAGATTGCCAGAAGACGGTGCCCTGGAAGAAGGAGGACATCGTGGCTGAAAAACTTGAGACAATGGTTTGACCAGCCTACTGTAGAGCTGTTCCGGGCAGCAGTAGACAGAATCCGTATAGCTAACATGATAGCCAACGTCCGTTGAACGGACAGGGCATGATACGAAAAAGATTATGAAATGTCAAAAGGCTGAAGAATGAAAGTATTTATAACGGGATTTTATGCTTACAGTAAAAATATAAATTTATAAAATCAAATACTTCCTTGTTCATGTTCATATTAGTTTATATACTAGTGGATTATAAACTCAATCAATAATAAAAAAAAGAAGTATGAAAAATTGAGCTTAGTCGAGCAAACCCCAACACACTTATTGTCGCTTATCCCTCCAGTGATAGCAAATATTAAAATTTATTTCTTCAAACTTCGCAAAATTAATTAATTAAAATTAATTTAATAATTAAATTATAATTTTACTTTATCACCAGATTTTCAGGAATATTTTCAGGAAATATGAACGAATTTCATACACTTTTCCATATAAATGATCATCTAGTAAATCCACGTTATGCAAGTGTATTATATAAGTATAATTTATACAAAACAATACAAGAACAACACGTTAATCTACCACGCTATTAAATGGGAATATATATTTCACCGTCTCGAGATATTTTCATATCAGAGGGTTCGGCTCTGTGGAATTCCTAATTTGACCGATAAATCCTACTGATCCCTCAATATAAATATTTAAAAAATCTTTCGTAATTCTACATGTATTTAAAATGACTGATTTTTGCATTTTTATATACAAATTCTTTGACAAATCTAATATGCCTAAATTTTTAATAAGAGAGCTAGGTATAATGCAGTAGCCGAAATAATAAAAGATAATATTTTATGCAATAATTATTATTTAATTAATTAAAATTATATTAATTTGCAAATATTAAAAACTGGACGCTTGAAGGGTAATGAAACGTTGGTTGAAATTGACTTAAACAACCTTGTTTGGTAACCAGATCTAAAAAGGCTGGTAGGAAGTACCCATCATTCATATTTCCCATATCATGCCCTTTCCCATATTCATCAGCCTCATAAATACCACAATTTATTAGGGAAGTCTTTTTCCCACTGGCTTTGAACTATTGGGAGCATTTAGGACATTAGATAATAACGTAAAAAAAATAACGAGGGAAAAAAGACACAAATTTAATTTGGTTTGGTTTTGCATAGAGGTATGATAAATGGCAGAAGTGAAAATAATTAAAAAATAATATTTAGTAAGTAAACGTAGAATATTGAATAGATTTTTTGTTTCTTCGAGTACGAGATCTCTGCAATGGTACGCCTAAGGAAACTTCGTTGTTTGATTTCGGAGTATAATATTCCAAGATACCAGGGTCTTTACGGGACTTTGTGAGACATCAAAGGATCTAAGTTTTCGTTTAACTAAGTTATGGAGTTATGACTCGACTTAACTCCTTTAGCAGCAGTCAAAGGAAATTGACGTTTCAACGATTGATGTTTGATTTCAAATAGATCATTGAAAAGCGTAAGTACTATATTGATGAATTTGATGTGCAAATATCGGTATCTGAAATTTCGTAGCCCAAAAGTAGTATGCATTACAGGAATTTGTAGTAAATCTTTGTGGTTGTTTCGAGTACAGCGAGTATTTAAGGATTTATGTCTCTTTGTGTGTAGTGAGTGAGGATTGTTTTTGCATATATCTGCCGAAAGTTAAACACATTCATATTCTAAAAGATTAAGTTCGAGTCTGTAATTAAAGGATGCCGAAGGATTAATGTTATAATAGTTTTCTGTGCCTTTATGATTGGGTCTAGTGCAGATGCAGTGCCACCTCCCCATGCTATGATACCATACTCAATAATAGATTGGCAGAATCATCAAACTATACAGATCAAACATCAAATATTTGATTAAAACCTATTTATAAGTTTGTTTTTTTTTCGAAGAAAACTTCTTCGGAAAGGTTTTTACTTTGTGAGTCATTATTTATTTTAATTAAAAGACAAAATAACCTTGTTTTCATCACTTTTTATAAGTTTGTATTTAAAATGTTACCTTGCTATTTATTGTCTTTTATTTTAAATTAAATATTGTTGTTGTTCTTTTATTTTTCTTGAAAAAAAAAATAACTACAACTGCTCTCATCATAGTGAGATAGTTAATTCGAGATGACGTATTTGATGGTACGGTATTCACATAAAAAAACTTCCTTTCCATGGTTGCAGCAAATGTTGTAGTACGATCTTCGTAATTATTACTAAAGTTGTTTCAATAGCACACAAAAATGAGAAATAAATAGAAAGTAATTGTTAATTAGAATCTACAACAAACGCCCAGTAAGCGACCAGTGTTAATTATTGGCCGTGACTCCCGATTGCGTCCGCTCTGCTTCTCCGGATAGTCGATAGATGGCACCAGTCAGCGGGAGAATGTAATAAAGGCGGGAAAAAACCGGGGAAATTTTTTGCACCGGAAACGTCGCGCCGCCATGACAGAACCCTCTTTGGAGAATTTTTTTATCTCTTTTGCGACATCAGAGGGAATTTAAAACGGATGTCGCTAGATTGGCAATCCGCTAATTTAAATTTCGAATACTTTTGAGGTAGATGAATTTGTTTCAGAATTCTTTACGGAATTTTCGAATGGGAGATTATTTAATTACTTGTGAAGAAATTTGTTAATGCGACATTTCACGTTTAGGGCGATCTTACTGCATTTCGGTTTTATACTTTAAGAAGGAGGTGGCGCCATAGGGCATAACACCCTAAAAATATATTACTATCCTTCGGCTTCTGTTGTATTTCTTTACTGAAAAACAGACACTTCAAAACTCCGTTTAAATTACTTTAACCTTGAATTTCCAGCCTGTAGTTTAAACCGTCCAAATTTCAAATTTCAAGCTCAAAGGTTGCAAAAAATATTTCTATATATTTTTTTGTCTTTTTCTACATAAATAATAAAGAATATCTACTTTAATATGAAACGAAAAGAAAAAAAGGTGGCTGCAGTATTATGTTAACATTTCTAAGTTATTTATTTATAGTGTTTATGTCTTAAAAATGTTTTAAGATTTACAAGCTACGTTTATACATACTCGGAGTAAATCGTTTGTGAATCAAATTGTTCATCCAGTATGTAAGCAATCTTTTTTCAAAATCTGAAAAAAAAATTACGAAAACCGCACAGAGGACAAACTAATTTGATATTTCGACTCGAGAAGATTTAAAAAAAATTAAAATATTTTTGCAAGGCAAAGCATTTTATTTTCTCTTGCAGGAAATTACATTCCGTCCTTATCGTGGCAATCAGGAATCTTAGGCGGTCTATAAAAAATCCTTTCTAATTATGTTCATTTTGCAAAGGCATTTGTAGAGCATAAAGACGTTACCGATGGTAATTATGTTTTTTTTTGTGGTAGGAATACGGACATTGGAGTAGTTTAGTCGTTTTAGGAAAGCAAATGTCTGGTTTTTTTACATTAACTCCACACAGAACGCCCTGAGGAAAATTATTTCCCTCAGGGCCTATGTCATCTTTGAAGATGCTGTGTGGAGGGTCTTTTTGAGGTCTTGAAGAGACCCATGTCGTAGGAAGGAGGAAACACACAGGCCGGCAAATCGTTCCACAGCCGAGCTGTTGAACACAAGAACGAGTCGTAGAAGCAACCCGTTCTTATGTGACAAATGCCAAATGTATCATAAGGTGCAAAGAACTTTAGTAAGCAAGTTACTGATTATCCAGGATTTTTTTTATATTAGAAGGTGGGTAAGTACCTGGCTTTTCATATCTGGTCACCAAACACGTTTAAAGCCATTACAAGCATCATTTCAATTCTGAACGGCGGTATTGAGAGTATATCCCACTCTGGAACGTGCCGAAAATATACTATATATTATTATTAATTAATTAATTGTGAATCTCACAAATTAATCAAATAAAATTTATTAGCGGGTTCGAACCTGCGACCTTCAGATTGGAAGTCGAGAGCCTTACCCCTCGACCACGCCAAAACGAAACGCCTCATGGCTCCTAAACTTACTGGCTTGGTACAAGTACAATTTTTAGGGAGAATATTGAACTGATGATAATCAACCTACGATATGAAAGTGCAGCTGATGGAGACCGAATTGATTAAAGATTTTAGGAGCTAGGTAGACGAATTGTCTTCGGGCCGACTTAGTATGTTGTTTAGGTGCTGCACAGTGTCGATTGGTTACAATAGATCTGGGTTCGGGTAGAATACATAATAAAGAGTTTATTGTTGATTTTTACTTCAGTATTGTGAAATGAAGTAAAAATGATTAAACATAGTTCTTCCCTCACAAATTTATTTTAACCCAGAAACTCAGATAAAAAGTTTTCTTTTTCAATTAAAGGTTATTCTTCTTGTTGTGTACAGTTGTACAGGTTCCTATTTTTGGAAACCTGTACAACTTCCGACTCTACAATGTTATGATCACTCTTAATACCAACTCTGTATTTTACGTCAACCTGTATAACCATCTGACTACTTATCTTCACTATTTTTCTATATTTGTAAAATCTGTATGCATCTATTCTTGTTATGTAGTTGTGTACAGTTGTACAGGTTTCTATTTTTGGGAACCTGTACAACTTCCTCGTCTTTACTCATTTTTATGTAGAAATATAACTAATTTTAAGACATGGCCAAGATCACCCTTAATGAATAAAAGCCAAAAAAAAACTTTAAAAAAAACTAAACGTTATTCTATTTTGATTTAAGATTTTCACGGCCAAAAGTATTTTTGTTGTTTATTTTGGGGGTATTATGCCGTGTTGCACTAACTCCTTCTTTAGCCGTCGTTTCGGACAACATTACAGTGTACATAATCATGGCAGATGTGTACACATACATATACAAGTAAATAAACAACAAAAAAGGTTATTCTACTTCATTAATGATGGCAGCCCCCAGAAACAAATTAATTTCCGACCATCTTTGAACACTCACGAGTATGGTACAACATTATTAAATAATATTCTTTGAAGGCAACTTTCCAACTAACCGTTAACAACAAAATTTGACTTTCAAACATACAAACACAAGTTCACGGAACCTAGTAATTGCAACTCGTTATATTATTGCAGTCAACTTATAATTTTAAAATTAAGAAATATTTTCCCATGAAAAGGGATATATTTACTTATTTGATAACAAACACGTGTCGTTTTAAAATTAAAAGGAGTTTGTTAATTTTTAATAAAGTTAATTAAAACATTCATTAAATATTATTATTAGGACAGCTACACCCTGCTGATTCACTGAAGTGTGTGTTTTAAGCATTGTTTCTCGACCTTTTTATATCGCGCCCCCTTTTAAAGTAAAAAACTAGATTTTAAAAAATTTCGGCCCCTCACTATATTTAATTTTAATTTTTTTCCATCAGAGGATATCCAAATATCATTATAGATATCCACATATCATTAGAGTAATTTAAAAACTTTTTTCTCAGATTGCTAAAGGAAATTTGTCCGCCCACATTAAAAAAATCATGCCTCCGAATTTGAATATGGAGACATACAAACTGATTATAGTTCTATGTAGCCAGTTAATTTACCTAACTTTTGTTTATTATCACATATTTGTAGGATTTATAAAAAAAATATTATAACCTAACCTAAAATAACCTAACCTAACCAAACCTACATTTTGTCTATTATCACATATTCGTAGGATTTATAAAAAAAATATTATAACCTAACCTAAAATAACCTAACCTAACCTAACCTAACCAAACTTAAAGATTGTCTATTATCACATATTCGTAGGATTTATAAAAAAATAATAACTTTAAAACATTTTTAAGAAGCTAAAGACAATTTGCCATATTGTAGCAACAAAGCAATCCGAGGCTTTGGAAGTAGTGCCATAATGTGGCAAAAAGCGTTCGAGTGGTTACCAGGAAGATGGGTTCTCAATCCAATTGATGAAAATGTAGATTCAGCTGCGTATTCACTACCAACTAATAATTATTATGGTATTTATTCCACTATTAATAAAGACCAATAATGAATCCCAAACCTCTGCAACTAGAATTTTTGTCTTCAGAATTAGATAAGTTTTACCTTAAACGTCGATGATGTGATAAGGTCCGGTCTCTTGCGACCAATTTCACAAACAATACCTCAAACATTAGGTACCATAAACATGGGGCAGGGCCACAACTTATGTTGTTTTCCATGGGCCACGGAAAGCCAAAACATTGTGGCCCCGATCTAACTATCCACAAACTGTGTACACATTTTCGTCGGAGGAGACGCCGCTTTAGGGATACGTGGTCGAAGAGACGCTTTGAAAACATTGATGCCTTTTGCAACTTCTTACTTGTGCTAAAACGGATACTGTGTTGCATTAGTGGCCTTAAAAAGTAAATACAGAAATTGTTTATTATCACTAGAAAATAAATTACTTATGTGTACTTTAAATGTCGATGCATGTCTAGATTAAGTTAAAAACAAACATAACGCAGTATAATGTTTGAAGAAGGTTTGAAGGAAGTTCCCGGATCCCGAGCAGTAATCATAAAACGGATCACCTTACTGAACGCGACTAGCTACGAGCTAAAATGCGTAGGGTCTCATTTACAAGAGATGGAGCCAATTCCTGATGTCGTAGATTTCTAAAAGACTCACTTTATTTTCATTTTCTTTTTTTTCTGATTTACGATAAATTCTATGTATAATATTATATTTATGAAACTTCGTGGGATTGGACTACCCTCACAAAGATTTGGAATATACAAGAAAAAAAAATTAAAAAAAACAGCAATAATTAATTAACATGTCTTCATTTATTACTTCATTAGATAGTAGGTAGATATATGTAAAAATTATTGTCTTTACCATAATTTTTTTTTTCACCAAATTTGTTATTAAGAATTTATTCAAATAATTAAAAAAATATATTTTGCTAGTCTCTCGCAGAAAATTACGTTCGAGTGTAGAATGGCCTGTTTTTACTTTAAAAAAAATTTTGGATTCAGAATTATACCAATAATTTATACTAAGAAATATGTAAAAATTGAAAGCGTTTTTCTCTATTTTCTCTTAGAATAACAAAATTCAGGAATCTTATGTAAGAATCGGTATAATAAATATTTAACTCGCATTACCGAGTAATTTTCAACCTCCATGGAGCTAATAATTAATTATTATTACATTTCAATAAATACAAGAACTCGAATAGTCGTCGTGGAAGACGATAACTCAAATTACTCCTTTTTCATTATGTTATATTATCTATTCGATACATATTATAAAAGGTGAGCTGACAGATATTTAAACTAAGCACTTACTACGGGATTTTATTATAATTTTTTAACACTAAAAGTTAAAATATAATTAAGATATAATTGGCGCTTTCGTTAAAAGTTTTTTTTTTATGTCACATTAAAGAAAAATTTCACTTGTTTATAAAATAATCCACTTAATGTAGGCATAGAAAAAAGTCTTGAAATTAATACAAGATTCATCTTAATTAATTTACACCGAAACAACAAAACACAAAACAACAAAACACCTTACAAATCAACACAAATGATACACAAAACCCGAGCTAAAAACAAAGAACTACCACAAACTCGTTTTTAGATTTTCACGGCCAAAAGCATTTTCGTTGTTTGTTTTTGGGGTGTTATGCCGTGTTGCGCTACCTCCTTCTTTATCCGACGTTTCGAACATCGTTGCAATGTCCATCATCAGGGCAGATAAATACAATAAAGATACCCATCCCTTTTATGTAGGTATAACAAGATACCCATCAACTCTAATATATGTCAAGTTACGCACCAGCTCTTATGTATATCAAGATACATAATGTATGTCACGATATATATTTATATATATCATTTGATACCCATCAGCTCTATTGCATGTCAAGATACCGACCAGCTCTTATGTATATCAAGATACATAGCAAATTTTATTTTTATCAAGAAACACCAGCTCGTATGTATATCAAAATACCCATCAGCTATAATGTATAATATCAAGATACCCATCAGCCCTAATGTATGTCAAGATACCCATCATCTCTAATGTATATCTAGATACACACAAGCTCTATTATATTTCAAGATCTTAATATGGATATTAAGATACCCACCAGCTCTAATGTATATAAAGATACCCATCAGCTCTTATGTATATCAATATACCCATCAGCTCTAATATAAGTGTAATTAATACAAAACAATACAAGAACAACATGTTAACCTACCAGACTATTAAATGGGAAAATAATCCACCAACTCCAGATATTTTCATCTAGAACTCCTAGTTTGACCGATAAATCCTACTGATCCCTCAATATAAATATTTAAAAAATCTTTCGTAATTCTACATGTATTTAAAATGACTGATTTTTGCATTTTTATATACAAATTCTTTGACAAATCTAATATGCCTAAATTTTTAATAAGAGAGCTAGGTATTATAATGCCAGTAGCCGAAATAACAAAAGGTAATATTTTTATAGTCTGAGAATGCCAAATTCTTTTAATTTCATTTCCTAAATCTGTATACTTTGTTATTTTTCCAGAAACAGATTTTTGAATATTACAGGTATTTGGAATAGCTACATCAATAATATAAGTTATTTTTTTTAAATTTTGTCATGTAAAACTATATCAGGTCTATTATAACCAATTGGTCTGTTATTATTATTATATCCTCCATTTTCACGATCACCTTGCCCATTCGCTCATTCAAATACTGTCTCCGCCACAAAGAGAAATTCTCGCTTGAATCTAAGGCGATATTGCATTGAAAGCAGTTTAATATGGAAGCTGCCACAATATTCCATGCACCACAATAGCCATTTTGCCGACAATCGGTAACAAATCAAGGTGCTTCAGAAAGGCTATCGCACGCAAGATCAGATAATCCCTAGAAGTGTTATATTATATTAGGAATCGAAGTATATTAATACGGTAATTCCCGTACGGTTCAAATTAAGGAACCCGACTCCGAGTAAATTTCCGATGCCACACTGTATGGAAACCGTTCTGCGATATGCAAACGGAAGTGACGCCATCTATAATACTATATTTAAGGAAAAACAGTATGAAGGGTGGATAAGGATCTGGGGGTCAATATGTTAAGGAGTGACGGACGTATGAATCCATCCCTCCCATTGCGCTACAAGGCGATGGATCGAGAGAGTCCGGTTGGAGAGATAAAATGTGTACTATCAACCAGTCCCTCCCTATCTGTCCCGCCACGCTGTAGGTGGGCAAACTCATGTGCCGCCAAGACCTATACAAACCTCACCCAATAAACCTGGGCACCTCTGCTAAGTCACCAAACGTAGCGAACCACTTGGGGTAATCTATGACAGGGGTAATCATAGCCACTTGGGGCATAATCTATGGTTATCCAATAAATGGTATGGGAGAAGAAACATTTTTCGCTTTCGTTGCAATAATAAGAAGATTTATGTTGGGATGTTCCTCTCATTATTCACGGTCTTAATGTAGGAATGTCTACTTTTATATATCTACCTATTAACCGCTTGGACACATAAGCTTGTTTTCACGATAATTTAACGTAGGTAGACGTATGTCCCGTACCTGAGTTATTAAATATAAGTATTCTATAAGCAAAAGGATGATGCCTTATAAATAGTCACCAACACTTAAACTGGGCGAAGTAGAACGAAAGCCGCTCGCAGGGCTTAGCAGCAAAAACCCGCGGAGTGTGTTTTTTACTGCTAGTATTTATTATTTCTTATGTTGAACTTTTTAGGAAGCTTTATATGTTTTTTTTTATTTATTTGAAATACATCGGTACATCATAAGAAAATCATGGGTCTTAAAATCTAACTACAATAAAATAGTTTGTTAACGAATCTACCCAATTCCATAAAGAAAATCATTTCTCGTGTTTGAATTGGGGAGTAATGCCATTACAAAGGTAAAAGAAAAAAAGAAGAATAATTTTGAAATAAGAAAATAAATAAACATATATAGGATGGTAACAAGTATAAATTGATAATGGAATTGAGTATCATATCAATTACTAAATTGGATACACAAAATAGATAAGTAAAAGTAAGAATATAGATGTAGTGAAATAAAATAATATTATTATATTTCAATTTATAAGTAGGTATTATATAATTAACAAAGGTGGTAAGGTGGTAGGAAATTTATCAGTGTTCAGTAACTATTGAATGGTTTATGCATAACATGGTCCATTTGACACGCCCACATTCATAATTCTACTGGAATATCTCTTCAGTGCCTCTTAGGCTTCAGTGGTAGCGGTTAATCTGCTCTTGACGGGGTATTGTATCGCTATCGCACAAAAAGGCTGAATAGTCAATATTATTGCGTCGATGTATCATGTTCAGAATTCGATGCTCCATTGTTGGGACGACGCGCCGCTCCGTACGAGCAAGTAGCCTCATTCAAAGCTTCCCAGTTACAATATCCAATATTGTTTGGATAATATGGCAGCACATTTAATATATTAATATTGTTACAGCTTATAATATATTCATTTGGCTGTACATCCATCATTCGATGGCATGTGGATCGAACTTTCTATATGAAGCCTATCTTCTACCAAATGTCTTTAAATAATTTAAAAAAATATATTAATATTCTCCGATAGAAAACATTATAATTTATATTGTTAAGTAGCTCAGATGGTTTGGGCATGTAGACAGAATGAACGATGAAAGGAGTGTAAAAGAAGTCGAGGATGCCCGAGGAAACGCCACGCAAGTGAATCAGATACTCGAGTCGGGTCATGTCAAAAGTCGGAATAATATAAGAGTATGTATGAGACAATGTATGAGACAATATATGAATGTGATTGTGGCTATATAGTTAGTGAGTTAAGTATTTTATATTTGAAAGGAAATGTTATAAGCACATACTTTGGATAAAGAGAGGGTATAACACAATAAAAAGAAGTACCTGAACAATTGAAAGTTATTTTTAGTTAGTTAATTTTTTTAGTTAATGTTAAACAGAAAAGTGGTTAATTTATTTTTTTTTAAAGTAGTAACGAGCGAGCATTTCTTTGAAAAGTTTTACTAATTTTAGTGAAAAAAAAAGCTCCTCTGCAATTTATATCATAAAGCGCAAAATTTACATCGCTTTTTAAACAATGCCACAATTTACTAGCTACTTACATAGTAGGATGGCAATAAAAACGTTTTTAAATTTGGGAAAATGGGTTCTCCCGTTCCGACCATTCAGCTCGTTCCCTCGATGTATTCAAAAGCTAATAGAAAATTTCCACGAACCCCTGGCAGGAAGAGAAGGTTCTGGAAAACTTCCCTGGAAATACAAATTGAAATCCCTAAAATGGACCAGTTTGTGTATGTTAACCCGAGTTCAGCATTGTTGTAGAAATAAACTACCCTACCTTAAACAAGATGGTTTGTACCATTCCGTTAAAGTTTCTATTTGATTAGACTTAGGCATGTATCATCATGAGTGGAAGAGCCGCAAAGGTTTTTTTTATGATTTAAAATATTCATATAATTATTGTAAGGTGGTAAATGTGCACTAAAATTCTTTATATTTGGATAATCACACGTTTTAATAATAATTGTGGTTCAAAAAGATACACAGTGAGCAATAATGATCAGTTATTCGTTATTGTCTAACGGTAATATTTACATGTGTCTGCGAGGATAGATTTCACGCCAGTGTTTCAATACGGGCACACATTTTGAAAACAACCTTCTGTTAAATTACTGCTTTGTGACATTCGGAGTTCTTGATTCGATTTTATTCCGGCATTCCGGCTTGCACCGAATTTGCCAAATATATCACAGAAGCACTAGACATAATCGCAGATAGATTGACTGCGAATTAATTCAACTGTAATCAATAAAATTATGGATTTTTAAAATGACACTGCACTGGGAAGGAAACTGACTTACATTAATTTCGCACAGCACTTTATTTTGAGTTTCATTGTGGCACCGGGGGATCACGGGGCTCAGCACTGCACAAGTTTCCGTACAAATCGATATTAAAGTGACCGAGATACTATAGGAGATGGTAACTGCATGGGCTACTTTAATAGACTGGTGATTTGTTTATTTTTCCAAAAAGTCGTTGCGTCAAAAACTTAATATGTATTTACCACAAAATGTTGATTAAGAATATGTTTTGTTAACCATCAACTTGTCATCGAATTAAAGTCCTCTTTCTTGCAATAGTGGTGCATTTAAACATTGACTGACTTTTCACTACCTAGATGAAGCCTCTTATTTTATTTCTATGTTCTCCATGCATGAGATTACCATATCGCGTTGGAAAACTTGAAAATGGAGATATTAATTTATACCCCTATTTTTACTTTTCTTGTCTTGAGGCTTTTTAAGCATGGTGGAACACTATTATTACATATGTGTGTGATAATAGTGAAAATACATCATCAGATTCATTAGCTTCTTGATTTCATTCGTAAAACTAATCTAAGCTATCCTAACGGTTATTTGATTATGTTCTGTTTTATTCGGTCCGGTTTGGTGAGCAAAAAACTTCTCGTTCTCCTTTGAAGTCTGTGAAACCGCATTGATATCAATGCTATCCTAATCATTCATCGGACAATATTATTCAACAATAATATTGTTTCGTTCAGTTCCAACTAAATTGTAATGTAACTGTCTATTATTATTCACCAAGCACAGACCTTTTGTTACCTTCCACGCTTTGAACAAATAAGGATGTATTCCGGAACCCGCAGATCCGTAACGAGACGAAACGGAACAGCTGCAGTGTTCAATGGAACATGACGTATGAATTATGTTTCAGTTTTCAGTTTGGATGAGTTCGCGCTTTGTGTTTTAGATTCACTATAAATAATTTTACGACTGTTCGACCGAGAACATGACTTTTTGCGGTGAGAAATCAGACGATATATGTTTTTTAGAGAGGTGCAGATTTTATTTGTATTTGACAGGTTTAAGGGAAGTTTTATGTACGAATTTTATGTAACAAGGGATATGTACGTATTATGGGGTAATATCATCAATTCCACACCCTTCATTCAATCTATTACAATAACACTCCTTATCGACCCTTTGGAATAACAAGGTTCCATCTGTTGCTTTTAACGTCATGCGATAATGAACTCTAAGGTAGCTTACCTTAGATTCCATAACCGCGTGACGTTTCCGAAACAGATGGAACCTTGTTATTCCAAAGGGTCGTTATGTAGTTGGCGATAAGGTTTAAGTTCCCGTTTAACTCAAGGCGCCTTTCTTGATTTACGAGAGATAAAAACATCACCAAAATGCATGTTTTGTTTTATTTTGCGAAGTTCATGAACAAATATTTAATTTTTTTAAGTGTATTTAATAAATTACTTAATTTGCCACCTTTTACAATAAAACCATAATGTTTCTTGAAAAGGTATTTTTTTTATTTATATGCAAAAACAGTATAAAAACCAATACATCGACCCTTTGGAATAACAAGGTTACATCTGTTGCTTTAACGTCATGCGATAATGAACTCTAAGGTAGCTTACCATAGATCCCAAAATCGCGTTACGTTTCCACAACAGATGGAACCTTGTTATTCCAAAGGGTCGACATTGCAAAAGCGGTAAACAAAATTACAATTAAATTTTGACAAGATAAATTCATTTAAATTAGGACAGAAATTTTGTACGTAAGTTCACAGTTAACATATATAATATTTGGAGCTTAAAATCGTTATATGACATGTGGAAAATATCCAAATTACTTGCGAGAGAGTTAATTAACCTAGTGAGTCTTCCCGAGGACATCACCATTGGTAAGTTAGTTCTGCACCTGGGAAGAATTAAAAGCCTGTGTTAGCGGCCTCGCGTGAAGTTATCCGGGACATAAAGCCCTATTTTAGCCAGAATATCTGATATTGATTGTAAACCATTCAGAAGCTCATGTAATGCGACGTCCCGCCTGGAACTAAGGCTGCAGATACATTATTAATTGAACATTGAAGCAGTTTTATAGGTCTGATACCTTTTTTTCTATGCTTATAAAAAGACCTAAGAGGTTTAACTACTCGCAGTATTCTATTAAAACATTTAAAAAATATCTGAGCCATCAAATTTTCAAAAGCAAAACACATGATTTTACATTACTTCGTAGTAAAACGCCTTAAGATGATACCCGGGTGGTGAAGAAATTGGAAAAATAGATTTTACTAAATTATTGTTGTCACTGTTGCTCGTATTCCATCGGATATTGAGCGAAAGGGACAATGCAACTCAGGCTACTAATACCTAACTAAAATCGTGGTTTTGTATTCCCCACTTTTCTCTTCCAAAAGTGGACTGATTTTCATTTTTTTTTGACCAACTACGTAAGAAAAACTATTCTATGTCTGTACGTTTTGCTTTTTTTTTAAAAAAACATTGTCTAGTTTGCATACTGAACGTCTTTTGACGGCGTTTAAACCTGTCAATTTCATTGATTTTTGGAAGGACATAACTTCTATAAAAAGTAACTTTCAATCAGTCTATCTAGTTCGTCACGCAATAGGTGGGTAGAGGTACCCGAAGGCCAAACCTAGACATTCATTACGGGAAGGGCAGACACATATATTTATACGTACATTTTACACAGATATTACACGTTTAAAAAATACAACATAATATTGAAAAGTGAAAAAAAAATGCATTGTCAAAATAGAGATTTTAGAAAAACTGGGAGACATCCAAGAAAACCATTTTATTAATATTCTTTGGAAGATTTATAAAGGCAAGAGTTGAATGCACCACCCCAGCCAACAATTCCATATTGTAATACAGGTTGAATCAGTGAAAAATAGACGATTCGTAATAGTTTAAAATTTAATATGTTTCGTATTCTAAGAAAAATGTACAATAATTTTCTTAATCTTTCTATTGTTGCATTGATTTGTAGTTTCCACTTTATGTTATTATCTATAATTACACCGAGGTATTTTACATTTGTTTTAACAGTGAGTACAGAGCAGTCAGGTTTACACAAATTTAAATTTCTATTACAAATATATGAATGAATACTCATCTTTAAATTTATATTAATTATACTTTAAAAATAATTATGTTGTACATTCAAACAATATAAATATTCTATAGATTCTTTATAATGTTTTACAGTTAACGATTCAATAATATTTTTTTTATAAATCCTACGAATATGTGATAATAGACAAAAGATGGGTGAATTCATTGGCTGTATGGAAATATAATCAGTATTTATGTCTCCATATTCAAATTTGGAGGTATAATTTTTTAAATGTGGGGGTAAAAATAACCTTTAGCAATCCGAGAAAAAAATATATAAAATGGCTCTGTCGCTCCAGTGGATAAGATAAATTATTTTGGTATTTTAAATTAGTACATTGCTAAGATTCGTTAAAATACCTTAAAGTAATGAAAAATCCAATCATTTTTTTAACAAGCATCCGTTTTATAGGAATTTCTAGATGCTTTAAAATTTGATCCTTCACCCTTTTTTAATTGAAATTAATTATATTTTAATATATTTCTTTAGGCCAGTAAAAAAATGATCGAATACAGGCATTGTACAATCTTTTAAAATTCTGGAAGAAATAAAACACATTTAAATAATCCCGATCAATCTGGGGAAACCAAAGAATTAAGAATGTTATCTTGAATTTTCTTCCGAGAATATGTATTTCCTCAATACAATAAAACAGTACTTTTTCCGTATTTTTACTCCGCGTTTTCTACAAATTAGGTAAATACCTACTTATGTCATCCTTTATGTCTACTTATTATATCAAAAGACTGGCAGAATAATTTAAATTTTATAATAGAAAAGGGAATTGTACGTAATATGCCAAAGCTCGTAAGATCTGTTAAGATCAATAAAAACACGTGTCAGGCAATATTAAAAGGTACCATTATTGTTCTTGTGTTTATTTTGATAGGTTTTTAAATGTTCTATTATTGTACTGTCTGATGGTATTATTGTATTGTCTGCTGGTGTTATTGTTTTGTGTGTTCGAATTATTGAATTGTCTGACGGTATTATTGTTTTGTGTCTTTGTATTATTGTATTGTCTGATGGTATTATTGTTTTGTGTCTTTGTATTATGGCTTCGTCTTTCTTTGATATTGTTGTTAAGGCTGTGTGTTAAATATAAAATCGGAATCAATAACTCTGGTGTACGAAATTAATACTGTGAAAATTAAATCCAAATTAACAAAAAACAACCTTATTACACTTTTTATAAATACCTTAATATTGTATTGTCTGCTGGCATTATTGTTTTGTGTCTTTGTATTATTGCTTCGTCTTTCTTTGATATTGTTATTAAGGCTGTGTGTTAAATATAAAATCGGAATCAATAACTCCTTATTACACTTTTTATTAAATACCTTGATAGATAGATACCCTTGAGGATCGGCGAAATATAAACGACTCATGTTTTTTTTAAATTGTAAATTGGGAGATCGACTGTCACGAATTCCAGCACCCCTAGCATGGCCGATCGATATAAAGTTGACCGATTGTCGGTAACTTCTCATCGTTCCCCAGGACAACTGCAGAACGCAAATGAATAGGTGACAGTTCACAATGACTAAGTGTCCTTAATATATTCGATATCAACTGTCGTGTGTACGTTAGCGATCTGCATTTGTCCTAGGGAACGATGAGAAGTTACCGACAATCGGTCGGTAACTTCATATCAATCGACCATGCTAGCACCCCAGAGGGTAGTTAATATAAGAGTACCTACTCGACTCACTAGGCATAAAGACCTATTTCAATGTGACCATTCACAAAAAAATATGTAGCAAATCCACCAATTCTTCGCTTACATAAACAAATAAATGATATCGACATTTTTTATGTAACAATTTCCGTGATTAAAACATATATAACATTTTATTTATGTCAATATATTATTTGTGATGATTTCAGTTAAAAAAAATATTATTTTTTATTTAAATTTTATCCAGTAATGTAAGAAATTATTTTTTCAACCCAATGTTTATTGCTAACTCTTTGTAAAAAATGTTAAAATTTTTTTCCATTGTTAATATTTTCCAATTTAGTGATAACTGTAGCAGAGTAGAACCATTGTATAGTAAATCATTTAAAAAAATCTTTGTTTTTTAATCACAGCCAACACTGCGACTTCAATAGGTTCAAATAATGGAAATATCGATGAATACACAATATACCTACTGAGTTATTCACTTTTTGATTCAAAAAATTTGGACCAGTTGTTTATCAGAAGTTTAAATGTAACATTGTCATCAATTGGCCATTCAACGCCATTTTGTTTTTTTTTTGACATCTGAAATATCCCCGTTAAATGCCGTTTGGGTGCGTTTCAGCTTTTTATCAATTTTTTATTAGCTGACAAGTTTAACAACATCATAGTTGTTGTCTTCTTCTGCTGACCACAATTGGTTCAAACGCTGAAACGGACTTAGAACCAACATTTAACGGGAAGCTTTCAAAAATACAAAATAGCGTTGAATGTCTATTTGATGGCACGTGAATTTCTGCGAAACAGCTGGGCCTAAAGGCTACACATTCCTTCGGCTACACATTCAATATTTATCACGTCCAAATGATGGATTGTGATCCATCAATAAGGACCAGATTGCATACTCTAAACGCTCAATATTTATTGTAATCCGTCAATATGTATCAAATATCGTGATATTTATTGAACGTGTAGGCAAGCGTATTGGATCGTGATAAATATTGATGCATTTGCTAGACGTTCAATATTTCTGCTATAATTTTATCGATTCGTGGGTTTACGATACGGAGTTTAAAAATCTAGACATCTGTGATCCATGTTGTGATCCGTCAATATGTTAGCCTACATGTTCAATAATATCAGGATATTTGATACAAATTGACGGATCAGTTCACAGTTCGTCAGTAATTTTGTTATAGAATATTCACAGTTCCATCCAAATTCCAGGAATAAATCAGTGAAACAATTTCAATTCGTTTTTAAATAATAAAAATAATTCCTTGGAATTCCACCACGGTTTATCAGTTTTAAAAATAGAACCAACGAAAATTTCCACATATTTACAAAGTTTTACAATTTCAGAAAGCCAGTGTTATTCCAGGAATCACTTGATATGTTATAGCTAGCTGCGAATTTAATAAGTTTGAAATTTGTTAGCAAATAGCTTAAACCATGGGTGGCCAACCTTTTCAGCGACCGGGCCAGATTTTAAAAATAAGATTTCCTACCGGGCCGTACAACAAAATTTCTTTTATTATTCCAAGCAAACAGAAATATATTGTTTTTAAAGAAGATATAACAAAAATGAGAATCAAACATATTTATTAGTGTTAGGCAATACCAAAAATAATAATAAAAAATTAACAAAATATAATAAATTTTAGTGAGATGTCTGATTTTGTTTGTCAGAACTAAGTGCATCAATTTTGATAACGATTGATGTTGTTGCTACACGCAAACAGTTTTCCAAGTGCTCATTAGTGATTTGTGTTCTCATTTGAGATTTAATGTGTTTCATTCCACTACAAAGCTGTTCACACCTGTTGTTTCCAAAAAGCGAAATGCGGGATATTTCTCCTTGTCAATATATGTTTTTTAAAACTCTTCCAAACCAACGTGGTTGAATTTCTCCTTTAACTGTGCATCACAACACATTTCACAATGTTCCATTTTGACTAGCAAAAATCACACGATGCACTCGTATTTTAAAATCTTGAAGTCAGTTTTCAAATTCCACGTTCAAGTCGGATATCAACGAAGCGTATTTATCCGCCGCCATTTATGTGTCGTCTGGCTGCAATAACAATGTAGGAAAGTGAGTAAAGATTTTTGTCCTTAACTGTTGTTCCCGAAGCCCTAGTTTCATTTGGAATGCGGAAATAAGATTATACATGTTATTAATTAGTTGATCTTTCCCTTGTAGACTAGTATTAACAACATATGTATCCTTATCGACCAGAAATGCAAAGTCACTAAAGCGCCATTCAGACGGTTCACTAATCGCTCATTTCCGCATTTCATTCGGCCTAGTTTACTCGGAATGACACGTCTGAACATGAAATGAATCGAAAGTGCCGAACACTGCCGAAGGAAATCTTCAAGTGAACCGATCCAACAATGTTGGATATTTTCATTCGGCATCCTTCACTTGCGCGCGCATGCGCGCGGAAGAGAGCAAAGTGAAACGTCTGAACACCGAGTGAAATCTCAATAAGTTTGTCTCGCGTCCTGTACGGGAAGGACCATGAAAGGACGCTATCACATCGCACGCAAAACGTCAAAATGGTATTCGTTCGGCTAATTTGTTTGCTTTTGGGAACACCTCTCATATAAATTTTTGGGTCTCCCTTATTATCCATGTATTTTATATGTTTTTTAATATATGTAAGATTATTAATTTGTAGGACAATGTTCGTAATAAAAAAATTAAAATCAAATTGTGTTATTATGTCATAAAAAAATAAAAAGGTTTATAAGACGAAACAATACTGTTTTTTATATTTATTTTATTTAATTGTGTCAACAAAATTTCGTTAAAATCGATGCATCTGACATGTTTTACCTTAAAATTCGGGGCCGGACCGCGCTGGAAAACAAACGAATTCCAGCGCGGTTGACCTCGCTCGGCGACGCTGTGGTCGGAATGGACGAGTGAACGCTTATTTCTATAGCGCCGTGTGAACATGGAATGAAACGAAGATGGACGATTAGGCCGAAAAAACATGGCGGAAACCTTCCCTCGAGTGAACTGTCTGATTCCAGCTTAACCCACTCCTTGTCTTCAAATTCTGGGATACTTTTTGACTTACTTTCAAAAAAATGATGCATTTCTTCCTTCAAATCAAACACTCTTTTCAACATTTTGGCACGGGTCAGCCATCTTATTTCTACATAAAATTATGTAAGTCACTATACTTTGAATCCAAAGACTTGAGAAACTCTTGGAACTGACGCTGATTCAACACTTTCGACTTATTACCAACTTTGCAGGCCTCATTTTCAATCAATTTTACCAAACCTTCGTGTTTCCCAACCAATGCTGAAGCACTATCTGTTGTTAAGATAGGTTGTTGAGTTGTAACAAAAAGTGATTCAATGTCTTTGTAACAGCTCCTAACAAATCTCGTGAGCAAGTAGTATCTTTATGTTGATACAGTGCCACTAATTCTTCTATTTTGTTAAGATGGACATCAACACACCTTTTAAAAATAGCCACTTGGGCGGTAACTGTTGGTTATGTGCTTTCATCCAATGCTAGAGCATAAAATATGAACTTGGATGCTCGATTTTTCAAATTATCTTCAATATGGTTTCCAAGTCGTCGACACTCCTAGTAATAGTTTGACGAGACAGGCTTACTTTTGAGAAATCATTTTTTTTCTGGGCACAGCATTTCAACGACACTCTCCAAACATTATTAAACCATTTCACAATCTAAATATGGCTTCGATTTTTTTACTTGTCTCATGGCTACTGCATAACTAGCTTTTACATAGCATGCTGACTTTTGAGCCGCTCTAGTAAATATCCGACGTTGTGCAGAACGTTTTCTTTTTAATCATTTACTTGGTCTTGTGAAAATTGCCCTTCGTACTTTCAAATTTATTTGCATGTTTAGCCTCTTAATGTCGTTTAATGTTATACTCTTTCAAGTCAGAAACAGAATTATTGCATATCATGCATAATTACTTTGTTTTAAATTCCACGAAAAAATAATTCAATTATGTACTGAGATACTTCCCCATATATGATATTTATATGATACGAACTACGCACTATTGAATGTTCTTTTGGAGGTTTTATATACACTAAAAGACATCATATGCTCCGCGGGCCACAAGTAGAGGCCCAGCGGGCCGCATGCGGCCCGCGGGCCGCGGGTTGGCCACCCTTGGCTTAAACCAATCTCTTGCGAACTTATGAATAACGCGGAAGCTAGAAAGAGCAGCGGCGGCAGTCAGTTTTCATATTGGGAAGAGCATTCCTTGCACCGTCTGCTCCCGAATATTTTTACATAAATGCATACAAATACCCCTTCCATTACCATCGATTTATGCATTTTTTGCTTCCTAACCTGCTCCCACAATTCAGTCAGTAATATCACGGAATTCAGTCGGTTAGTCGGGAAATTGAAACGAAAAATGTCGAGAGAAAATCGAATTAATAAAGCTTTAATGTTTGTTGATCATAACCCACGTTTAATTCATAAAGCTTTATTGTTTGTTGATCATAACCCACGTATAATTCTTAAAGCTTTAATGTTTGTTGATGATATCCCATGTTTAATTCATAAAGGTTTATTGTTTGTTGATCATTACCGACCAATAATTCATAGCGATTTGTTTTTGGAAAAAGTAGGCGAATTTATATGTTAACGCCTCAGACAAATTTGTTTGCCTTTCGGAACAACTTATATAGGAAATTATTGTGACTCCCTTACCATCATCGTTATAAATATGATCTAATCGGTGTTACAAAAACAAGAAAAAAACACCACTAATGTACACTTTATGAAATGAAAGTTCCGACCGGAATATGACAAAAAAAATAAGAAATTTGGGAAATTTTTATTAATTATTTTTAGATAATATGACAAAAAAGCGAGTTGACTATAACATTTATAAATACATTTTTTTTCGTTATCAGTAAGTTTAGTTAGAAAGAACGTAAGGAGAGCCATTTTAAGTCATACAATTTTAAAGAGTATTTCACAATCTTTCAAAAACAGTGTTTTTTTCGGATACGTTTGAAAATATTCTATTTATTTGGATTTTATTGCAAAGCGGAAATATTTTTATTCTCTGACAAAACATGGTCGAGGCGCGTCATGGGTTGGAAATTTGTTACAAGAACGTGGGGGTTGGGTCATAATGACCCACTTATTCAACACCAGGTATTTCATTATATTTATGCTTTTTTTGCTAATAGCTATATTGCACTTTACTAAGGAATTAAAAGATCCTTATATCGACCAAAAATATATAATTTTTTTTTGAACCTATAATAATAATAAAAATAAATATTTGGCTAATTTATATAGCGCCGTTTTCGTGAAAAATCACCTCAAGGGCGCTATAAACATAGGTACCACTTAATAAAGTTAAGAAAGTGAGCGTCCTGTAGCTTAATCAAACTTAACACTTATTTTTTTATCATTGTTTAATTTAAATTGCATTAGGAACTGAACAAACTATTCTTTGGATAAAAATAACAAAAAGTTAATTATAATCATCATTATGAATGCAGTCCGCGAAAAGGAGTAGGTGGGGAAGCGTCACATTCACCATTTTCAGCTTTCTGCACTACTGTAACTTTCTGCACTACTGTAACTTTCTGCACTACTGTAACTTTTTGCACTACTGTAACTTTCTGCACTACTGTAACTTTCTGCACTACTGTAACTTTCTGCACTACTGTAACTTTCTGCACTACTGTAACTTTCTGCACTACTGTAACTTTCTGCACTACTGTAACTTTCTGCACTACTGTAACTTTCTGCACTACTGTAACTTTCTGCACTACTGTAACTTTATGCACTACTGTAACTTTCTGCACTACTGTAACTTTCTGCACTACTGTAACTTTCTGCACTACTGTAACTTTCTGCACTACTGTAACTTTCTGCACTACTGTAACTTTCTGCACTACTGTAACTTTCTGCACTACTGTAACTAGCGTATCGATCGCCGCCCGACTGATTTCTCAATACAAACGATTAGAGAAAGTCAATGTCTGCAGCTACTGAAACGAACGCCAACATCGCACGCGTAGTTTTAAAACCACAAGCAATTTAAAACATAGCGGGTCATTTTGACCCATCCCCCATGACACCGGGTTAAATGTGAAATATGTAATTAGCTTTATATAAACTAGGAAATAAATAATTAAGCAGTCAAAAGGACATTATTGCAGTAAAGGAAAATAATGCATGGCATCAATAATTGTGACATCGTAGTGGATTCGGACTTTCCCATCACTGTTCAAGTATTTATTAACCTACTTGTTATTTGAGAGCGAGTCACGTGCGTTGTACGGCCCCATCAATCCGAAACATTTTGACAACACGCGTTGGGAAAATGTTTGAATTTTACTGAAATTTAACGATTTTCCGCACACCTCGCATTTTGTTTTTAAACCAATTAATTGCAAGTTATTTTTCAATGCATACGTTAAGCGGATTATTTTTTATACAATGAGATTTTGCTTTAATGTGACATTAAAAAACTTTTAACTAGAGCGCCAATTATAATTTAATTTGATTTTAACTGTTGTTGAAAATTACAATAAAATTGTAAGGGCTTAGTTTAAATATCTTTCATCTCACCTTTTAATTTATTAGATAATATAACATAATGAAAAAACAGTAATTTGAGTTATCGTCTTCCACAACGACTATTCGAGTTCTTGTATTTACTGAATTGTAATATTAACAAAATTAATTATTAGATCCGTGGAGGTTGAAATTTACTCGGTAATGAGAGTTAAATATGTATTATACTGATTCTTACATAATATTCCGGAATTTAGTTATTCTAAGAGAAAACAGAGAAAAACGCTTTCAATTTTTACGTATTTCTTAGTATAAACTATTGGTATAATTCTGAATTTAAAATATTTTTTTGGAGGTAAAAACAGGCCATTCTACACTCAAACGTAATTTTCTGCGAGAGACTAAGAAAAATATTTTTTTTAATTATTTGAGTAAATTCTTAATAACAAATTTGGTGAAAAAAAAGTCTATGGTAGAGTTAATAATTTTTATAACTGTATTAATAAAAAATCTATCATACAATAATTTTTTTTATATTTCTTGGGCATTACCTAACTATGTAACAACAATTTCTAGACATTTTGTTTTGAAGAGTTTTAATTTTCAATTTACTTTCGTTACTAGAATTTTTAGAACTAGAATCAGGAAACATGAACTCTGTTTACGAAATAGTAACTACTCTGAATTCGCCAATCATTTAATAGAGACAACAAGAAAAAAAACCAAATTTAAACATAATTCCTACTTTAATTTGTGCGCTTTAGAAACTTAAGAAATTTAAAATATTGTAATTTACATTGCATGTATGTGGCTAAAAAATTATTAATAAAAAAAAAAAATAAAAAAATCGATAGCAATTCTATTTTTGGACAAAGTAGGAAAAATATATTTCTTTCATTATAAGAATATGTTAATGGCAAACATTAATTATTTTATGCCAGAAAATTGAATTTTAACGCATTTTTTTCACATGCTTCATATTCTATGCACAGTTTTTCTCACATGCTTCATATTCCACATACAGTTTTCGTCATAATTATAATACTATAATAATATATTTAATTTAAATTTATTAAAATTTGACAGCTAGGCATCATAAAATCATGTTAATATTATGTACATCTTGCACAGGCAATTGAATTGTGTAGTGGTATGCAGAGGGTGTGACTTTAAAAAAATATATAATTATTATGTACTATTTTGATTGTCTTTACATGGATTATTTTTTATCGCCTTAAATATTTGACATTTTTACATGGCTCATATTGTAGAAGATAGAGAAAAAAAAAGAAAAGTAACTGTATATGAAACTTATTTTCGTCAAAATCGTTACATAGCTCATATTAAATATGCAACGACGATAAGTAGTTGTCTACAAAAAGTTATTTATTTTCATTAAAATAAAATAACATCAAAGTGAATTTGCGATTTGATTTAAAATGATTTGCGTTTCAACGATTACTGAGTTTGAATATAATTTTTGCAATGTGATCTGTTTTACTTTATTTGAGGAACTTTTTTAACTTCGCTGTTATTTTCTATTCAAGACAAATATCAAGTTTAAAACATGCATTGTGCGTTACGTGCTATCATATTAAATAAATAAATATTCTATAAAATTACACAGGCAAGCATATCGATCCGATACACTAGTGAGACATATTGAAATTTACTACTAGTGACGCAGAAAACATAATTTTTTTGTTTATTTCACAAAAAGTTTTTCTAAATACGGTACCTACACTTTTTCATATAACTGGACACTCAACTTAAATTTAGATTATTCGGAGATGTTTGACTAATGAACCGTAAGATTGACATACCTTCAATGTACTGACATTGTTTATCGCTGTCTAATCATGAAGAGAAAGGTGACATGAAATGACATGACGTGATTAAGAAGTAGTCATTTTCTCGTCCATTCGTCCTCGCCCCTATCTCGATAATATTTCTGTATCTGAAGATCCTCGCTAATTGATCTTATTGTTAGTTAAGTCGGCTGTCGAGATAACCCCGGCCGAGTAACAAAGGTAGACAAGTCTGTATACTTGGCTTTTACTGGATTGGCACATTATCTGATCTGTATTGAATGCGGAAAATCCCCCCCCCTATTCCGGCCTAGATGGGATTGTAAGAATGCGAGGTCGAAGCGAAATGATCATATATTTTTCATAACTGCAATAAAATCTCTTCGTGCGTCTTGCTAAAAACTCTAGAAATGTCGAACTCTTAACAAATTATCAAGTCGGTCTATCGCCAGGTAAACTTCACTGTTTTAAAGAGGCTAATATCTAATCGCTTTAATTTGCATGCATATATATATATATTTTTTTTTACATTAGGTCCACACAGGAGGCCCTGAGGAAAATAATTTCCCTCTGGGCCTATGTCATCTTTGGGGATGCTGTGTGGAGGGTATTTTTAAGGAAAGGAAGGAGAGGAAGTTCTGGGATGGAAAAGGTATGGGGGTTGGGTAGGAATCTGGGGTTCAGTGTGTCTAGATCATCCGCCGCCAAGACCTAGAAAATGAACCCCATGAACCCGGGCACCCCTGCTAAGTTACCAAACGTAGCGAACCACTTGGGGTGACCTATGGCAGAGGTGTTGGTTAGCCAATAAATGGTTCCCGGGGCGGCGGTACCCATTCCCGCCTCCGAAATACCTCCCAAATGCGGTAAAACAACAAAAAAATCATCAGTAATAACGAATGTCGACAGCAATCGCCACCATTTGAAATCTGTCAGTACTCGATGTCACTGACTTGATCGCATGACACTTCAAAATCCATTGTGCGCTAACTCCTCCATTTATAGTAGTCGGCTTTGGCTCTAGTGGATGTGTGCGCAATAGTCTGGATTTTCTACTCGTACATCAATGGCGACCATCAGTTTGTAAATTATTTAACCCTAAAACTAATTATGCTTTATTAACTACATTATTAATTTAATGGCGCAATATTGAATCTTCTGAAAAATTTACATAATCGTATGAAAAAGATTTTTATGAAACTCGAGCGAATTCATATAACAAGACATAATTGATAAAAACCATCACTTGTGTTATAAAAGACAAAGAAAAAATATTTTCTTTCCGTGTGTTCTGCGACTGAACAAATGAGACGAAGCCGGTACACAGAGTGGAATAATTTTTAAATTTTAACCTATCTAAAGTAACATGTGCAACTGCACGTAAATTTTATGCATTGAACGAATATATAATAATAAGAGAGGAAATTTAAAAGGTATGTTATAATTTGATCTCTGTGAACCAAATTTTAAAAGTAAGTCTTAAAATATGCTTATTTTTATTTTTAACTTTTTAACTTAAAGAGTTAACCCTCAAATTATAATATTTTAATTAATGAAGATAATATTTTCGATTGACTTTCGCTAATATTATCTTCATTAATTAAAATACTTAAAATATGCAATTACCAGTATTCAGAGACAAGTCAACGCATAAGTAATGAATAAGCCATAGTTCGAATGTCTTTAGGCAGTTTTTCTGTGTTATCACAAAAAATAACATCCACCTTTTCTTATCACAATAAGCTGTACACTACACGATGATTTTTAAAACGTAGCCAAGTTACATAGCCTCTACAGTCGCAGTATCTCTGTGTCCTGCTTCTTCGTATAGAGAAGATTACAAAAAGACAATTTGTATTTTCAGCCCCCAAGTAAACATGGAGTGTCCGCTTCAGAGGAGATAGCAATAAAGAAACTATCTTTTTTGTTCTGTTATGTTTTTCTTGGAAGGGCTAGACTCTTGTAAAAACAATATTCTCTGATAAAAACCTTTTTAAATACCTACCTTTTCTGTAAGAAATTTCTCTTCTTTATTATTTTCTTTGTTTAACTGACCTATCCTATTTTTTTTCTTCTTATTGTTCAGTATTTACTGAAATTAAGAAAAAGGGCTCTGTTCATTTTGCTAGAAATATCTCGATTTTGGAACTTGCCTAAGTAAAGACAAAACGAAACAAAATTTTTTAAAATTTTTTGCTACCGGTTTCGACACATCCGTGCCATTTACTAGCAAACTTAAAACTAAACATAAAATTTAAACAAGTAAAGAAATGAAGTAGATGTTATTAGATGGGGTAGTGGGGTTTTTGGAGGGTTTCATTTGGGAGGAGGGCAGAATAGTGGGAAGAGTCAATATTACATGGGAAAATAGTCAAAAGGGTAGATTTGTAGGGTGCTATTATTTTGTTAACTAAATAAATTTTTGATTAAAGGTTTTGGTTTATTTCTTAGGTAATGCTGTTTTATAAGAAAAAAGTAAAAAAAAAATAAAATAACAATATAAAATAAATAATACAGTTATATAACTCTAAAATATAATAAATACAAAATAGAAAGCAATTAAACAGAAAATATAAAGAAAATATGTAATATATAATAGCCTGTTTGTGTAAAATCCCACATAGGCATCGCCAGTTCGTGGGTATACTTTTGTTTTTTTTTAAGGCAGTTAAAATTAACTTTATATTATGTTAGTAGAAAATAAGAAAAAAAATCAATAAAATTATCTCAGAATGTACCCAAAGTCACATGCTTCATATTGCATGCAACGACGTTATATTATATTAAAACACTCCATAATATCTCATTTGACATGGAGTTAATTACAAAATTACAAATTAATGGAAATTACAAATCGATATGACAAAGAGTTGCATACAAATACAAATTCTGTAGAAACGGGTATAAAAATAAATAGTGAGGCAAGATTCGCAGATTCTTTTAGTTTGTCACTCTGGTAAATCGCCAGAATCAAAACGTTGCTTGAAATGGATTTAGCCGAGTTTCGTGATCAGATTCGAATAGTAATCCCACTGGCTCCGAACCGGCTGAGAGCAGAAGTTGATAATATTGTGCGGTATACACATGAAAAGGAGCCCATCGATCCTAAGTTCTTAGTAAGAAATACCAACCGATATTCCGCTTAGGAGAAAATTTCTTGGGAGAAAAAATGTTTTATCTTCACAAATAAAAGAGGTCAGCTGTTCTTGACTTCCGAACGTTTACAATAGGGCGAAGTAAAAAAACAATTCTCATTGTTACAGAAATGGAAAATAAATCAAAGTTTGTTATTTTATTTACGTGTGCTTTAAAAACTACGAAACTTTTTCATATTTTTATTGTATAACTAGCTTCTGCCCCGCGACTTCGTCTGAGTAGGATTAGTTCTTCGGGTAGCCTATTTTCTTTTCCTAGGTCCCATATATGATTATACCAAAATTCTTAACCTATTTATTTAAAATATCTAATAATTCTTGATTCGATTCAAAGTATAAAGCGAGTACATCAAATGAATTCACTAATTTAAATATTTACTAAAATAAAATTTTGATTTAACAATCATTGTTTTGCAATGCAAATGTCATTCTCAAATTTTTTCGTTTTCTATTAAACAATAATTAGTATTTTAATATAATATGGAAAATATTTATAAATTATAATCTATATGTTATTCTGATGTATTAGCTATATAATTGTAAAGTTTTATTAAAATCCATTCAGTAGTTTTTGCGTGAAAGAGTAACAAACATACATATATCCATACAAACTTTCGCGTTTATAATATTAGTATGATATGATAGCATAATGATAGTAAGATATGATACATGTTTAATTCTATTATCAAGTTTATTAAATTTAAACTGCTTTGTATTTATTATGTGAATACTGCACAAGAGTCCCAACTGTGCGGAGCCAGTGCGACTATAGTGTAAAGAGGCTGAGGGGAATGGGTGAGGGTAGTAGGAGGGGAAGAGAAAAAGTGGGAAGTACCTGGATGTTCAGATCTGGTCACAAAATACGGCTTAAGCCATTTCAAGCAACGTTTCGTTTCTGAATGGATTTTTTTTTCAGGAAGATATTTTTAGAGGATCTATAATTTGGCAGGCGGGTTCGGGTACCGCCGTGCTGGAAACCAACTATTGGATAGCCAACACCCTGCCATAGGTCATCCCAAGTGCATCTCTGCATTTGGTGACTTAACAGGGAATGGTTTTTCTAACTCTTGGCATCGGATGCATCTGCCAACTTATTGTAAAAATTAAAATTTTAATTTACGTTCAAATAAAGGTGATTTAAAGTCAGAGTTACTTCTTGAAGTAAAGAAATAGTCATTGACCTTTCTTGAAAAAAAAAAACACCCTTAACATATTTTTTCAGTCTCTTAAATTATCCAAACTAGGCATTTTAACCACTGGAGCGACAGAGCAATTAGAATAATTTTTCTCGGATTGCTAAAGGAATTTTTTCCGCCCACATTCAAAAAATCATACCTCCGAATTTGAATATGGAGACATACAAACTGATTATAGTTCTATGTAGCCAATGAATTCCCCTATCTTTTGTTTATTATCACATATTTGTAAGATTTAAAAAATATATATAATTAAATCTTTAACCTTAAAACATTTTAAAGAATCTAGAGAATATTTATTTTGTTATATTTTGAATGTACAATAAAGTCGTTTTAATAAAAATTTTTTTTTTGAAAATTTGCTACATTTTGGCAAGAAAGCAATCCGAGGTTTTGGAAATAGTGCCATAATGTGGCAAAAAGTGCTCGAGTGGTTAATGGCTAAATCTCTGAATGAGATAGAAATTCTGAATGGGGATAAATGTAAAGAGCTGATATTACAGTATTAATATTCGTAGAGGCACAAAATTCCTCTCGTGAAATCTTCACGTGCGTCAGTGCGTAAGAAGTAAGCCTTCATATTTTTGATCCAACGCTCAGGCTGTCTATTTACCATCTTATAGCTTACTGTCAACTGTCGGCTCGGCACTGTCATGATTAATTAGCGTCTATTTGGATACGTGCTTGAGCCGTTAGTGAAAATTACGTAGCTGTCAGTTATGGGCTACATTAGTAACATCGTTTCAATCTGGGGGGCGAGTATGGGTACCCCCGCCCCCGGAACCATTTAGTGGATAACCAACACCCCTGTCATAAGTCATTATTATCAGAAATATTAAAGACTTCGATTCGTTGGAAGTTATAAAAATCGTGTATTGTCGCTAGTACGCAGCTTGTTAGAATACAATTCTGTAGTGTGGTCCCCATACTATCAAATTCACACAAGAAATATTTAACGTGTGCAGTACAAATTTTTAAGATTTATCAACATCAAATTACACATACCTACTTATTGAGAACATAAACTTTACATTCTTACTAAATACACTTAAAATGCATTCCCTAGAAAATAGAAGAAAAATAAATGACTTAACTTTTTTGTTTAAAATTATTCACTCGAAATTTGACTGTTGTGAACTCCTGCCTCTCATCGACTTCAAGGTACCTAATCGAGCAACTAGGCAAAATATATTATTCTGTGACAATAATTCTGGGACCAACTACCATACACACGCTTAAAACTACCAATTCATCGCTTTCACACACTAGCAAACAAACTCACCTCAGATATCGACATATTTAATATAAGTTTACCATACTTTAAGAGATACCTGAATGATATTTTTATGTAGCATATCTTTTTAAAATTGGAGCATCACATTTGGATGTCAGATATATTTTTTGTATTTTTTTTTCTATGTAAAATGTAAAAACCTTTTCCTCTCCTTTCTTTTTCTATAGCACACATTATTCAGCTAAAAAAATATATATATATATTTTAATTAACATTAAAAAATGGTTTCTGTTTTGTTTTTTTTCACTCTTTCTTTTTCCTATAATATTCTATTTTCACTATAATTTACCTTCATACCTACTATTTATGTAATGTTCATATTTTAAGTTGATCTTTTTTTTATCCAAACATTGTGTCTCTGTATATATCATATCATACACTTACTATATAAAAGCCCGTAAGGGCGTTGAAAATGAATAAATAAATAAATAAATAAATAAAATAAGTCACCCTAGGTGATTCGCTAAGTTTGGTGACTTAGCAGGGGTGGCCGGTTTCATGGGGTGAGGTTTGTCAAGGTCTTGGTGGCGCACTACCAGATAAGAGGATAATTATTTCAGACTGGTCTGCTAATTCACTCGATTTAAACCCTACAGAATGTAAGCCATATGTAAGACCGTAATATTACACGTGGCCCACACTCTGTAGCATATATTAGAGCCATATGTAAGTCAGTAAAATACGTAAATTGCACATGACCGGGAGAAATATGACGTAAGCAGTAATTTAGGTCTGGTTCCGGGATGACAAGGTCATGAAAAATTAACAACATTAATGAATCCATGCCGATACGTGTGCAAGTTATCACTGTAGTCAATGCGGGATATAATGTTATAAAACCAGAGATATACGCATTGAGATAATATGCTGTAAGATTGAAGCATTTTGTAAAAGGAAGGGGATAGTAAATACATAGTTAAATAGGAAGGTCACACGGAGAAAAATGTTATTCGCAAATACGATTCTTTTATTCGTAAAAACGGTTAAAAACGGGACGTTTCAATGTTTATTGGCGGGAAAATGTAAGAATAATTTGTTGGTATACGTAATTTCGTACGTATACCAACAAATTATTCTTACATGTTCCCGCCAATAAACATTAAAACCCTGTTAATTTGTTCGTAGGAACTTCAGTCCCGTTTTTAACTGTTTTTACGAATAAAATGTTCGTATTTTAGAATAAAAATTTTCTCGGTGCAGAAAGTACGTAGCTGTTACACTAATGCGTCATTGTCATATTTACCTTTAAAACTTATTGTCTCTGTAATACAACCCTTTAAACTTTTTTTTTTTTCTAAAAGGTGAGTTTTTTCATTCGAGGTTTTAATAACCGAAATATCTACATAAAGTTCATAAATATCGATTTAAAGTTTATAAATTATTTTTTTACGCACTAGTCTTTTAGGTCCGGGTTTAGTTTTCCCCATAGGAAAAACTAAACCCTTTCACACACTTTTCCATCAAAATAATCATCATCTAGTAAATCCATGCTATGTAAGTGAATTATATAAGTATAATTAATACAAAACAATACAAGAACATCATGTTAACCTACCAGACTATTAAATGGGAAAATAATTCACCGACTCCAAATATTTTCATATCAGAGGCTTCGGCTCGGTGAAATTCCTAATTTGACCAATAAATCCTACTGATTCAATATAAATATTAAAAATAATAATAACATAATCCCACATGTATTTAAAATGACCGATTTTTGCTTTTTTATATAAAAATTATTTGACAAATCAAATATGCCTAAATTTACCATTATGATTAAAGAGCATCAAAAAAATTATTCATCTAAATTCATTGCGTTGAACAATTGTGCACATTCTCATTAACAATCTTTGAAAAGTTAACAATATTATAATGAAATCAAAACCAATAATATGAGAATGTAAATACTTCAACTTTCAAACGCGTGCTACTAAAATGATACAATAATTTGGAGTACAACTAGTTGCAGTAATAAAAACATGAAATTAGTTTCCGGCTTCAAAAAACACAAATACATTTTTTCGAAATTCCAACTTATAAGGGTACTTATTTGGTAAAAAGATAAAATTCGCATGGCGTGTGCGCCCGCACTATTATTTTCCGTTATTACGAAGCGGACAATAACATCCCTTCCAACTCGCCGTCGCCGGCTGACTTACAGCAAATTGATCGGTAAGTTTGTACCTTACACTAAGGATTTTTAATAGGTACGTCTTTTTGTATAGGAAAAAAATGTTGTAATTTCGAAAAAAGTTATTTATCTTTTTTACTCCTACCATCATGTAGATTCACCCCCAAAGTTAATGTTCTTTACCCCCGGACAACCTGTATATAAAAATCTCGCGTCACGATGTTTGTCCAGGAAAAAATCCGAAACTACTTAACCGATATTTGGCATACTGTGTAATTTGGCCCAACTTAAAAGTAAGGATAGTTTTCATCCCTATTAGTGACCTCAATATACATTTTTGCGAATTAAATGTTCTTTATACGACAATGATTTGAAATTATTTTTAAGTTTCATAAATTTAAGACAGATGGCGGTGTGAGTTAATTTATTGATACAATACGTTATCTAGGTTAGGTAAACATCCAGTAGATGGCATTGTGTTTCGTTAGTTACAGCAACGCGTGTCTGGGACAGCTAGTATTGTTATAAAATTACACTCTCATAAATCCACTGGAGCGACAGAGCAATTAAAATAATTTTTCGCGGATTGCTAAATGAAATTTTTCGCCCACATTAAAAAAATCATATCTCCGAATTTGAATATGGAGACATACAAACTGATTACAGTTCTATGTAGCCAGTGAATTTCCCTATCTTTTGTCTATTATCACATATTTGTAGGATTTAAAAAAAAAATGTAATTAAATCTTTAACCTTAAAACATTTTAAAGAATCTAGAGAATATTTATTTTGTTATATTTTGAATGTACAATATATTATATGGTCTTTCATAATTTTTTTTTTTTGAAAATTTGCCACATTTTGGCAACAAAGCAATCCGAGGTTTTGGAAATAGTGCCATAATGTGGCAAAAAGCGCTCGAGTGGTTAAAGTACATCTACCGGAATTCATACATAAAAATAAGAAAATTGGTAAACTAATATCTTTTTTGGGAAGAATTCGCCAAAAAAATTATAGAAGATTTAAATAATGGTCATCACAAAATTTAAACCAATAAAAAACTCCTGAGGTGTAGAATTCCAGTAGGTGTAATTTTTCCTTCGAGTAATTTCGTCTACGTGTAGTACCGTCCGTGTGTAATTCTGACAGTGTTACTATTGTTACGTGAAAATCACGTCTGTGTAATATTGATCTTTTTCTATGTAGTAATAATAATCTATGTAGGTTCTTGTGTGAAGTAAGAACGTTAGACCATATCCCGTAGTAAATATGGGTTCCGCTCTACCAGAAAGGGTAAAATTGTAAGTAAGCACATACTTCTATCATATTTGTTCAAAGCTTTAGTCCTTTGGCTACATCATAATTTAGGTATTTTCGTCAATTTTCGTTATTTTTTGCCCTTTTTTTAGATAAGCACGCCGAGATCAAGTTTACCCTAATAAATTCAATGCTAGGTATGTTCTTATCAAAGTAATAATGCAATTGGTTTTTGAGATCAAACAATCACATTTCGAAGAGAGTCTTACATGTACAAAAATATTAAATGTGTTATGTAAATGTTTTTAAAGATTTTTTTTTTGCGTAATGTTGCCCTATATTTACTTATTACTTATGGCTTCGTAGTAAGCGTTCAAATAGAAGAATAAGATGGTTTGAAAAGGAGATATATAAGTACCTATGCTAGAGGGAGCGCGATAATATTTAAAGCGAAAATTGTACAAATATTTTATAAAACGTGAATCGTTTAAAACAGGCCACAAGTTTTTCGACAAATGTATAAATTGCATATTTTGATTTTTTCATACCTATTTCATGACCAGAATAAAATGTGTTTTAAATGATAATTTGCAACTTTTTCTATCAAGGGAATTTCATATAATTACCGTTGTGGCTCTAAAAATGTATAATATATTATATAGAAATATTCAAAAATAACAAATAATTTTTAACAAATAAGTTCTTAAAGAATGTTTACAAGATAAATATCAAAGAGAAATACCTCGGTAAAAATTCGGAATGCTGGGGCTTAAGACCAATTGACCAGCGGCTGAGAATTAGTAGTAAGTTTCAAAATGCTTGCAACTGCATAGGGAGGTTCCGATGAGAAAGATCGATTACTTCCCGTATCAAATGTTTTAAACTTAAAATTTAATATGGATTTATTTCATTCAAAATTTGCTTTAAAATGGACCTACATTCAAGTAAGTAATAAAAATGCTCAAAACGCACGATGATAAATTATTAAATAGCGTGTACTTCTTGTAAGTATTTTTTGATCATAAGTATTTATGATTTTTCAATAATGTCTAAAAAAAATAAATGTTTCAAAAAAATCTGAAATATTTTAGATTTAAATCGAAAAACTGAGGTATTTTCGTCACAAAACACGTTCTCGGATTTATTTTTTAATGATTTTAATTGAACTAAAATTAAAATTCTGAAAAGTGTATTTACTAGATTATTTATTGATTTATGTTGCTGTATACTTATATGATTTGAAATTTTGTGTTGTACAATACAATATTTCGTTTGAAAATTTAACAAATCTGCCAACGACCAACGGTATAACCTTAATATATTAAAAATATTGCGTTTACCAAATAAAATAATAATCTTTCAAAATCAATTTATGTTTTTTTGTAAAAAGAGTCAACACATCTAGAATTTTATTTAAAAAGGACAAATTTTCTGTCTTGTCTGGTTTTACCCTCTTAAATCGGGCTGAAGGAATGAGGAGGTAAAGAAGATATAAATGATATTTTTCAAGCAACGTTTCGATTAACTTTTAATTTCGAAAGCATCAGAGAGAATATTATTAAACCAATGAATAAATCAACGAACATGATCACAATTATGTATTTCTTATAATCATAAAACACCAAAAAATAATGGTAGAAAAAACCCCAAGAATTAGACCATTTGGATTTAACGACTTTCATAAATTTAAATTGGATTGAATTTCAGTAAAAGATCGAACAAGATTTCTTTGACATGGGTTTGGACGAAAACACGATAATTAATAATTCTGTCGCGTTTCACAGGATAAAAAGGTTTTTTTGTCAAAGTCTGGTTACAATGAACCACTACTGTCTTGGGAATTTTGTGTTCCCCGATCTATAAAGAAGAAAGAATGAGAAATGGAAAAACCTTAACGAAATGTAACGGAACGTAAGAAAATAACCGTTAATTACTTTTGTCTGTATTTAAAAACCCTTTCTCATCTCTATTTTGAGAGTAAAATAATATTTCAAAGTTCGAGGCCAGCGCCATTCTGTATTTTTTTCTAAAAACTGGAAACTTAACTAGAAAATCTTTTTTAATGATTCCATCACAAATACGCAGCTGCAACAATATTTCCAATTGAAAAACCTATAATATTCTATTTCTGAGAATTTTTGAAATTCTGATAACTTCATGCCGTAAAATTTATTATGTTTTGCCAGTTTTTTTAACTTTGTGTTATAGTAGCCATTTATTTCTCGTATTATGAATTCAGAAGAATTAAATTATGAGAAGAGCATACAAAATCAGCATACACCATTAAAAAAAAAAACATAATTTTTACCAACAATAAAAAAACAATACTCTTATGATAATACTAATAATTTCATAGTTTGTAGAGCGCCATTTTTGTGAAAAATCACCTCAACGCACGAATGATAAACAACACGTGCCTCCATTATAACCCATATATATGATGATAGTTCGGGGGAAGATTGATGAAAGACGTAGAATTCTACTTGACTGGTACTAGTGCAGATCCACAGAAATGCTGCTCGAAGTCTCAGATCGAAGCTGTGGCCTGCAGGGTGAAGATTGCCGTGATGATAGCCAACCTCCGATATGACCACTAGTGGATGATGAAATAAAGCTGATGACTGGTTTAGTAAAACCCGTTCTCTCGGCAGGACTAATCTAATTTATCTTTAAATAACTTTTTAGGTTGCAAATAATTTAATAAATTTCATGCAGGTAAATTATAATAAAAATGTAATAATGAATTGTGTTCCAAGAATCAAGAATACGTTTCCAACACAAACGCTGATGATTTTTTAAGTTTCGTACGTTTTAATATTATGCGCTAACAGGGAAAATATATATCTGCATCTTCCTTCAAGTACTTTTTAGCATAAAAAATATTCTTGCATGTTTTATTTTTTTAATTATGCTTTTCCTTTAATATATGGAAGAAAATATTACAACCCGCTGAAAACATTTTTATTACGACTGGCAAAGTAATAAAAAATTATGTCGTATTATTTACGTTCAGATATTGTTTTTAATAACTATCATAACTTTCTCGTTATGTATTTAATATGGATGACTTATGAAAACACTATTTAATATTGTATAATGTAGACTTTATTTATTACGACTTGACACGATTTACATTATTCAGAGAGAGACCATAGACCAGTGGTGCCCAACTGGTATTGCTCCAAGGGCTATTTTGAAAATCCCGATACGCCACCCGGGCAGCGCAGAGTTAATAAAAAAACATAAGTAATATAAATGAAACTACATTACACAATTACTCTACTTTTTATTTATTATGTTAACACTTACTGCACTTCAAACAGAATAGACCGGAAAAGCAAAAAACTAATGCGATACTTGGCTGTCCTGTACATGTTGCATCCACCATCCCAGATATGATAACTATAAAAAATTATCAGAGAAAAATGTAATTTTTAAGAAAACATACAAAAAACGGCAAGACCTTCCAACTTGCATATTTTTTTAGTTGAACTTTTTAGTAGGTTTAACAATTAATAATTTTACACCTGCTATACAATTAATCTTCCATTATAAGCATTTGCCTGTGTATGAAAAAACCCAGGGTTACTTCTACAACCATTAATGATTGTTAATGGATATGGAGGATGTTCAAGGGAGATTATTGAATGTATAGAGCAAGGTTAGCCAACCCCAGAAATGAACCTGCAAGCGTTTTTCGCCCTTTCCTAGCCATAAATACTATTTGCAGAACAGCTTACCGATAAACGACAAGAAGGCAAAATGTCTGGATTGATCGAAGACATTCCAATACAAAATTTATCACTATACCGGTATTCACAGTACTAGTTCCGAATGTAGTAGCATTAACAAACATTGCGGATATCCTTTTATCATTAATTATTGAGTGAAAAGAACACGAACGAATTATTTATTTTTAAATCAATACGATCAAGGTGAAGTAATTCATTTTCATAAAGTACCTTCTGATGCGAGGCACTATTCGAAAACTATGTTTTATCATATTTAAATTAACGTTTTAGAAAATAAAGATGCAATCTGAACCTATTATAAAACACGGAAAGAATTGTTTTTTTCCGCTTCCCTTTTAATTTTGCCTTGCCATAAAGACAGTGGCAATAGGAGTTATGGCAGAGTGGGACGGAGTCAGAAAAGTGTGGCAGACAAGAAAAGTGTGGCAGTCAAGAAGAGTGTGGCAGAGTCAGAAAAGGGCGTGGGAGAGTCAGAAAAGTGGGGCAGTCTAGAAGAGTGTGGCAGAGTCAGAAAAGAGTGGCAACCTTTGCCCGAGTGCGTTCCAGGTACGTGAGGCAGCAAAAGATGGCGTAGAGATTAAGCTATGATGTCAAGAATTTTAAATAGCGTTTTAAAAAAATTCTGATTCATCATAAAACAAACAAAAAATTGATGACACATGGCTTTTTTTAAGCGAATACTGCACTAGAATCCCTACAGCCCAGAGCCAGTACGATATGGCACCCCCAATTTGGGGTGTGTCAAGTAGCTTTTCAGTCTACACGGAGTAACAATGCGATGTCACTTATTACATGTTATCTGTTTTAGTTTCTTAAGTGCAAGCGCAGACGAGCAACTTTCAATACGAATTTAAAAAAAGTCTTCCTAATGTGCATCGCCTTGCGTGCGCACCTCTGTAATAATTATACCTTAATGGATTTTGATGCAAGCAATTTCCTGCAGGTAATGTTGCTTGTATGTGTGGACTAAGAATCTAAAATCGCAAAACTCGCCTCGGGTAATAATGACAATTTTAATATTATTATGTCACAAATAATATTTTAAGGAAAAAATAATACAATTTGGAAAATTGCAGGGTTTTCCTAGTATAGTTTATGCCCTATATAATATTGTGTATCGCGTACTCCATTTATATCAATTTATGAATTTCAATTTACATAAACTGCCTGACCGCCCCACCTACCAAAATAAATAAAGAAAAGGTCATTCCAGTTTTTCGTCTTGTGTTTTTTTCGGAAGAACCGATTCGGTCGAAGTATTTGTTATATCAACAGTCAATATTTACTCCCTTTTATTAAATGAAAACCTTTCAGTGTAACGGAGTACCTACTTGTTTTTTAGACTCAGATCCAGACATTATGTTTCTAAAAATCTTTTTAATTTAATACAAAAATACGTAAAAACCTACCAACTCATAAATTTTTATTTATAAAAAGGTATTTCTAACGTCAACATATAAAATGATAGGGTATTGCTCAATTTTTTTAAAACCCAAAATAAGTTGTATAATAATAAAGCAAGCATCAGATGCTTGATTCATTATCCTTCAACTAACCACTCGAGCGCTTTTTGCCACATTATGGCACTATTTACACAACCTGGGATTGCTTTCTTGCCAAAATGTGGCAAATTTTCAAATTTTTTTTTTTTTTAAAACGACTATATAATATATTGTACATTCAAAATATAACAAAATAAATTTTCTATAGATTCTTTTAAATGTTTTAAGGTTAAAGATTTCATTATATATATTTTTTTATTTTTTTATAGAGAAACATCACAAGAGTCCCAACTGCTCCCTTCTGGAGCCAGTAAGACTATATATAGACGAATTTTAATGTCGAGGTATCTGTGATGCGCTTATATTACTATACAACAAGATTGTTTTATTTTATCACCTTTTAATGGGGGTTCACCGCACAACCGCACTTTAGAGAAAACCGCCACTGGTGATAACAGACAAAAGATAGGGGAATACATTGGCTACATAGAACTATAATCAGTTTGTATGTACCCATATTCAAATTCGGAGGTATGATTTTTTTAATGTGGGCGGAAAAATTTCCTTTGACAATCCGAGAAAAATTATTTTAATTGCTCTGTCGCTCCAGTGGACTGTTTACATCAAATTGTTTGTATTTTATCTAATTTGTTCGAGTCCCGACTGTCCGAAACTATTGGTAGGTGCCCTCATTATTAGTTTTTTTTTTACTTATATATATATAATATTTTTATTTTAATATCTCCAAAAACGAGGCTCAGTGGAAAATAATTTCCCTGCCAATGTCAACTTTAGGGATGCTGTGTAGAGGATAGTATTAAGGAACGAGAGGATGTTTAGGGAAGGAAAAAGATATGAGGGATGGGTAGTAATCTAGAGATTGTGTGTTCAGGAGTGACGGGCGAATGAATCCGTCCCTCCCACTGCAGGGGAGTTGGTGAACCTGGACAACCTCACCCAGGGCACACCTGCTAAGTGACCACTTGAGCTGACCTGTGGTAGCGGTGTTGGTAATACGAATAATGGTTCCCGGGGCAGCAGAACTAATACTAAGTGTTTTGAGAAAGAATTAAAAAGGGGAAGAGAAGAAAACACTTGGAGTCTTGGCTTTGGAAAAAGCGTAGGTTAAACTTTTTATCAATATAGGACTATTGGTGTTATCTTTTTATCGGATTTGTATAATTTCTGTATGATTGTCAATTTTAGAAATTTAAGATTAAATTAGGTAAATAAACAAGATTTTTCTGAAAAATGAGTTATTCACAATGAAGTCATTATTGCTTACAAATAATTGCAAATGTCTAAAATGAAAAGTCTTTTAGGATTTTTTTAAATATTTTTCAACAAAAATGGTAAATTATTTAAATAAATTAAAATAAAATACTTTGTTTTAAGTCACTTTATTTTTATTTAATGTCTACCGGTTTCAGTACCTACGTACCATCATCAGGACTGTTACAAAAATAATGTCTACAAATACAGAAGTACGCATATATATATATACATAATGTTATGAAAGAAAGAGACAGTATACTAGAGTGGGACAGAGCGTCAGTTGTTGGAGGGAGGAGGGGAATGGGGGATAAGTGAAGACACGGGGAACATACTTAAAATTGGACTGAAGGATAAATTTAGTTTGTTATTAATGATTTCTTCCTTTAAATTTACTATTTTTTTTATTTATTTCTAAAGCTTCCAAATTGTTAAGTATTAAATTATTTATTTTGTTAGTTGTTGGTATGAAATAAACTTTCTCATTTTTCACAATAAAAGTTCACAGCTCTATTTATTATTGAATTTTGCAAACAAATCACAAACGTTTTATTTGGACTTATGTTGTGTATTAAATAAAGAGAAACAGGTATTTGAAAAGTTAATTAAAAATTGATTTTGCTAAGTACCTACCTTAAATACACAAATTTGTAAATATCATTATCGTCCATCTCATTTCATATTTGAAAACTTGAAAATGAATTAAATTTGATTTGAAAGGGCTGATAAAATACTGTTTTTGATATTTCGCCCAACAGTCCGAGACCCTTTTAATCATAAAAGATGAATAAATTAAATTATGTTTAGAAATGATGCCAGAAAAAGCTCTTCAAAAGAAATGTGAGACGGTTTTTGAGGCTCGCAATAACGTAATTGTGTTCAACTATACTGACTTTTAGGGTCTGATTGAATTGGAGAAAAAATAATTAATACTTTCACTAATAGAATGTAAAAGATATTTTCCGAAAGAAGTTCAGATTTCAAACATTTTAGTTAACAAAAGATATTAAATAATTTAATATTTTTGATAGCGAAACTCATCTGCATTTATAATATACAAAAATTAAAAGAATAATATACTATTTATTAGGTAGGTACCACCCCACAAATCTCATATTACCTGCCTATTTATATTTTTTTAGTTTTTTATTTATTTTATATTACAGAAACAAACAGTACTTTGGTTACAGTAATGATACAGTTTACAGATATTAGATGATATTTCATGGTGGGTACCTTGAATGTCTTATTAGTAATTACCGGGTGATGCGCGTAGTGTAATGTGCGTGTGTGTGTATGTGTGAGTATGTTTGTAGGTGTGAGACGTGTATGCGCATTGAATAGTTTATATCATTGACATGATGCTCTTTTTAAATTTGGGCAGGGATTCGGAGAAAATGTCGATTTTAGAATTTAGACAAATATTATTGAATGTATGAAGAGCACGGTTCATTGGCGAATTAGTTGCTGAATTTGTTTTGTAATTAAGCGTGTGGAACAGTGCAGTATGTCGTGTACGTCTTAAAGGTATATTAAAATTAATTAGGGATAGTAGTTCAGTACAGTCGATATTTATATCACGTACATACCTTTTTCACTTTTGTTTATCCACTGCAGCGATTTTTGGCTTATTTATGCGCCATTTTAAATGTCTTGGATTGCTTTACGGCTTTAAAAAGCCAATTATCTCTTGCTTCGGCAAAAAATGATTAAAAAAATATTAGTAGCTCCCATGTTTGATATTTTGATCTATAAATGAAGCTATTGAAATTTTTTATCTATTATAACCGTAGATGTTGCAAATCCGAACTTCGTAGATTATTTTAGAACGATGTTAAAAATATATTTTTTAATATTTTTTTCGCCCAAAATTTATGATCAGCTGTGTACAGTTAAAATTAAGTTCTTTTTCCATGGATATGTACCTTTCATTATCAAGTATATCACAGACAACATACAGAAATCGAAAATATTATATGTTGACTCGAATAAGTACCTCTGACATCATATTCAAAGTATCAAACACGCAGGAACCGCACGGTTATAAACTTTACGATTTTTTTAATACATCCTACAAATATGAGATAAACGGTATATTAGGGGTTAATTCATTTTCTATACAGCATTTTAATAAGTTTTTGTGTTTCATGTTAAAGTTCGAAGATATGATTTTATTTAATGTTGGCGAAAAATTCAAAAAGTGATCGTCTGGAAATCTTGAGCAATCGAGGCAAATTTATTTATTTCGCATGGTCGCTCCGCTTAAACAACAATATTAACATGTTATCCTTTACAAGCAAATATTATGAAAACAACCCACACTATTCACCTGTGACATTAAGAGGGTATTACCAGAGAATACCGGAAATTAGTCATTTTTAAATCAAATTCTAGACGTATTGACTCTTTTTTACAAAAAAACATAAATTGATTTTGAAAGATTGTGATTTTATCTGGTACACGCAGTTTTAAAATTTTGAAAAACTAAGTGTATTTTTAATACACTACTAAGGTTATACCGTTGGTCTTTGGCAGATTTGTTGAATTTTCAAACGATATATTCTATTAAACAACACAAATTTCAAATCATATAATACAAAAAATAGATCAATACGTTATCTAGTCAACACAGATTTAAATTGATTAAAAAGATTAAAATAGATTTAAAAGATTAGTTAAATTAAAATCATTAAAAAATAAGTCCGAAAACGTGTTTCGTGAGAAAAAATACCCCAGTTTTTCTATATATTTATAGTCTTACAAACTAAAATATTTCAAAATTTTTTTACACTCTTATTTTGTTTAGAGATGATTAAAAAATCATAAATACTTATGATCAAAAAATACTTACAAGAAGTACTTTATTTAATAATTTATCATCGTGCGTTTTGAGGATTTTTATTGCTTCCTTGAATGTAGGTATATATTAAAGCAAGTTTTGAATGAAATAAATCGATATTAAATTTTTAATTTTTAAAATTTGATACCGGGAATAATTGATCTTTCTCATTGGAACATCCCTATACAGTTGCAAGCATTTTTAAACTTTTATTCTCAGCTGCTGGTTAATCGATCTTAAAGTCTAGTAGTGACTTACTTTGGAATCTAATAAAGTATTTACATTCCCTGAAAATTTATAAAATATTAAGCAAATTGGGTGGCGGGAATTGGTACCGCCGCCCCAGAACTATTTATTTAATAACGTTAGGTACGTTTGATGAGATGTGTTCAGGTCTTGGATGAGGATACGCCTGCCCACGTGCTATGTGGCGGGCCAGATCAGGCCGGTTTGGGAAGACCCTTTGACCTCTCCAGCTGGTCTCTCTCGACCCATCGTCTTGCACTTGTATGGATTCATATGTCCGTCATTCCTGGACACACTGACCCCTTAATTCCTGCCAAAACCTCACATATTTTTTTCCTAGAACTCCTTTTCTATTCTTTAAAAGTTCCCTCCTTACAGTATCCAGAGGGAAATTATTTTCCTCGGGGCCTCCTGTGTGCAGTTAATGTAAAAAAATAAATAAAAAATTAACAGATATCTTTTAATGTTGCCATCATTTTTTTTGGAGAACAAAGTGGTGGGGCACACAAAATACCTTCTTGAAAATACGTGTAAAAATTTTTGATGGCGTTGTTAAATTACTCATATATTTTCATGTAAATAACAAAAGAACGATACAATTTACCCTTAGAGTATTTTAAAAGCTCTTTTGTTTTCAAACCGGTGAATCTAATTGGCCATATTATGCTGGCTTTTAAAATGGAGAAAATTTCCACAACCTCTTTTATAAATCCTTTCCGCTTCTTTAAAAACGTTTTTCGAATCAACAGTTTTTACTTTCTATAATTTCTTCGGTCCTTGTAAGGAAAATTAGTTGTCTCGATGACTTTTATTATTTGTACTTATATTATGTAACATAAATAATATTAATCTATTGTAAGATAGCATTTATAAATAAATTATTATAAGCTATAATTATTAGCCTGAAACACTCATCCATATTGAAAAAACATCCCGGGAAAAGACACATGCCGCCGACGGGACTCGAACCCATGCCCTTCTGATTGCCAGTCTGGTGCTCTAATCCACTGAGCTAGGGTAAGATAGCATTTATAAATAAATTATTATAAGTTATAATTATTAGCCTGAAACACTCATCCATATTAAAAAAACCTCCCGAGAAAGATACATGCCGCCGACGGGACTCGAACCCATGGCCTTCTGATTGCCGGTCAGGTGCTCTAATCCACTGAGTTAGGGTAAGATAGCATTTATAAATAAATTATTATAAGCTATAATTATTAGCCTGAAACACTCATCCATATTAAAAAAACCTCCCGAGAAAAGATACATGCCGCCGACGGGACTCGAACCCGTGCCCTTCTGATTGCCGGTCAGGTGCTCTAATCCACTGAGCTAGGGCGGCTTATCTCTTACCCGCCAAATGATTCAATGTATACGTGGTTCATTAAACAATTACCGCTTATTACATTTTTTCCCCTGCAAACCACCAAGTCCGAGTCCCGTCGGCGGCGGCATGTATCTTTTCTCGGGAGATTTTTTCAATATGTATGAGTGTTTCAGGCTAATAATTTTTGCTTATAATAATTGTTACCCTTTGTGCTATGCATAAAAAATCTTGTCTTAAACATTAGTTTATCAATTTAAAAATAATACATACAAATAAATAAAAACATATTTACATCATTTTATTTTTAAAATAATCACTCAAAGAAAGTGCTTTTGACAGCTCTCCATGTAATAATCATGTTAAGTTTCCCTTGTTTTTCATTTCTGCAGACTTTATCAGCATTTTATTTATTTATTGTAAATACTGAATTTAATATATGTAATAAGTGCTTTTAATTTACAAGGAAAAAGAAGGAAAAAATGGCAATCCTCGCCTAACACAGACATTATTTACAACATCACAATCGATCAACTTTTGCTTTAAAGCCTTTTCAGAGATTAGTCGATGAATTTTGGCGTACCACACCGTGTTGGAAAGCAGATTTATTTGTCCGACTACAAAACTCATAATAGAATTCTTATAAATATATAAAGCACGTTCATACATCTATTGATCCAGATACATCAAAATAATCAGGATAGTTGTATCATCGTCATTATGTCGTGCAATTTGTCAAACCAGCGTTTAACCAGGACTTAGCCTTCAAGGATAGCAACTCCTTGTTCAAACAGTTGATTGCATCGTAATCATGAGCATACCTACCTACCAACAGATTATCATATATCTATCTATCTCTGTGGTTGCGTTTGGCATCTTGATGACGATCTTGCATACCAGCTATGTATAATTCTGGTTCTAGACCGTGGCAGACAGTTTCATCATCGTTTCATCAGATAAGGTACATGCACAATATCTTATGTAAATATTCCTATATGTCCCCTGACTATTATGTTGTAAAATACTAATTAGATGCGACGTGACATCAGGGGCGTTCTTTACACAATAAGCTTGCAACTGTGAGCGTTTATTGTAAAGATGCATTATTCAGCTAATTTTCTATAGGTCTAGGCTACAAACATAATATAATAAAACATCTACAAACAATATTGCAACGACAAACCGAATAAAAAATATTATTGGCATCGCTTTGTTCGTGCAAAATAAATGTGATTTTGCGATATATTTTTTATTTATACTTGTACTTTATATTGTCACGTAAATAAGTGTTTCCTTCTGAAATAATAATTATTTTCGTGTCCTTTCCTGAGTTCCATGTTTAATCGGACTATGAGATCTCATCGTCTGAATTCCCACAGTAAATTTATTCAGACACGATACTTCCTCACATGATAATTCATCACATCATAACTCACGTTAGGTCATCACATTGAGTTATGATGTGATGAATAGGCGTCAAGTAAAATGATGCAATATAATTTATTTCTCTAAATTGTGTCTGGTTGTTTCACACGAATTCACTTGTAACATTGTCGTCAAATGGCCAATATTGGCCAATCAGCGGCTTTAAAGAAAAAAATATATATATATATATATATATTCTAGGTTCAATTCAGCTTTGTCTTAATAGGTGATCAGATGACAAGCATAAGAATTACGTTTTTTCATCACAATTTGTTCAAAAGTTCATTCAAAGATAGAATTGGAATTTAACGGAACTTTAAACAAAATGGCGTTGATTGGAAATTTGAAAACAATGTTTATTTTACAGGACCTAATTTGAGTAATTTATAGTGCTTAATTTTGAATAAGTTATTTTGCGGATTTGTTAGGGAGGCGCGCCTCTGATATCAGAATATCCGTCAAGTCTCCAGTGTTATTAGAACCAATTCCGAATCTCTTGTATATTGTGTTTATAATGTAGCATACAGTGGTGTGAGGTTTCTATTATTCAGCGAGGCACGGGCGTTACACGGTTGTGCCTGTTCGGCGTGTCAGGCTTTTGTTTGCCCCAGTCCCTACCTCTTGGATAAAATAATTTGTTATTACCGAGGCTGGGGATAGGTACAAGAGAGGTTGTTAGTAGTGGATTAATTTGTATTGTTAAACCTACACGCCGTGTAAAGATAATTGGGTGATTAAATCATTAATAATCAAATAATTGTCAAGTGAAATTTCTATGAAGTAGATCGTGTTAATTATTGCCATTTGGCTATGAATATATATATTATTATATACAAATTGTTACACATGCGTGTTTTCACAGCAGTGATTAATAATTTGGTTAATTACTTCATTCATAAAATATACATTTTTATTTATTTGGGAAACATCCAGTGGTACATTAGAATAACCAATAATCATTCGTATGTTCTAGACCAAATAAGTTACATTAAGTTAAATGTTGATTTAGTATGTGCCCAATATATTACAAATGACAATAAGAAAAAAAATTACAAAGTAATACAGTTTTCGCACGATTCAAAATAAATAGAAATAAAAAATATTGTTTCCAATTTCGAATTAAAAAAAAACTATGTCTCAGATTTGAACCGAAAATAATATAATTAACAAAGCGTGGATATATTTTTCGGACGCATTTTTCGGTTCAGTTGTTCAACGTGTTCACGTGTGGGATTAAATGAAAAACATTGAAAAAATCTTTATTATTATTTTGAATAAAAAAGAATTACATGTTCGTAATAAGCATTAACTTTGTGGCTCGCCATAATTTACAATAAAATATATAAATTTGTTTTAGACCACAAATTAAAGTGGTATATTTTATTGTAAAAAAGAATTATCTTGAAAATGTTGGTAAATTTTTTGATCCCGTATTTAATATTCACCAAAGTATCCCATTTAGGTTTGTTGAAAGAATCACCTTGCGGTGTATTATCATGTGCGCTCCACATGCAAAATGTAAATATCCTTCAGAATTATATTAGGTTTTTCGTGTGTGTCTAGAAACATCTCGATAAAATTTAGCCCTGGCTTACTGAAAAAATAACTTTAAACGGAGAAGTGGGTATACAAGGTGAAAATGAGTATCTCGTAGAAAATTTTTTTTAATTAAAAATTTGTAATGCCTAGTTCACAGGAGGACAAGGCAGTAGAATAATAAGCAGAACGACTGCTTACGGACAAGGCAGTAGAATAATAAGCAGAACGACTGCTTATTGTTCTACTGCCTTGTCCTCCTGTGAACTAGGCATTACAATTTTTGAATTAAAAAACTTACTTGAACGTATCGCGGCGTCGCGTCGCATTTGAACTACGCGTTTGAACTACGGTCGAATGATAGTAATGTCCCATTGAAACAATACAATATTGTATTGTCTTTTGTACCATCCTCATGCAAACTAGGCATAAGTATATTCGTAAGGTTTCCCCAAGGACTTCCTCGAGATCCTTTATGAATCTAAAAATAGCTATAAAAATCCAATAGCTTAGCTATATTTATTGTTAATTGAGGCATTTTAAGTAGGTACATAGTTATATATGTCCGAATACAATTATTATATATATATACACAATTAAAGTAATTCATTTACAAAATATCAATCACATATTTACGTAATTTAACTTTAAATGCTTTTATCTTTTCTTCAAATTGTATTTCTTTTGGTATCTAAATTCAACACCAAATATCTTCAATGCTCCGTACATCAACGAGTTTTGACTTTGTGTATTTTTCCTGAAGAGGAGTCTCAGTTCATTTCTTTTCCTCGTCTCGTGTATATACTATCAGTTGACTAACTAACAAATTTCTCCGCAGGTATAGGCAGATAAGATATTTGGTCAAAATAACTCTGTATTTGCACATAACTCCTCGATCACATTCATACATCGTATCATACATTTGCTTCTTTATTCGACTCTTAACATAACTTAAACTTAATCGTGCCATGTCTTCCTCAGGCTTTCCCGAATTCTTCTACCACTCACTACAGCTTATTCTACATACTCTTCGTTCATCTGTTCTATATGCCCAAACTGTCCAAGCGTCCCTTTCTTAATATGACCAATTACATCAGCCTTTCATTCTTCCCAGATTTCTACCTATAACATATTATTTTATTATGATAAATAAAAAATATTACAAAGCATTAAAATTTATTTGTTTTTTTTTTCAGATTTTGCTGATGATAATGCCATGAAAAACCAGATCTGTGGAAAATTGCTGGACCGGTTGGTATTTCTTTGAATATTATTATTTTTTTTAAATTCTGTAGATTCGAGTATTTTATAATTAATATGATTTGGTGGAACGATGGGTTTAGTTATATTATTGTTTTTGTAGTCGGTCTTTTATGTTGATTTCTGAATTCTGTCTAACTTATGTAATATAGTTCGCTTTAGCTCAGGTGAAAGTTTAATCCTGGCTTCTACATAATTCTCTGAAAGTTAGTTTCCTGAATTGGTATTTGAACAACGCTTGGCTCCTTCAACCACCCAAAAGCTAATGAAGTAACTGATTGTGTGTTTATTTAAAGTTGGCTAGTTCTCTTTAATAATCAGGAATAAACTTTTTTCATATAAATGTATGAACAACAGTTTAAAATTAAATTGCCTGGTCAAAGGAATGTCAATCAAAAAGATAAATTAGAATATCTACAAACAGGTTACCCAAACGAAAAAATATTAAACCGTATAATGGGTTTTCGTATTTCACACTAAAATTTAGGCGGATATTAAAAGTCGGATCGAGCGTTCGTCAAGAAAACTAATCCAAATTTATTACTAATTGAAGAAATTGGTAATATTGTTCCCTATTGACAAAGAGCACTCTTTTCCCCAAGCCTTCATCTATCCCAATGTAAAAGTATAACACAATGTTGCCCGCGAAAAAATTATAAAAGGCCCGCGTGAGCAAGTTTAAAAAAATTCCGCCAACTTGCAAATTTTTGTAAACCCTTTTACAATCAGTTTTGACTGAAATAATAAATAAATAATGTTTAAAAATAATAAATTACAACCATAACATACAATTTGTGCGTAACGGAAATTACAGGATGACGGACTCCTGGTGGAATCTAATAAAATGAAAAAAACTAAATATAATTCACTTACTGAAAGTCTCTATACCCCCCCCCCCCCCCTCCCAGTAGCCCGCCAGTAATTTTTAACCGTCCATTTGGCCCGACTTTTAAAAAGGTTGGGCACCCTTGGTACAACATGTATAATATACTCGTAAAATATTTTACTTGTAGATTATAGACTTTAGTAGAGTATTGTACTGACCTGAAAAGCTACGGGTATAGTGAAATCCGGTCGGCATTAATAATAAATAAAATGGTGTTTACTAAGGGGGTTCCTCACGATCCCCCCAATAGCTTATCTACACTAATAACGAATATTTTCGATTTAGGGTTTATTTATTTATGAAGTTGGAGATTATAGTTCGTATAATAGTGGCTATATATTGGATAAATTGGCCGAGTTTTCTAACCACTGCTAGTATTTTATTTTTATTTTTAATAATATTCGTTATTAGGGTAGATAAGCTATTGGGAGGATGGTGAGAAACCCCCTAAGTGTTATGTTTTAGGATTTACTCGGAGGTTAAAAAGGAGAATCTTTTAATAATACACTTTGTTTTTTAGCGAACAAGTATAAAGTTTTTATTGACACCGAAGTAATACAACCCAAGGAAATGGATTTTTCCCCAACGGAACTGATATTTATTTATTTATTTATTATTAATTTTCAACGCCCTGATGGGCTTTTACATAGTAAGTATATAATACAGTGATATATATGTAATATATATATAATACAGTGATAATAATGTTTAAATAAGAAATATAAACTTATAGCAATTAACATTATAAAAATGGTAGGTATAAAAGTAAGTAAAAAATATTATATTATAATAAAAGAGAAAAAGTAAAAATAAATTAAACTGGAACCAGTTTTTAAATTGCAGATGGCAAAAAAATCATAATATATAGTGTAAGTTAATATTAGAAATTTACAGATGAGTAATACAAGAAAAAGTTTATAATACAGAAAAACAAAAGAGAGTAACAAGTTTTTACATTTTAGATAAATAGAAATAATACAAAAATATGTGCAACAGCTCCTACATTATAAGAATATGCTTCATCAAGATATTATGGAATCTTTTAAATAACAGTAACTAATATTAAACACGTCTGATTTCACATTCTGACATGAATGATTTAATAATTTCATATGTGTTACTTTTTTGGTAGCTTGATGTAGAAGAGACTAATAATTAGTTTTACAAAGAATATATTAACTTCAGTTCTGTTGAAAGGGGTAAAACATACTCGCCTGCCATCTCTCTTATAATTTACAGACTAAAGTTTTAATCCAAGATCCAAACCAAACTTCACTTTTGTTTGGATCCTAAATAAATTAAATAATATTACAAAATCAATAACAAGCCTTACTTACTTTCTTATCACAGAGTTTTTTTTTGTTTAATTACAGTGTTACATCACAAAGTATCTACTTCATATGAACAGATAATATAATCCTTTCACCATGTAAAAATGGTGTTTTATTTTGAATAAAGGTAAGTTTAGTCTTAGTTCCAAAACGTGGTCATAATTTATAAGCAAGAGTAAGTGTCTGTACATCTGTAGATAATATTATATAACAATGGTTATGTCTCTTAAAATGACTACTAATGAGATGAAGCCATAAGAACGATTATTAGTGCACTAAAGCAAACTCTGTTGCTTAACCAACTTGGATTGCCGAGTAAACATCTTAATTAAACTATTCTGAACTATAAGCCTTAGTAGAAATTTAATGGTAACACGTGTATTTGTATTTTTCTTCCCATGAAAATTATTCCTACAAAAACTAACAAATTCTCATGCCATTTCTTCGAAGCGATAGGCAAAAAAGTTTGGATACCAAGCTAACTCTATCCTGGCGCATAGTATTTTTCTTAGTTAGTCACACGGAAAATCTCCTGTTTCCACTAACACCTTATACAAAAAAAATCATGGCTTATTCTAAATATCACGGTCACAATTATAAATGTAATAAAAAAATGAACTTAATAACAACATTATTAAATTTGATTGATTCGAATTTTTTTTGAGAAATGAGGTTTTGCCTACGAATTATTAAAAACATTCTCCATTATTGACCCTCTTACCAAACTTATTTTAAATTTTACACAACTGATAAACAACTATTTATGAAACATTAATGGGTAATTAACTGATGTATAACATTTAAAACAAGTTTATTAGTAAAGCTCAACAAAAAAAAGTTTACGCATCGCGTCTGAATTTTTGAAGTCTTTGGTATTTTCAAATCTTATCATCACTTATTTCATGAGCTATGGTGCGTTAAAATATCCAAACGCCAATTCTTTCATTCCATCTTTTTTAGAAAGGATTTGTTTTGTGAATACCGCACAAGAGTCCCAACTGCTTCCAACAACCTGAAGCCAGTGAGACTATGGCATAACCAATTGGGATATGTTGTGAGGCTGAAGGTAGTGGAAAGGAGAATGAGATGGGGAAGTACCTGCTATTCAGATATAGTCACCAAACACAGATTAAGCCATTTCAAGCAACATTTCGAACAGTGGTCTTTTAAATCAAATTCTAGACGTATTGTCTCTTATTTACAAAAAAATATAAATTGATTTTGAAAGATTGTTGTTTTATCTGGTAAACGCATTTTTTAAATTTTGATAAACCAAGTTTATTTTTAATTTGGTTGGTCGTTGTCAGATATGTTCAATTTTCAAACGACATATTGTATTATATAACACAAATTTCAAATCATATTTAATCATCAAAGAACAAAATAAATCAATACATAATTTAGTAAACACATTTTTCAGAATTTTAATTTTAGTTAAATTAAAATCACTAAAAAATAAATCCGAGAACGTGTTTTATGACGAAAATGCCTAAGTTTTTTCTATATATTTAAGGTCTTATTTTTCAAACACTTAACACTTATTTTTTTTTAGACATTATACTTATAAGAAGTACACGATATTTAATACTTTAAAATAAGTTTTTAATGAAATAAATCGGTAATAAAATTCTAATTTTAAAAAATTGATACAGAGAATAATCTATCTTTCTCATAGGAACCTGCCTGTACAGTTGCAAACATTTTTAAACTTTTATTCTCAGCCGCTGGTCAATGGCTCTTAAGTATTTGTTAGTATTACGTAAAAAAACATAGCCGGAAACGTCTAAAATAATTATTAGTATTTTAAACCACTCGCATTTCATCGCAAAAGTAAGGAGAAAAAAAAATCCTTCAATGTTCATTTCTGATTAAAGTTGATACGGAGCGAGAGATTTAATAAAATGAAAGTGTTGACCTTTCGAAAAGCCGTGGATTCAGCGGGAACTCGCTGTCCTTCCCGAGTCAAATAAAATTTCAATTCAAAATCCGTCTCAGTGAAGTTGCAGCCCTCGTTCTGTCCGCATTTGCTCCCGTCAAAACTTTCCACGGTGGAATTTTCAACATTTTCATATTCACTGCACAATATACTGTCAGATTATCTGCCGCCTCGGGCTTCGTCAAGTCTAGTGCTGAAACGGAAACGGAAGCAAACGTGATCTTCTTCCGTGTGATACCGGCAACTGCGAGATAATGGCAGACGTAGAGATAAAATTATTTCAGACAGGTTTATTTGTGAAAATAATACGCTTACTTTCAAAAGGTAAACTGTTGTTTGTTTTACATTTTTATTTTACCAACCATTGTAACTGGATATTTAGAGTAAACGTGTTTACGAATGTTGAAAATAATTTACCTCGGGGCCTACGTTATATATGGGGATGTATACGTATATTTTTTAAGGCCTGTGGCAAGCGAATTATTAGCCCCCTTTTTGTTGGTTCCACGCTCACCAATAGAGAACTCTCAAATTTGCACTAGTCATCGTCACTGAACGATATAAAATAATAGATCCCATTCTGTTCAAAACTGCCGGACCGTCGTCGTTCGCTTTCCATTTGCATAATCTTATTCAATATAATTTTAAATTATGGGACTGAAGTTACCGGCTGTAATTGTATAAATAAACTTGTGAGTACAGTTTAATACTTATTTGATTAAAATCTAAATCATCATCCCGACATAACAAGCAAACATAACCCCCCATAAAAACATAAAAGTTATTTATAACTTTTAAATAAATCTAAAATTTATTTGTTTATAAGATATACACGGTAAATTACTTATTATTTAAATCTGTAAAATGTCATTAAGTTTTTTCGCTTGGGTTTTAAAACTTAATTAATTATGAAGAAACTGATGATAAGAATCAAACATTGGATGGCTAATAATATCAAAAAGGAAGAATGTGGAAAAAATGGTTTATATTAAAGTATTAACACTAAAGTATTAAAACTTGATACTTTTCAAAGATAGCTCCATTTCTTCAGAACTGAAATACAACCCCTTAAACACAAACAACAACCTGAGACATTGTTTATCGAGTTTACGTCAATAGGAAATTAAGTCAATGGTTTAAGTTTACTCAAAGGCAACTGATAATGGCACAATACCGGTCAACCCAAGTTTAAGCTCCTTAGTTTCAATATTGGTGAGAAGGCAGCACTAAACGAATAATTCCTGGTACAAGTACATATTTACAAGCTTGGCGCAGCTTTTACAACTCGACAAAACACCAGTAGAGACATGGTAAAACTTTAGTTTGGCCGCTTCTGCAGCCTCGTGGACGGAACATTTGTTAGATTATCCTCGCTCCGGATGCACTTTGGTGTTGCGGAAGTCGTCGGCAGGATATGCACTTGTGCACTGCAAGAGAAACTGCAAGGGAGACTGCATGGGGAATCAGTTGCAGTACACTGTCGACCGTGTAAGGGCGCATGTTTAGCGAGCGATTATATTATAGCTTAATTCGTCAGCTTTGAAGCGTATGAATAGAAAATGCAGCGAGAGTCGTGTAGCAGTGTGAATAAAGATACAGTGGACAGATTTAGAGTTGGGGTGTGCTGAGTCGTGAAGTAGGTTTCCAATGGGTGATGTGTGCAGCTTGGAGTTAGTATATATCTAAAATAAAATATACTATTCACTGAATTACCTACACCGTGTTTCATGAATACAATGTGAAACTTCAGGAAGTGAAGTGTCTCATTTCCATATTGTAAAATGTTATATTTATTCAATATAAATATAAATTAAAATTCTATGTTCCAATGTGCATACTTTGGATAATTTATTTTTCATTAGCTGAATCTATTATAAGGTATGGAATTACAGCTTGGGGATTTTCCTGTAAAACAAATATAAATAATGTTCAATCAGTTCAAAATTCATTAGTCAAATTATTAGCTCATAAAAGTTTATACGAACAAAGGCATCATGTCCCATACTTTTATCAAAATCTTAAAATTCTCTCAGTGAGAGCAATTCTATGGTATAAAATTATTTTTCAGCATATAAATAGCCCTTTGTACATAAATAGACTTGAACACTCTTACAATACTCGTTTTACGTTAAATGAAGGACTAATCGTTCCTTAACATTTAAACAAATATGGGCAAAGAACGCTGGACTACATGATACCAAATTGCTTAAATATGTTACCTGCAGAAATCAAAACATGTACAAATGCAAGAACAAATATTTTGTTAAAAAATTGGCTCGCTAAAAGAAATAGTTTATATTAGACTCTAAGACAAACAATTTCTAACTTCATACTCTTTTTATATATTTTTTTATATCATGTTACACCTCTTTATGTTATATATTTTATGATATGAATGTATTCAATATATATGTATTTTTATGAATGTAAACAATTATATTTTAATAGTTAATTTAATTTTGTTATAATCCATTAAGTTGAAAGAACCCATTGACACACTACTTAAAAGTAGTTTTTTTTTTTTTTTTTTTTTTTTTTTATTATTTAATAAATTTTTACAAGTTACAGTTTTTGACATTTTTTTTTTAACTACCATACTAGGCTACTGCCCGTGTTGTGGTAGTCATACATAATGAATATATGAACTAAAAATACTTTTTTACAGAAGCAGATAATAAAAACTAGGTAATAAATAATGAGAAATAAGAGTGCAGAAAAGAAAAAAAAAGATATTTAAAGATAAATAAAAGTAAATACAAATATTAAAATAATAGTGAGCTGAAAAATAAAGAGAGATAAATATTTTAAAGAAAGAAATAGAAATTAAAAATAATAAACATTAAGATTATAAAACAAATAAAATTATATATTATATTGTTTTGAACGCAGGTTAAATTGTGGTAGATATAATCTACAAGACGATTATGTTTATGGTCACATTCAATTTCAGTGATGTGAAACAAGTTGGAATAAAGCTGTGACAGGATAAATTTTATAATTTTTTGTTTTGTTTTTAAAAGTGTTAAGAACTCATGTAATCTTTAAAGAAAGCTCGTCCCTTTTCAAATATCCAATGGTGTAGACGGGCGGTAAAGGTGGATACTGAATTATTTGACTTAATATCGGTACTCAATGCATTAAATATTTTCGGAGCTATGAACCAGAATTGTCGTTGAGCGAATGTGGTTTTAGTTTTTGGGACCATGCATCCCAGGTTTGATGAAAAGCGGGTGTGTGCTTGATGTTGTGGAGCCACCAGTAAGTTATTTTTCCGTATAAAACATAAGCTTATTTTAGTAAATAGCTGACGAATATCTAAAACCCTTATTTTATCAAATAGTTCACTTGAGGGATGGGTAGGTTGGCATTTAAATATAATTCTCAAAATTAGTTTTTGTACAGTAATAATCGGATAGATAATGGATTCAGCACAACCGCCCCATCCCACTATACCATATGTTGCTACAGATTGAAAAAGGGCAAAGTATACGCTTCTTAGAGTAAGTAAATCTAAGATAGACCTAAGGGAGCAGAAAATATAGCAGAGTTTACGGAGTTTTTTTACTGTGTCACTGATATGGGCTTCCCAACGTAGTTGGTTGTCTATGAGTATTCCCAAATATTTAACTACATTTGATGATTTAAGGAAAGAGCACGTACAATTTATACTAGGGATATTATTGGGAGTTTGTAAATTGAGTGAACATGAGTGAATGATAGGTTTAGGGCAGTTGTTGGGTAAATTATGTTTGCGGATGGAAAATGTCATATATTGTGTTTTGTCGATATTAAGTGTGAGTAGGTTTGTATCAAGCCAATGCTTTACTTTTAATAGACCATTATTAGTTTTGTTGATAACTGATTCCCATGTTTCATCTTCGAATATTAGAACAGTGTCATCGGCAAATGATAATATCATACCTCCAATATTCATGGCACATAGTGAGTTAATATATATAAGAAATAATATTGGTCCTAGTATACTGCCTTGAGGTACACCATAGGATACAGGTAATTTTTTGCTTATATGTATTTTGTCAGAGTGGATAAGAGTTTGTTGTGTTCGGTTTATTAGATAGTTTTCAAACCATGTATAGGCTACTCCTGTTATTCCAATCTGACGTAGTTTTTTTAGCAGTAAGGAATGAGAGACCGTATCGAATGCTTTTGCTAGATCGAGAAAGACAGCAAGTGGTTTGCAAGTTTATAGGGACTTTTTCTCTCTTTTTTTTGTATTATGTTTTATTTGATATATTATGTGTTATTATTTGTTTATAAATGTTTCTTTAAATAAAATTTAAAAAAAAACAATAGCTCTCCTATAAGTTTAGTCTCCGGCGTTTTACTCAATTGTAGAATTCAGATTTTTGATTTTTCTCTTATTTTAAACGTCAAGTGGGCAAATTTTCAGATAGAAGTATCAACATTCTGCTTCAACAGTTGAGAAAAGGCGATGGGGTTACTATTTCTATTGTTTTGAGGGTCAATTATTATGCCCGTCAAATATGCGCCTGCACGCCTTTCCGCCACAGACAGTAATTATTTGTTGAATGTACATAGCAAAGTCTTGTTTTAACTCGACCACTTTGCAATTCGTCGATAATTTTTTGTGGGTTCCGTCTCCGGTCAATTCAGTCAAGATTAGTGAATGGTTTGCGTCAAGATTAGGAATGGTTTGCGTCATGTCATTTCTTTAATACGAGTGAGAGGGCAGTCATACGTACATACGCGTGTGTCGCTCTCCATAGAGAGAGAAAAATTGTTTATTTTTAAGCTCCCGGGGTCTCAAAAGTTGCGGATGATCTGTAGCTATTCGAAAATGTAAAAATAAATTAAATTGGTTTTATATCATTAAAAAAGAAGATAACAATAATAATCTTTTTTTTTTTTTTTAATTCTGAAATTTGAAATATGAAGTTGACAATTACGACAGTCTCATAATAGATCGCAGTGGCCCAATTGGTAGAGGTGTATGTCCTGGTACGACGTAAGGTTCTGGATATTTATTATTTTTCTGTGTCTTGTTCATTTTCATATTTAAAAAAAAAAAAAGATTATTATGGTTATCTTCTTCTTCAATGATATATTACATTGATGGGAATAACCTTCAAAATTTAAAAAGAGAGTTTTTCTTATAAAAAAAAATAAAAAAAAAATAGAAATTGGTTTTCACTATTAGCAAACTTAATTTTTACTCCATATCTGTGGTCCAAAGAACGAAAAAAATATTTTTTAAACATATGTGATGTGTTTGTTAAAAATATAAGACGGGAAAATAACACTTTTTTCTGGATAAAATTAAGATAGTAAACAATAACCACGCCACACCGGCACGCGCACGTGCCGCCCCAGACGTTATTTTTGTGTGCTGAAAGAAAACTGTCTTTATCGAACATTTAATGTTTCTATTGTTCTGACACTTTCTATAGTCTTCCTATACATACTTGAACTTGTAGAAATAAACTTGAAATATGATACTTCAAGTTTATTTCTAACATTAATTGTTGATTTTTTTTCCCCGTCAGCCCCTTGTGCCCCTTCCAGAAAAAAATCTTGGATCCGCCCTTAGTTATCATCATATTTTGTTTTACTATAAATTAGTGTGTAAGAAAGACTTTTTTGTGACATCGCCGGGCCGTAAACGTGGAAATATTAAAAGCACACAATTTAAAACAAAAAGTGTAAAAAAAAAACCTATTTCATTCTTGCTAAACACACTTTTCGAGCCAAAAAATGGAATCACTTGTCATGTGATAAGCCAAGGAATTTCAAAGAAACTTTACCACTTGGCGGCGGTCCAACGGAATTGGCCAAAAGTCTGTCGTCCCATTCGCACATTGGAACCCCGACAATGAATGTTCCCGCAGCGTGAACGGGCCGTGCCGTGCTTATGGCAGGTTGACTTGCCGCCTCGCTATATTATTTCGCTTTTTCAATTGCTTGCGATTCAAATCGCTTCACGCTTAGCCGAGTTTCATTGACGTGGGGTGAAGTTAGCCACAATTCAATATGTAAGTAAACAACGAAATTGCTTGGTTTTCGCGGTTTTGTATGGTAGAAAATGAAGCATATTGTTTTACGTGTGTGGGTATATATATAGGGTAACATTCTCCTTTTACTTGCAATATAAATTTCAATATTACGTGTGTGGTACCTATTGAAACATATTGCAATATGGAACTATTTATGGATAACTAACACCCCTGCCGTAGGTCACATATAGTGGTTTGGAGACTTAGCAGGAGTACCCAGATTTATTTATTTTTATTTATTTATTTATTTGAGACACAAACAGGATATTTATAGAACATTCATGTTGGTAATATAAAACAAAATTAAATACAAATATAAATATCCCTAGACTAATGCGTCTGCAGTAATCATATTTTAATATACTCATAAGCAAACACAAAGAAAAACAATTCCAGTATTTTTAAACTTAACTCTAAAAAACTTAATTATAATAATAAAAAATCGAACAAAAAGAAAATGTTTATGAAGAAATAATAAAACAACAAACAATCTTTTAAACAACAAACTCTAAAAAACTTAATTATAATAATAAAAAATCTAACAAAAAGAAAATGTTTATGAAAAAATAATAAAACAACAAACAATCTTTTTTTTTTTATGTGCACAAATTGTGGAGATACTTCTTGAAACAAGTTATATTATTTACAAAAATATCTATGATAATGTGTGATTTAGCAAGATCATTGTATGATCTAGACATTCTAGAAATAGGATTAAAATATCCAGTATTATTGGTAAAAATTTCGGTCCAAAATATGTTAAGGTTTCTGGTAGATTTGGGCCTGGCATATAACTTGATTTGATTGATTAAGTTACTATCTACCTGATAATTTACAATTTTATAAAGCATTAAGAGGTCATTTATGTTACGTCTTTTAACTAGACTCTCTAATTTGAAATATGTTAGTCTTTGTTCGTATCCATCTAGAAAATGGTACACACCTGATCGATAAGACAAGATCCGTGTAAATTTTCTTTGGACAGATTCAAGTCTAGATACCTGTGTAATATAATGTGGATTCCAGACTGTTGACCCGTATTCAAGAACACTACGGATTAACGAATTGAATAGAATTATTAGGCTATTAGAATTCTTGAATAATTTGGTTGATCTTATAAAATAACCAAGTAATTTATTTGATTTACTCACAATGTATTCAATGTGTTGGTTGAAAGTAAGTTTGTTGTCGAATATAATTCCTAAATCTTTAATCGATTCAACTGTTTCCAGATTGTGACCACATATGGTATATGAATATACAGTTATTTATGGGTGTGGTTTGTTAGGTCGTTTTTGTTGTTGGTCTTAGCGTCCATCTCTCCTGGACACAATGACCCCAAGATTCTTACGCACCGCTCATACCTTTTTCCTTCCTAGAACTTCATCCTCTTCCTTTCCCTAAAAAGACCTTCCAAACAACATCCTGAAAGATGAAATAGGTTATGAGTGATTTTTTTCCTCCGGCTTTCCTGTATGGAACTATAAAAAATGGTCCTTGTATTTGGTAGAAGAAGTCGTGGATCGCAACAAGATGGGATTATTCGGAAATGTTTAAAGATTTTGATGTCATAGATGACGGGGGCCTACTGAAAACAAGTTTTCGACCACGGCCGACCTTCGGATCTCTGTCAAAAATCGATTAAACCACTTTTTCCATGTTTTTTTCGGTTTTGGTTTATTTTTACCCCTGAGGTCTAATTTTCAGCAAAGAACTTCTGAAACTTTTTTAAAGCATTTTCGTTGTTTGTTTTTGGGGTGTTATGCCGTGTTGTGCTACCTCCTTCTACAAATTCACAACTAACACAACAAATTCCCATCGACGGATCTGCCGGATCTGCCCTGATGATGGACACTGCAACGCTGTCCGAAACGTCGGCTAAAGAAGGAGGTAGCACAACACGGCATAACACCCCAAAAACAAACAACGAAAATGCTTTTGGCCGTGAAAATCTAAAAACGTATCTTTTTTATAGTAGATCAAATTATCTTTAATTTAATATCAAATAAAATATTCACATACAGCTGCTTTAAAAATTATCAACATTTATCATATTTTGTCAATTTTACAACTTTAGAGGTTTTAACTTGGGAAACGTAAAATACCTACCGGGGGTTTAAAAATTCATCGATTTTGGCAAATTGCAAAACATCTGCCAAAAACGTTGAATGTGACTCGTAATATTGAAACATGATTAATGTATTGGAAATTTTCTATTAGTTAATTGCATCCCGGTAGTATTTCACAGGTTTCCTAGTAAACACCGCAAAAATTGACAAAATATGAAAAATTTTGTTCATTTTCAACAATTGTATTTCAAAAACATTTAAGTTCACAGAAAAAAATTGACTTTAAATTATAGAAAATTTCGTCTACTTTAAACAATTTGAGTATTCTTTGCTGAAAAATTAGACCTCTGGAGCAAAAGTTGGCAAAAAATTTTAAAAAGATTAATATATTTATTCAAAACATTTTTTTAATTAGGCCCTAATCACGTAGAACATACCGAATTTCATAATTACCACATTTGATGCAAGGTAAGATGTTTAAATTTTCTGAACTATTGTTTAGGTCGTGGGCATGAAACATGACGATGGGAAAAAAAGGAAATTCAATACGATTGCGATCGAATTGAGTCGTATATGTATAGGAACACCTTGTTTTTACACACAAGGCGTTACGCGTTCCAAAATCTAAAAAAGAATGGTGTAATATATAAGTGGCTTGACGCGTTTTCTCGAGTATTTTGTGTAAGATTAAAGTCTTAAGAGACATGTTCTTAAGAAGTTTTTTGTGATAGCCTAGTACAAGAAGTTCTACATTAAAAAAAAACCACCTTTTAATTAGATGTTCCCTCAATATTCAAGGATAATATTTTTCATTGTTCCACGATATTTAGTGATTTCCCTTGGCCGGGAGACCTTTCGGTCTTCGGCCCCTTCCTTAGCGGGAAGGGGGGAAATTTCCATCTAATACAAGACCTACTGAGAGACAGTCTGAGTTGTGATTGCCTCGTAAACTCTGGTCCGCCATTAATCATCAATAAGATAAGGTGCTCTCATAGCCGTTGTGCCTACATGTTGCATAGATTCACCTTCGAGAGTCGGCGATGTGTGAATGCGGTGCAGTCCAGGTCACCACGTCGTCAATGAATGCCCGCTCCATTCATTCCCTGGCGGGATTCATCAAGAGGCCCTAGACTATCTCGCAGACCGAGATGTCCTCCTCTGACCCCCTCCATACCAAAGAGGAAGGGCGAGAAGTTATGTTCTTTATTAAATGTTTTAGACTCGTGCCTAAAAAAACAATATCCATATCATCCTAACATAACAACGCTTCAGTTCGTTTTTATCCAACAGACCAAAACGCGAATCGGGAGAAATGGCACTTTAAACTTTTTTTACGATAGAAGCACATACACTTTGGAGGACGTAAGACAAAGTTCGTTTTGAAAACCCCTTAAACAATTGTTTATATTTTTTTTGAACGAGTATCGCATAAATAAAGGCTTTTTGAGAACATTTGCATACTTAATTCAATTTCACGAAAAATGGTCTGTTGGACAAAAACGAACTAGAGCGACGATAACCTAGACACACAAAGCTTTAAAAAAAATCCAAATGAAAGTAAATTTATATCCAATATTTGGGGACTTCCATATTCTATCCAAGTCTACAAAATATTCAAAATCAATACAATTTTCCTCGTTTAAAAAACTACTGTCTAACAAAAACGTCAACAGAATTCCTAACACCGACCAGCTTTTATTTAAAGCCGGGTTACCAAAAAAATGTTGGAATGAATATCCTTTTTACCAGAATTTTTTTCACGAGCACAAACGGAGATTCACGAAAAACAGTGAACGTTGAAAATAGTCATCCAAACGAATTTTCTTTAAACTTCAAAGATTCAATTATTTGATATCACCTCAAAACCGCAGTGCGGGTTATACATTTTCAAATTAATTTCGGAGTAGTGTTGGTCTATTTGTTATAGACGCTGTGAGGGGGGATCAAATGGTGGCAGATTTAATTACCACACGGATCGGGATATTGTTCTGTTAATTAAATCAATCGTCCCAAGATATTAATAGTCCCCAGGATGTATTTCTGAACGTCTGTCTCTGTATTCGATACAGCGTGAGCCATTTGGTTTCATCCAGAAAAATAGTTATGATTTTCATAAATCTATATTCAAATGTAAAATTGAAAAATATATTAAAATGTTAAATTGATTAAAAAAACTAGGAATCTGAACTTAACGTCTCGCTTCAGACGTCATATAGTACCGCCTTGGGAGGCGGGTACGGGTACCGCTGCCCCGGAAACCATTTATTGGATAACCAACACCCCCTGCCATAGGTCACCACAAGTGGTTCGCTACGTTTGGTGACTTAGCAGGAGGACCCCGGTTCACGGGTTGAGGTTTGTCTAGGTCTTGGCGGCTGACACATTTTGCCCACCTACTTCATGGCGGGCAGGATCGGTTGAGATGGTTGAGGGAGACCTTTTGATTTCTCCAGTCGGACTCTCTCGTTCCATCGATTTGCACCGTAGTGGGAGGAATGGATTCTTGTAATGATTCTTGTCCTGTACGCACCCAACATACATTTTTCCTTACCAGAAATTCCTCTCCTTCCTTTCCCAAAAAATACCCTCCACACAGCACTCCCAAAGACTAAATAGGCCCCGAGAGAAAGGCCATTTTGTCAAATCCTTACAACATTTGGCAATGAAATGCTAATTTACAACATAACATTAATACGTAGGCTGTCCGTAAAATAAGGTCTTCGCTGTGGTCGCGAGAAACGATTTCACGCGCAATCTGGCAACTCTGACATATAGCCTGTTTCCCCACGCCAAACCCATACCATACTGTAATCTATGCGACGCTTAGTATCGGCGTGGCAGCCGTTCGCGATAGAACTTCCACTTACTGCACCCGCCAGGTGTGAATAAGCACTTTAATTCGTTTTTAAACCTCAAAAACGCTACTGACGGGATTGTTCCTTTGTCTCTGGTTTCATGTAGTGTACCCAGAACTCGTTTCCAGTCCCAGTCCGTTAAATCCTAAAATTCCTCCCTAGGAATTCGTAGGCTGCTTCAATCCGTTGCTGTTTGTGATCTTCGGTGAGCATTGTTTATTTTTTTTTTTTTTTTCCACCCATTGTTGTATTGTTTAGACCCATCTTGCACAGACCTTGTGGTATCCCAAATGTTCTGTCAAAATCTTATCAATAGTGGTCTTACTGACTTCAGGGATCATTTCACAGAGGTCCCGAACCACAACCCGTCAATCTGCAATGAACAAAAAACTGGCAGACGCAGCGAGTGAAAGCCTATAAGATAAAATCGTTCCTCGCGACTGCAGCACCTTGGAGACCTTATTTTACGGACACCCCCGTATAACCAACTTCCACTAAAATCATACAACCAAAACATAATTCTAATCCAAACTATAAAACTAACATTTCCCTCCTATAAATTTAATTACCTGAGAATCCCACCACTTTTCTATCTAAGTAGGTACTGAATAAATATAATAGTATAGTTTATCATTCATTCCATTATTAACAGTACCTACCTAACGGCATTTAATTATACAAGTTCATTTACAACTTTGCAAAGTAACTACCCGCGTAATATTGATCAGGTACCTGTGAATTTTATAATGTGAGTACTCGTAATTAGTTTTCTGTTCATACGGCTAGAATTAACGAGAGTACCTACCGAACAGCCTTTTATTAGAGTTAAATTGGGCAATACACACGTCCAAAGTTGCAATGTACATCAAATAACAGTTTAAATATATCGTATTTTGTTTATCGCAATTTGTTACTATTATAGGGGTTTGCGTATCGTAAATAGATTAAGCAATCATAATACAAAGCAGCAGCAAATTTGTACATAAATAATTACGTACATAGGTGGTTATTTGCATAATTATAGAATGAGAATAATAAGTACATGATGCAAAACATGGATATTTTGGAATAAAGAACTTATTTTTACGCACCAGATTTACAGGTCCGGGTTTAATTTTTCCCATAGGAAAAACTAAACCGTTTCATACACTTTTCCATATAAATGATCATTTAGTAAATCCACTTTATGCAAGTGTATTATATAAGTATAATTAATACAAAACAATACAAGAACAACATGTTAATCTACCAAACTATTAAATGGGAAAATAATTCACCGACTCCATATTGAATTTCATATCAGAGGGTTCGGCTCGGTGGAATTCCTAATTTGACCGATAAATCCTACAGATCCCTCAATATAAATATTAAAAAAATCTTTCGTAATTCTACATGTATTTAAAATGACTGATTTTCGCATTTTTATATACAAATTCTTTGACAAATCTAATAATAATAAATAATAATTGGATGACTTGTATAGCGCCGTTTTTGTGAAAAATCACCTCAAGGGCGCTGAATTTGCCTAAATTTTTAATGAGAGAGCTAGGTATAATGCCAGCAGCCGAAATAACAAATGGTAATATTTTTATAGTCTGAGAATGCCAAATTCTTTTAATTTCATTTCCTAAATCTGTATACTTTCTTATTTTTTTAGAAACAGATTTTTCAATATTACAGGAATTTGGAATAGCTACATCAATGATATAAGTTATTTTTAGAACAGTCAAAGATTTTACGTCACTTTATTCATTTAAAATACTCTTCACTGCCTTAGTTAGAAGTAATTTAGAATATAATTCCACTATTTGGTCCCCATACTATAAAGCACATCAAGTAAAAATTGAGAGAGTTCAACATAAATTTTTAAGATTCATTAATTTCAAACTCTCCATACCCATTGAACAAATTAATTATGATATATTAATGAAACTACTTAATTTAACTGACTTATCTTCTAGAAGAACCAAGAGCGATATGGTACTTTTATTTAAATTAGTAAATGGCACAATTGACGCACCTGACTTAACTAAACTAATAACATTCAGAGTACCAAATCGTAACACGAGGCTTCCAGAGCTGTTCTTTGTTTATCCTTCGAAAACTAATTATTTCAATAACTCCCCAATCCAAAGACTACATAGGCTTGGAAATAAATTTAGTTCAATTGATATTTTCGTTTATTCCTTATCAAAATTTATTTCTGAAATTTCAAAAATTCTGTTTCCTACTTACTAAACAATGATGTAACATAATTTGTATATTATTGTTTATTTTTCTATTATTTTTGTATTATGATTGTTGTAAAAGCTCTAAGGGCGTGAATAAATAAATAAATAAAAATTTTCTGTCTGCCTGTTAGTGTAGTTTTATCATAGTAAATTTCAAAGAAATTATTTTCTAAAAATTATTATTATTTTTAAATGTCAATACTGCACTAGTGTCCCAATTGCTTCCAAACATTTGGGACATCAGTATATTTAATTCAATTGGGATTTGTTGTTAGGCTGAATATAGTTGGGAGAGGAAGGTGATGGGTAGTAGAGAGATGGGGAAGTGACTGGATATTCAGATTCACCAGGGCAATGCTAAAAGTATGTGGTCTGTATTGATATTTTGTATTCCATGTATGAACAGTGATTGCTCGAAGCAAGAAAATCAAGTTAACATGTAAAGTTAAATGAAAACGTCAGAACCTCAGTTTGTCCCATTGCGCTGCTGGGTATTGCGTATTGTTCAGATGGTACACGGCAGTGCAGTATGTCTTGAAGAGTAATTTTCTTACATCGTCGCTACAGTGATAGAACCGCCTTGAAAGTATTTATTTATTTATTTATTTCTACGGTAGAATATACCATAAACAGTATTTACATGACAAAATTAGAACCATAAGAAAATATTAGCAATCATTTTAAATAAAGAATAACAAATTAACTGTGGCATTTGATTGTGAAGTGACATCAGAGATATGAGCAAGAGAATATATCAAATTATAACAAATATATCCATATTCTATAGTATATATTTGTTATAATTTGATATAATAACAAATATATACCTGTATAAATAAGGTAAACTTAGATTGAATTAATATTGATCGAAAATATAAGATAGCATAGCCCTCTTGTATCTACTTTCCGTGCAGTTAAATATATCCGCTACATCAGCGTATCTATTACTAACTGCATGCAACCTAGGTACAAGTGAGTTTTTGGAATACGCAGTCCTGGTGTTGTTGCATTTAAACAGGACTTTAGACCGAGTAGCTCTCGTAGGTATATGAAATTCAATGAGGTTAGTTAAATCGGGACTGTCTATACTACCATTTACAATTTTGAACATAAATATTAAGTCGAATATAATTCTTCGGTCTGAGATTTTTAATAAATTTAATTCTTTCATCAAGTAATTGTAGTTTATGTTTTCAATGGGAATACCGAGTTTGAAATTAATGTGTCTTATTTCCGGCCCGTATGTTAATTGCTCTTCTTGGTCATTCCATATCTTCTATATCCTTCATGTATTCGGTTAGGATATGTCCCAGATATTTAACCTGTGAGGCTACAAGCAGTTCAATTATTTAGGTATCTGGAAATTACAAGTCGTTTCGTATAATCGTTTACATTTAGTCTTGTATTATGAACGTGTACCACTAATTTATAATATTCAGATTGCGATATGTATATACAGACTCGTAATTCTAAGCCTCAATATATCAGTTAAAGCTTTTTTTTAAATAGCAAGATAGCTTCCCCAGTATATATTTATAGAGTTTACAAGCTTTTATCTAATTTGTACATAATATTATACATAATTAATCTCCGTGGCTCGTGTTAGAAATACCGTAGTGATCTGTAAGTTATAGTGAAAGATTCAAACATTTAAATTCGTAATGGTCCTATAAATTCGTTCCTAAAAATTCTCCAAAAACAAACCCCCGTAGCGCGGTGAAACCGGGTTGTTTTCAATAAATAAATCAAAATAAATGAAGTTTAAAAGCGTAATATCACTATTAAATTCCCCTTTTCCTAATTCCGCCCTTGAGATGATTTGTCACAAAAACTCTACAAATTATCCAATTATTATTATTATTATGATTACAAAAAATTAACAGTAAAAATGGAACGCTTTTGTCGTTTAACAAAAAGTAATGAGCGTAAATCCTTTTTTATGTCGATTGATGTAAAAATTGATTTAATCACATAAACCAAAATTGCGCCGTCATGGAAACAAACTCAAGACTTCCACGTGATAAGATTGATGTCGTTATTCCAATTCGCCCCCCCTCTCCTATCTCTAATATAATCATTTATCACTTTTATCGGATAAACGGATCAATTTCTGTAATAGTTTGGAATTTCTATCAAAGGAGTACTTATGGAGTTTACTTATAGAGTCTAATAAAAAACATAAAAAAAGGCAAAGCACTGCTATTATTTTGCTAATATTTCAGTCAATATTATACACTTAATATTTATCGATCAAAAATCTGGTTATCTATGGCAAAAATGATAAAAGTCAAGCGAAAACTGACACTGAAAATCTTTAGTGTATAAAGAATCATTTGGAAAAATATATGATAGAAGTTTTTGTGGTGGTTTTTGTGAAGAATAGGGATGGGACATCCCGATGAATAGTTGTTATTATAAAATCGATTTTTATAGGAATACGTTTCTACTAACAAAATGTCCGCAGATATAACGATAAGAAGTTTGTACGTGCAATAATAATAATAATATATTGTTTATTGAAGAAGTATTTGGGGGTAGTGCTACGCAACAAATTATTATTTTTTTAAATAACTAAAAATACCTAATACTAAGATAAATAAATAAGACAAAATAACAATACATACGTACGTTCATTAAATAAATAGAAAAAAATAAAGAATGCGGAAAAGATGGATAAGGAAGAAAAAGAAGAAATGAAAAAATCAATGCTCAATAAACATTTCTTCTTCTTCTTCTGGTTACCCCTCGCCTTGTGGATTAAGATTCATCGTAGCATTTCTCAGCTAGCAGCCCAGAATAACTCTTCGGAACTGTAGCTACTGGTACAAGAAACTTAGATTACTGGACTACGAAGCCCGGCAATATTGATTTCCATGGTGTAATTGAGCCCTTAGATATACTACACCCATCGACAAACCACTAAACAGTAGTTTTTTGGGGCTTTTGTTTTTGTTTTATGTTTTTATTTCCCATTATATTATAGTATTTTCTTTTTACGAATAAAAAGAAAAAATTTTAAATCTCTTAATTTTCACAATTTATACAAAAACGACATCAATTGCATAATTTCGGATTTCCCGACGGAAATGGAAATATACTTCCCTAACATAAAAACATTATTATTTTCTTTTCTAAAAACAAACATCAAATAACAAGATACAACTAAAAATGTCATTTAAGAACTTACACAAAAGTATTTACAAGAGTATAGAAAACCATTAAATATCGATTGAAAATCAGATAATCGGTTTTTCATGAGATAAACGTGGATACATTAATTATTTAGAATACAATGACATAAATGTTAGCATGACTAGCACACTTGTGTGTTGGATTTTGTATATTTCATCGAAAAACTATCTAAATTAGAAGAAAAAAGTAGAGGCAGATGTAGCCTAGATGAGGCGGACTGAAGATTTATCGAGAACTGCCACCTTTGAATGGGTAAGAGCCGGCAAGACGTTTAAAGGAGGCCTATTAAATAAGAAGAAGAAACAAAAAATATCGATCGAAGCTTTTAACGGAAATATCGATTAGCCCAGTAATCCAATAGGAATGCAGGGAGATAAAATATATTATGAACAAATCGACAACGTTGTTTATTTCTATTGCAAATAAATAAATCTGGGTAAGCCCCTTCAAATGCCATAAAGTAAACCAAATAATATCGATTGCGCAAGTCCCAGTAATGCGGATAAGCCGGGCATTGCAATCCCTAGCAAAGACATCTCGGAATAAATGGCTTTTCTGGTGCGGTGAAAACCCGCGGAAATGTGAAATGTACGAAAGTCGGCGTTGTTTTTCTATTCACGGTGGAAATATACCTTCACTTATTCATGGCCTGTGGGGCGAGCATATTTATGTACGTATGGTGGCCGTATGTACCGTGGTGGCGTACGTACGTAGGGTGGCGTATGTACCCAGTGAGGCCGTTTGTTCAGCGTACATACAGTGGTCGTATCTAAAGTAAATATTGGGGTTACCAGTGCAAAATAAACTCCTGATTTTAGGTTTTATCTATATTTGGATGCGAACTGAATAACCTATCAAAACATTCTTATCAAAATGATCAAATTTAAAGCCAATTTTCTGTTTGTTGTGTCATTGAAATAAATATATTTATTACATTGATAAACAGTCGGGTATTCGTTTATAGTTTACACAATTATCGAATTGTATTATCAACGACTTTGCAGTATTGTTATCGTACATTGTAGATAGTCTCTTGCGAATAAGAAATCGTTCTTCAATTTTCAACCGAAATTAAAATCTTAAATCCTTAAGGATTCGGACTCAAAACAATATTAAACTTAATTAAAAAAATAGGTGTTTTGATTTAGTACACCATCGTAGATAATATATTTTATTCAGCTTTATTATACGAGTACCACACAATAATCCTAATCACTTTTAGCTGGTGGAACTAGGATTATGGTAGGTATCACAAATTCAGGGAAAATCGTGAGGCTGAAAAACTGATTAGAGAAAGGAGATAGGCAGACGAAGGTTGGGAGGGATCTGACTATTCAGATCTGGTAACTAAACAACGTTCTGATTTCCGTCTTTCACAAAGGCAATATCACGTCAAGTTTAATATTCTACCGGCTGCGCCAATTGTGTAAACACCATCACAGAATAATAATATATGAAAAAAACAATATTTTGACTAAAAGGTTTATTACAAATAATGGGTGCCCACTAAGCTGAAAGAAGTTCAATAATACGGTATAACAATTTAGGAAACATATAGGCTTATCATGTATTGATATTTGATTTAATATAATATATTATACATTATTTAATAAGGACAACGATGAAAAAAAAAATAAAATAAAAAAAACAGAGATGAAAAAAATGTTGGCAGTCCTCGGTTAGCATAAATAAATTAACAATCTTTATAAAGGTTAACAAGAAATTAGATGATATAATCTGTTCTGATAGGCAATTAAATATATGTGGAGCCTGAAACAAGTAATTTATTTGACCACAAGAAGATTTAGTTTGAATTAGGACAAAGTTAAGACCAGAGCCAATACTTCTAGTAGCACGAATTTGCTGTATTATTAATCCAATATAATATAATTTAGGTGTTCATGTGACGTAAGTTACTTAGGCACAACTGTTTCGCAGAAAATCATATGTAAAACTGTGTTCAATTTTTTTTTTTGAAAAATTGAAAGGTCCCCGTTAAACTCTGATTCTAGATGCATTTCAGCTTTCTATTAAAATGTAATAAGCTGAAATGTTTAACAACATGAAGTTGTCCTTGTATGCTGATCACAATTTGTCCAAAAGCTGAAACGAACTTAGAATCGGAATTTAACGGAACCTTTCGACTGTCAAAAAAAAATAAAATGGCGCTGACTTTCTGCGAAACAACTGACCCTTTGTAAATACCTACTTCCGTTATAAAATTTTTATTAGAACAACTCTATTTTCATTACTTTTGAAGATTATTCCCATCAATGTAATATATAATTGAAGAAGAACATTCTAATAATCTAAACGAAAATATGAAAAAGAACAAGACGCACAAAAATAAAAGATAACGGTCGCAACTGGGATAACGGTCGCAACCAAGAACCTCTCACCTTACGTGGACGGACGCCTCTATCAATTTGGTTATTGATACCTCTTATTTAAACGTCACATTTTTCAATAATATATTTCAAAATTTAAATTTAATAATATTATCTTCGACCAGTTTTTTTTATTTTTATTATCGGCATTTAATTAATAATGAATTTAGTTACAATTATTATAAGCAATAATTATCAGCCTGAAACACTCATCTACATTAACACAATCTTCCGAGAAAAAGTACATGCCGCCGACGGGACTCGAATCCGCGCCATTCTGATTTCTGGTCAGGTGCTCTTTATCTACTGAGCTACAACGGGTTATCTCTTACCCGCCAAATGATTCAACATATACCAGTGTTTCATTCAACAACTAGCGTTTATTACATTATTTAATTTAGTAATTTTAATCTAACTCTTATATTTTATTAAATTTTTTATAAGAAAAACTCTTCTTTAAACTTTTGAATGTTATTCCCATCAATGTAATATATCATTGAAGAGGAAGATAATAATAATAATCAAAAAAAAATTAAATATGAAAATAAACAAGTCACAGAAAAATAATAAAATATAATGTCTGCAAAATAAAGGTAGCTGCCAATAATATGGAAAAAGAAATATAATATTGTTAATTCTGAAATTTGAAATATGAAGTTGACAAATACGACAGTCTCATAATAGGGTGCAATAGCAAAATTGGTTAATGCGTATGTCCCGGTTAGACGTGAGGTTCTGGGTTCGAGTCCCAGTTGCAGCCATTATATTTTATTATTTTTCTGTGTCTTGTTTATTTTCATATTTAAAAAAAAAACTTATATTTTATCTTTAATCTAACACGTCCGTTATTCTTTCAGTTAAATGGTTGATAACAATTACAAAATGTACAAAATGCTACAAAATTATATAATGCCCTTCCGATTGAAATCAAAAATACCATGGATATACAAAAGTTTAAAAAGGACATCAAATTATGGCTAAATAAACATGAAGATGAGGAACTAATTAAAATTATTACGTAACCCAAATGCAACCCACAGATAATGAATATAAACACTTTTTAAAACAACGCAAAATAATAAACATGAACACTTTTTGCTTTATTTATTTATATTTCGTGAAAACCAACAAAAACAAACAACATTGATGAGGAAATCATGATCAACACCATACGACAACCTGCAGTCCACCTCAGAACACGAATACCTAGTGAGGAGGACTGAGGATAAAATATTTCACTTTGTATTCTTAATTTTTTTAATACTGATTTTAATTTGTATTGTCATTAAATATTAAATTTATTTAATACTGATTTTAATTTGTATTGTCATTAAATAAAAAATAAAAAAATTATAATAATAATAATAATAAAAATTTAAGGTAACAGCTGGTAAGGTAAACTAGGATGATGATTTATGTAGAAAGAGACCGAGTAAGAACGCATTACTTACTGTATATAGAGGCTCATATATTGCCGTCTTACTTGAACACTATGTAAGCTACACAAAACTATATTTTTATATCACTTTTACTGATTAATATATACAAATGTGTACTTGTTCTTAGGTTGGCGTAGGTAGTAGGTACCAATGGTGGCATATGTACCGTGAATGGCGTAAGTACCGTGGGTGGCATATGTGCCAGCCACACAGTGGGCCACTACACGTGGGTGTGGAGATGTACAAACGTATTCAGCCGATGTGAGCAAAACACACATTAAGATTTATGAAGCCTTTACAAAAATGTAAGTCACCTTTACGTAACTGAGCCGTTTTACAAATGGTTCGGCTTCCATTTTACTCCCAGTTTATTTAACCTGAGTTATAAAAGCAATGTTTACTTTTTGTCAAAAAGTTATTTTTTTGGGGATGTACTAAAAACATCTGTGCTTCGGTGCACGTCCGCGAAACTGGCTTCATTAGAACGGGTCGTTTCTTTGACTCGTTATTTGTAGAATGCTCGCATTTGGAACGAGCTACCGGCATTTTTTTCTTCCTTGATTTAATCCGGGTCTCTTCAAGAGCTGCATTTAAATCCCTTCCTTAACTGGATGGCCCACGCAGAAAAATGTTATTCGAAAAAAAACGATCATTTTAATAGTAAAAACGGGACTGAAGTTCTTACGAACAAATTAACAGTGTTTCAATGTTTATTGCCGGGAAAATGTAAGAATAATTTGTTGGTATACGTACGAAATAACGTATACCAACAAATTATTCTCACATGTTCCCGCCTTAGTAAGAACTTCAGTCCCGTTTTTAACCGTTTTTACTATTAAAATGATCGTTTTTTCGAATAACATTTTTCTCCGTGCGAGATAGTTCCCACGTCTTTACAATATGCAGTCGGGGGCTTTTTTTAGGAGGTGTTTTATTAAAAAAACATAGTTTCACTAGAGCCTTATTCCTTTTTGTGCTAAATGGTAAAACAGCCATTTTTTGTTCATACATTTTTTTTAATATCATAAATATGAATTAAAACGTGTATACATAATTCATATTAGCTATATTGGAGTTTGTTCGTCCCCTGTTTATTATTCTGTGTCTTGTTTCCTTTCATATTTTGTTTAGATTTGTTAGTGTTATCTTCTTCTTTATTTTAATAAAAATAAGTTTTTTTTTTAAATTTATAAAAAATGATTTATTTTACAAGAAATTAAAATTCGTTTAGAACGATTTTATGGTGCAATGGTGTAAAATGTAAAAACATTTTTGAAAGAAAATTTATCAGCATATAATAAAAACACGCGAATTTTTTCTTCTTTTAGATTGCACATAAAATAAAACGCCCACGGGTATTTCATTTTTCCGAGTGGGCTGCATTCTAGAAAAGGTCAGACATTCAATGTCACACACAAAAACCCCATTTATCATAGTTTTTTTCTCTGAATTGTGTTTTTCTCTTATAGATTTGTGTATAAATAAAGCACGCCAGCATTTAAGTGTGAAAAAATGGACCGCTTATGAACTTTGACGGCCGGCGTAGTTCAGCGGTAGGGCGTTAGACTCCCATTCCGAAGGCCGCGGGTTCGAACCCGGCGTGCGCAAATAAATTTTATTTAATTGATTTGTGTTATTTCACAATTAATTATTAAAAATTATATATAGTATATTTGCGGCACGTTCCAAAGTGGAAGACACTCTTAGTATCGCCCTGGTGTAAGATTACCATTCAGAATTGAAACGTTGCTTGAAAAGCCGTGTTTAGTGACAAGATCTGAATAGCCAGGTACTTCTCCACCTCCTCTTCCTCGTCTCCTTCCCTTCCCCACTTACCTTCAGCCTCATAACATACCCCAATTGGGGATGCCATAATCTCACTGGCTCCAGACGGGAGCAGTTGGGACTCTTGTGAGGTATTCACTATAAAAAAAAACATCAGACTCTAATTTATGCTGCTTGGCCCTGCAGGTGGTTATTGTTGTATTTCGGTCAATAGATGTAACGAAATGCGGTTAAAGTTTGGATTGGCCTTTTATCTATTAGCACTCTCCACAGATAATAGATATAAAGGAGATGGGTCGTGAGTGTGTATTAATATGGCACTTCGCGTACAAAAGTGTCGCCAACTTCGTTATCCTATTCGCTGAAGGTACAACTATAAAAATAATTATTATTTTGAGCCCCAAATACTCCCCGCTAATCGGAACCAGTGAGACTATGGCATCCCCAATCGGGGTATGCTGTACTAGTATGACACTTCACGCACAAAAGTGTCCCCAACTTCGTTCTCCTATGAGCTGAAGGTACAACTACAAAAATAATTATTATATTGAGTCCCGATTAATCGGAACCAGTGAGACTATGGCATCCCCAATCAGAATATGCTGTCAGACTTAAGGATATGGAGAGGGGAAGAGGAGGTGGGGAACTATCTGCCTAATAAGATCTGGTCTCCAAACACGGTCAAGTCATTTCAAGCAATATTTCGAATCTGAACGGAGGTCTTTCACCAAGGCGATACTGAGAGTAACTACCAGAGGCCCTAGCACGCTCGTTCTATAACGATCGATAGGATAACTATCGGTAACTTCTCATCGTTCCCTTAGACAACTGCACATCGCTAACGTACAAACAACAGTTGATGACGAATATGTTAAGGACACTTAGTCATTGTGAACTGTCACTTATTCGTTGGCGATCTGAAGTCATGCTAGGGAACGATGAGAAGTTACCGATAGTTATCCTATAGATCGTTATAGAGCGAGCGTGCTAGGAATTTGTTTCTACGGACACACCAAACACGCAACATTCAATACCTCGAATACGACGATTTGGTGGTCTGCGCAGTTTGGTAGTGGCACGTCGACTGTCGACACGCTTCCGTACCATTTTTTCATTTGTTTTTATTGTCTATTGAGGCGATCGATGTTAGTGAAAAATTTTGGTGGTTGTCATTAGCTAGAAAATCCACCCTAAGTACTTTTATTCCCGATATGAGCAGGATGGAAAAGAATTCTAAATAAATGGGAAACATCTCTTTTGTACCGCTGCAACCTCATAGAATTGCAAATTGTAAGGAATTTAGCAATAGCGTAGATTTATTAGTCATAGAAATAATTGCTTATATAAAATTCTACATCATTTCTACCATTTTCAAGCGGCGTCAGCGCCGGATCTGCCATACGTTCAAAAACGTGCAAAAAACCTGGCGCCAACTCCGAAGGGGCGCCGTGATAAAATAAATATTGTTTTAAAATTTAATTAAAATATTCCCCGAATCGTTTAAAAATTACTCGTAATACGGAATTATTAGTATGCGCTAGCAACACTCACTTTCCATATGCGTGAACCTAATGCGCGCGCATCGATGGTTAAAATTTAACGAAATACGGATTTGACTTACGTCAAGGAATTTTTTCCAAATACAATATATTTCATACGAACGTAAGACCTATTTTTCCTTCTTGTCTCTTACGACCATTGTATCGTTCGAAATTCAACAAACATTGTGATTGGTTCATTGATCGCTGCTCGTAAGGATAACCCTTCGTTGTTCGTCAAGGTAAGAATTTTAGGTTATAATTCGATTTATATTCATGCATTTAAAGATAAAAAGGAATCCAATTAAACAAACTGATCGGAATAGTATTATTTCTGAACTTAAACTGCCTCCTGTTTTATATTATATTTTGTTATGATGGTCTTATTTTGTCCAGTGTCATAGATATTGCCTGGTCACTTGGAAAAGTTACTCTTGATTCTTGTTGGCGGGATATTAATTTATTTTGAACGTATTGCACAAAATGATAATTTTTTTTATAGATATGTATATCTATATATTTATCTATGTTAATTTTTTATATGAATTAAAAAAAAATTGTTGGGGAGGGGGGCGCCATCGGTTATTCCTGCACAGGGCACCAGATCTCGTAGAACCGGCGCTGAGCAGCGTGCACCCAAAAATAGTGTACTTTTTAAAATCTAACTCAGTTAGATATATAATACAGAATAACACAAGAAATGCGAAGTGGGCGTGTTTTGTGATTCAAAATTATGACCATTCTTTGCTTAAATTTCATATTCAGATAATTCTATCTCAGTAGGTACAAATTCAAAAACAATAGAATGACGAATACGATGTGAGGCAGTGTAAGAGAAATGGATTTAGTAGATACTACTAATTTATTGTCTCAATACAGTGTACCATAGCAGTGGCGATATTGATTTCCATTTATATCTACGTGGAAGACATTTATAGTGTGTAATATCTATTAGCTGGGTACTTATTTAGAAAAATAGGGAATGTTTTTTTGGGATTGCCACATTCTGAGGAGGGATTTAGGAAGGCTGCGTGGGCCGGCGGTAAGGATTACTGCCACCTGCCCTTGTTTTTTTCTCTTCTGGGTTTGTAAAAAGGGATATTATGTGTGGTCCTCTCATATTTCTATGGTAAACCACCGTCTATTAGACGTTCTATTATCTACGTCAAATATATGCAATGTTAGTAAGTTTTTATCTATCATCAGCGTTTATTTTTTGAGTTAAGGTTATTTAGGAATATTTTTTGAGTTCGGAATTAGAAAAATAATATCCGGGAGAATTCGAAACATTGAACAGAACTTCTCCTTACTGTACTTTAGAATAAAACTCTGTCCAAAACGTGGAAGACATATTATCACAACTAGCCTCTACTAACAGCGTATGTACAAAATAGTTGAAAATGCATTGTTTTTGTGAAAAACCACCTCCTTAAGACGATAGACTTCGCTTTTCGGCCCATACAAAATGGACGCCTGGGAAAAAACACTTTTCTACATCGAAAATTGCACAAAATGAATATATTTTTTTATAATGCCTTCTAGAGGGTAAAAACTATGTCGGTATGTTTTCGAATTTTCAATGCGTTTCGTATTAACGTAAACATTCACTGTCAAACATGTACGATTTATCAAAATATATTATTTAAGGGAAAAGTGCTGCTAACTCAACTCTTATAAAGAATTATAAAATTATAAAAAGCTACCGACGTAGCTTCTTCTTTCTAAAAAATATATATTTTTTTAAATTTCAATTTCGTGAAAGTTTCGGTGTAGAAAATTGTATTCTCCATAAACCCCTTTTCGAGCGATTTCTGTAGGTAAATTTGAGCGTTGTCTCATTCGCACATTTCGCATTCGCATGTATTGTGAGTGTGCGTGAACTTATTGTGAGCGGGACAGAATGACAGACGCGGGTGTTCCGCGTATCGTTCAAAGTCTAGCCTCTTAACGCAATACAAATACGACTTTCCAAGCTCTATCTACTTATGAACAAACAGATATAGTTTAAAATTTGTGTTGAACCCGTTCTATTTTGTCAGAGTGTACTTTATAGAAAGGGGACCAAATATGTGAATTATATTCCACTTGACTTCTAACTAATAAAATGTAGAGTGTTTTCATACAATCCAACGACTTAAAATCAGTTAGGGTTCTACAAAGGAAGCCAAGAATCTTTAAAGCCTTATTAGTTTTATCATCTATATGTGCTGTGAATGTTAAGTTTGAATCGAAAATAACTCGCAAGTCACGAATTTATGATACTGGTGTTAATTTAAGATGATGAAACAGGAATCTACAGTTATTGTTTTTTTAAATATAAGTGATAATATTAAACCATAGTATTATTAATCACTTTTAAATATCTATACTAAAATAATGTACACTACTCTTCCAGCCACAAGCTAACGCTTTTTTGGAAGAGTAGTTTAAAAATATTTTAAAGTTAAAAAATAAAAATCATATTTATTATATACTTACCTTTTTGAATAAAATAATAAATAAAGTAAGGGAAAATAATAAAAACAGGAATCTAAAGGTACGAGTACATAATATTGTTCTATTCACAAATTTAGACCATAGTGCAGGTGCTGGGTGGAGTTGAGTGCGCAAAATCTGAGTGCCGCAATCTGAACATAGTTTTGAATTCCGAAAAGCTTGCAGATTATGATTCTGGATGTTGCCAGGAAGTTTAGTTGTCCATTTTTTTACACCCCATCCCTTTTGCTGTCAAGTAAATGGACTGAAAAAATGATTTATAACAAAAAAACAAGTTTTGCACATAAAGTCATCCAAAACAATAAACAATAAAATCAATATTTTTTTTATTCTGACAGTGACAGAAATACAATTTAGTTGTAATTTCTTATAGAACAAGCCTTTATTTGACAATTTGATGTACGTTTACAGGGGTGGATCAACAATTCTGGCAATGGTCGCTTCGTCAGTTGCCGTGGGTACAATTTACCACCTTAATTTTCATAGCCTAATAAAATGTAATCAATAGGCTGTAGTAGTGTTTGGTCAGCATTTATCCACACATTATTTAAGTTGAGGGTGCAAAAGGTGAGTGCCGTCAACTATGATATCCCTTTCCCATTCCCCCGCCCTTCTCCCCGCTCTACGTCGTAGTAGAAGAGAATTCGTAGCGCGTAGCGGACATAACGGTATATTTTTTCGTAAGTGTTTTATTTAATGTGGAAATGTTGCTACAAGTGATATAAGTAAAGAGCCAAAGATTAAATGACGAGTAATTTAGTCGAGAAATCAAAACCATAATCTTTATAAATATTCAAAGAGCAGCGGATCGAAGAAAAGATGACATTACTGAGAAAAAAAAATACAGACTTTACGGAATACGTATTTATTTATGTATACGTATTTATTTTTAAGGTTATGATTAATCTATAATTAAAATTGATAAATAAATGGTACCACATAGACATGTGTTGACAATATTACTTGCCAGTATTATTAATACTGGCAATTTCTACCGATTTCTTACATGTTTTCCTTAAACGTTTGAAGTTTTTAAGTTCTTAAAAAAATATATGTTATTCTTTAAGATAATATCTACCCATTCCCTATACCGAAACGGTAATTATGTGAAATTCCCTCGATAGAAATAAATCGCAAAGTATACTCCGAAAATTATTATTTACACGTTTGTTTCTGTTATTTTACAAGTTATATGTATGAAAAAGTTCACAATGTTTCTTTAAATGCTACTTGATACAGCTTACGTGAGATTTTAGCTATTTTTCAAACGAGTCATCTTTTATTAAACATTTTCACAATTTGTATGAATTTTATGGTTTTTAATATTAGCGCGCTCGCTCTCACGTTCGTATTGTCGTATCTCTCCATCTTCTTCTTTTTGAGCAGGGTAGCGCGGCCTTAAGCGGAAATCTGCATAATATAATTATTATGTTGTTCAGACCTTAAATTAAACACCAATAATGAGAACTTAGTTTGTTTTTACATTAGCAAATCGGAGTACATAGTTTAGTTTTCCAAAGTACCACTAAACAATCACGTATTCCACTCAACCTATATATGTACAACATGTTGTATGAGTGTTATATATTTCCGTTCTGTGTTAACAACGTACGGCTGAAACTTTTGTTTACCGCTTCCCAAATGTGATTCGCCTGTACCGCACTCGCTATTCGCTACTCGCTACTACGAAGCGTGACAAACTCTGTTTTCTGTTTTGGAACAACTGACGTAACAAATGAGTGCCGGGCGTCGCTATTTTAGTTGGAACGTACTATATTACTACACAGAGGGCGGCTTATTTATATCACAGAAAAAACTTTACTATACTAGGACAAACTTATGAAATGTCCAAAAATATACATTTTCGGAAAAGCAAACATATTCATATTTAGATACGTTTTTAGATGAGTATTGAAAGAAGTGATCTTCATGTGAAGAAAGCTCCCGGAGTAAATGATGATATTCTCCAAATTCTTTCCTCTTCTTATTAATATCACACACCCATATTCTATTACTACGGGAACGTGATAATGCGCACAGCAGTAACAACTTATCTTCGTCTGAATCGCTGGACATCATGACGAAGACTGACTGACAGTAACTGACGCCGAACGCTCTGGCTTGCGCGTCGAAGCCGTTCAAATAGAAAGTACGCGACGTTACGCTGACGCCTCGACGCGCGGAAAGTACGCCTTCTGTTTGAGGACAATAGTGTACAAGGCAGTGAGAATCCATGCTCTCTTAGTGTTTAGATGCTTGGCAACCATTTAACATGATTAATTAATTAAAAAAATATTTTATTTATCAATGAATAGTTTGCTTTTTTATTTATTTTATATATTCTTTCAGTAAGGTCGCGCATAGCTGTGTCTTTCGGTAGATCTGCCGGATTCTGTCCACCATCAGGCTGCCATCAGGACACTGCAACGCTGTCCGAAACGTCGGCTAAAGAAGGAGGTAGCGCAACACGGCATAACACCCCAAAAACAAACAACGAAAATGCTTTTGGCCGTGAAAATCTAAAAACGTATCTGTATGTGAGATATTCACCAAGCAAACCCTCGGTGGACATTTGAAAGATGTTATATTCCACACTCATTGCCATAAAATATACTTTCAAATAATAATAAAAATTGACTTGACATCTCTCACACAACTTGTTTAGTTGACATTTTAATTGAGCGACCTTACTGAAATAATGTATAAAATAAATAAAAAAGCAAACTATTCATTGATAAATAAAATATTTTTTTAATTAATTAATCATGTTAAATGGTTGCCAAGCATCTAAACGCTAAGAGAGCATGGATTCTCATTGCCTTGTACACTATTGTCCTCCATCAATAGAATAAGATGCACAAACAGCTGTTATGCCCGCATAATGCATCGGTCGCATTAGGTCATTTCGGCTCTTAAGGCTCTGTCAAACAGAAGGCGTACTTTCCGCGCGTCGAGGCGTCAGCGTAACGTCGCGTACTTTCTATTTGAACGGCTTCGACGCGCAAGCCAGAGCGTTCGGCGTCAGTTACTGTCAGTCAGTCTTCGTCATGATGTCCAGCGATTCAGACGAAAATAAGTTGTTACTGCTGTGCGCATTATCACGTTCCCGTAGTAATAGAATATGGGTGTGTGATATTAATAAGAAGAGGAAAGAATTTGGAGAATATCATCATTTACTCCGGGAGCTTTCTTCACATGAAGATCGCTTCTTTCAATACTCACGTATGTCACGAGAGTGCTTCGAAGAATTGCATTCGCTTCTGCAACACCAAATAAGCAAAGCCACCACAAATGCACTGTTCCTCGTGTCATACAAACAAGGATGTTTTCGGACATATTCAATTAAATTTTCAGCAACCATTTTTACTACAGTCAAGCAAGAACTCCCGGCGTCAAAGGAAATTTTGTAACAAAAATACAACGTGGCGTTCTGTCGCGGCGGCAGCGCTTCGCGTATTACTACACGCTCGCTCTGTTTGACCGGTTTAGACACGTTCAGTACAACACAACGTAGCGTTATACGTCCGGGACGTTTTAACGCCTTGACGCGCGTAAATACGCCTCCTGTTTGACGGAGCCTTTAGAGTCAGCGATGGGTGAATGCGGTGCAATACAGACCGCCAAACACTTGGTCAACGAATGCCAGCTCCATTCATTCCTCTCAGAAATTGATGTGAATGATAAGGTTCACAGGGCGACTTCTAACTCCACAATAAGGAACTCCAGTCGACATAAAAAAATAATTATAATATTCTAACTTAAAAAACAGCAAATTTGTTTTACGTCATAAGGAGCCATGTGACGTCACCAGTCACCAATGACAGACTTTTTTTACAAAATTGGTTCAACTCAGTACATCTATGCTCAGTGCTAAACTAAAAACTAAACTCAGGACGGATTTGGCCGGGCTCATAAAAATAGTTGTTATATTTCCTTTTGTATTACGGTAAGATAGCGGTATGATTTAAGTAGTGTTGGAAAGACATAACACAACAATTTTTTATATGCATCTAAAAGCCATACCATACACGTATTATTATTACCAAATAACTGTAATATATCAAAAATTAATAAAATAAAATTCGAAAGGTTTGTCAAAGTTTGTATATGTTTAAGGATTTATTTTTAGTTGAAACGAAAAAAAGTGATGTAAAAATAACCTTTATAATGCGTTTGTAATTAAATATGTTTTTTAATATCATAAAAAGTGGTATTTCTACAGTTTATAAAATAAAACAATCGGTAAGTAACAAAACGATCGTAAAAAAGTACTGAATTTTATAAACAATAATTTTTAATATTTTTAATTGCATAATATGTCCATTCACAAATTTCTGATTAAAAAAAACATTAAAATTTTCATACAATAAATACTCGCGAAGACTCCGGTATGATGCTACAAATAGCCAATGCAGTGATGCCAACATAACGGAGTGTTTAAATATGACAGTGTTTTATTCAATTTTAAATTATTATTTCTAAATATATAATAAAACTTTTTAATTCAGAATCAGCATTCGTTGTAATTACCATGTATATTTTATTAATATTTTCACTTCATTATTCTACAAAAACACATTAACACGCAACTTTAACATTTTGATTGCGGGTATGGGTACCGCCACACAGGGAACTTAATAACCCTCATTAATTTGATTTTTCCATGTTTTGGTGGCAGATGCGTCTGTCTTATGCGCTTGACCCCAACGAATTGCATTATGTATTATGATTTATGGTGTCAGTAAATGTAGGTTTTCTAAAAATGTTAACCTTCAACATTTTAAGAAAACCTACATTTACTGACACCATAATACATAATACTTCCAATCACCCTATGTCACATAAACATTCTTCTTTCCACAGCATGATTCACCGCCTAGTTACTATCCCCTTATCTAATAATAATTTTTCTAATGAACTTCTTACAATTAAACAAATAGCTATCAACAACGGATATGATCCCGATCTAATTGATAAAATCATCTCAAAAAAACTTCGCCGAATCACAACAAATAAATTTCTATGTAATGCCCTACCATCTATTAATAATAATAATGTTGCTACCCAATGGCGCAGAATTTTGTATATAAGTAAATTCTCTTCCCTTTGCGTTTCTAACCTTCCATCAGAAATAAGGCCGGCCTTCTATACTAATAATAACTTAACAATAATTTTAACAAATTCTAAAGACAAGGAGGATAAATGAAGCCATTCTGGCATCTACAGATTAAATTGTAACGATTGCCCAGCAACATATATAGGTAAAACCGCGCGTAATATAAATATTAGAGTTAAAGAACATGTCAGGTGTTTAACAAGCACGGGTTTATCAGAATTTGCCGAACATTTAATTAATACTAACCACACATTTAATAAAAATACGAGAGTCCAAATAATACATAAAAATAAAATAATAAAGGGAATACGCCTGAATAATTTAGAAGCTTTAGAAATTTCAAAATCAAATAAAAATAATTGCCAAATTTTAAACAAAGAACTAGAATTAACCAACAGTCCAATTTTAAAGTTGTTCCCTTACTCCTTATGTAACCCCCACCCTTCCTTTGACCCGCCCCCTACCCCTCCACCAACCAGTCTACGATGTTCTCTCCCTCTCCCATATATTGTTTTCTCTCTCTATTTTGTTTACCTTATATTTTTTCTCTGTATTATGATTTAGTTTTTTTTTTATTGTCCTGATGAAGATTGAGTCCAATCGAAACCGGTCGACAAATATAAAAATAAATATAAAGTGGTTTAAAACTAAGTTATTTGTTTCATTTGGTATAATATGATTCATAAGACTTTCACAATTCAAGTAAATATAGAAAGTTAATAAATCGTCGCCTGCGTGCTTAGTTGTCCAAACGACCATTTGCAAGTTTTACAGGAGGAGGAGGAGGTTTTCTTTCATTATTTCAATGACACATTTTGATAGGTGTTTAAGATAAATCCATTCCCGTAAAGATCTCTTTAGCTCAAATAATTCTTAGTTAAGTGATTAATTCTCGTTTTTGATACTTTATTTTTAATTTTAAAATGAAGATTGATCAAAAACTAAAATGGAGATTGGACAATTAAACAGTCTGGCGAAGAAATGTTAAGGTTTTGGGTAGCCTTTCTGTAAAAAGTTAACAAAAATAATTACTCTTTAATTGCCTTAGTAAGTAGAAAATCAAAACTTTTAAATAATGTTTCCCATATTTTTTATTTTTATTGATACACTAATGTTTAAGACAAGATTTTTTTATGAATAGCATAAAGGGTAACCATTATTATAAGCAATAATTATTATTTCTTCAAATTTTGAATTAAATTAAAACAAATAACTTTGTATACAACCACTTTTATATAATCACAATTACATTCAAAACCGATGGTTTCTTCGTCAGGGTAGTAATGACATTAAATAACAAACAAGTATAGACTAAAAAAAACAGACTAAAAATAATTATGGACAAAAATATTATAGAGAGAGGTGATTAATTAATTAAAAAATATCGTAAAAAACAATTATTTAAAATTATATATAAAAATTATTTTAGAATATGAAAAATTACATTATATAAATTATTACAACATAATAAAGATGTTTAAACAACAAAAATAAATTATTTTAAATATAATTATTAATAAGAAAATAAATTTAAGAGATGGCTATTTTAAAAAAATATTTGGTTATTAATAATATTTAATTTACTATTAACACTTTTTCTAATTTCTAAAATTTCTAAGTTTGCTAATTGTAAATCTGTTGTGTTTGTGTGTAAAATTTTTAACCCTTTATTTATATCAAAAGTATCATTTGTTTCTAAAATGTGGTTGGCAAATTTAGGCACCTTAGATGTTCCTTAACTCTAATATTAAAATTTCTAGAAGTCTTTCTAATATAAAAAAAGTTACAATCGTTACAAATTAATTTATAAACTCCAGATTTGTTCAAATAATCACCCTTATCCTTGTTATTTAATATATAATTTTTTTAATTTGTTATTTGTGTAAAAGGCTGGGTTAATATTATCTGGCATTTTTTTAATTAATAAATTTGAAGTATTATTATTTAAAAATAATATTATTTAAAAATTATATCCGAGAAAAGATACATATCGCCGACGGGACTCGAACCCGCACAAAAAATGTAATAAGCAGTAATTGTTGAACGAAACACTAGGTATATATTGAATAATTTGGCGGGTAGGAGGTAACTCGCTGTAGCTCAATGGTAGAGCTCTTGACCGGCAATCAAAGGGGTGCGGGTTCGAGTCCCGCCAGCGATATGTATCTTTTCTCGGAAGATTTTTTCAATTTGGATGAGTGTTTCAGGCTAATAACTATTGCTTATAATAATTATTACCCTTAATGTTTTCAACTCTACAATAATATGTTTAAAGTATTAAGAGGCTAGACTTTGAACGACACGCGGAACACCCGCGTTTGTCATTCTGTCCCGCTCACAATAAGCTCACGCACACTTACAATGCATGCGAATGCGAAATGTGCGAATGAGACAACGCTCAAATTTACCTACAGAAATCACTCGAAAAGGGGTTTATGGAGAATACACTTTTCTACACCGAAACTTTCACGAAATTGAAATTTAAAAAAAAATATATTTTTTAGAAAGAAGGATCTACGTCGGTAGCTTTTTATAATTTTATAATTCTTTATGAGAGTTGAGTTAGCAGCACTTTTTCCTTAAATAATATTTTTTGATAAATCGTACATGTTTGACAGTGAATGTTTACGTTAATACGAAACGCATCGAAAATTCGAAAACATACCGACATAGTTTTCACCCTCTACAAGGCAGTATAAAAAATATATTCATTTTGTGCAATTTTTGATGTAGAAAAGTGTTTTTTCCCGGGCGTCCTTTTTGTATGGGCCGAAAAGCGAAGTCTATCGTCTTAATATTTAGGTACAAGAATGAATAATTAAAATTATACAGTTTAATAAAGTAAGTACTTACTCGCATTATTTTATGGACTTAGTAAATTTCCAAAGAATTTTCGTAGTCTTACGGCAGCTGCTACCTAGCTATATAACTGATAGGATATTTATTTTTAAAGGATAGAATGAATTTACAAAGAGTTGACTATAAGCACTTTACATTTTCAATCATTAATTTATCTGTCGATGCGGGAAATTAATTAAAAACTCGTTGTTCATTATGTTAATTCGATGCCGACAAACGTTCGCGTGGTTTTAAATGAAGTTCTTCAACCGCCAATTAAAATAAATATTTCGAAAATTACAAAAACAGGGCATCGATTTTTTTAGCTGAGAAGAGAAAATATGAATTTGAAAAAAAAATCTTATGTAACCACTGGAGCGAGAGAGCAATTAAAATATTTTTCTCGGATTGCTAAAGGAAATTTTTCCGCCCACATTAAAAACATCATACCTATATGAAGACATACAAATTATAGTTCTATACATATAGCCAATGAATTCCCCTATCTTTTGATTATTATCACATATTTGTAGGATTTAAAAAAAATATATAATTAAATATTTAACCCTAAAAACATTTTAAAGAATCTAGAGAATATTTATTTTGTTTTATTTTGAAAGTACAATATATTATGCAGTCGTTTTAATAAAAAAAAAATTAAAAATTTGCCACATTTTGGCAACAAAGCAATCCGAGTTTTGGAAATAGTGCCATAATGTGGCAAAAAGCACTCGAGTGGTTATAAAAATCTCGGGTCACGATGTTTGTCCGAGATAAACTTCGAAACCACTTAACCGATTTTGATGAAACTTGGCTTACTGTGTGTAATTTGGTCAAACATAAAATATATGATAGCTTTATTTCGTTTATTGACCTCAATACTTATTAGTGCGAATAATGTTCATTAAATAGTTGTTGGGACAATGATTTGAAATTATTTGTAAGTTCCATACGTTTCTCACAAATGGCGGTGTGAGTTAATTTGCATTTTTTGGTTACCTAGATCAGTGGTTGTCAACCTTTTTGAGCCTGCGTACCTCTTGGCTCTTACTTCAATTTTTTTGTACCCCGTATCTTCTATCTATACCTATAATGAAATAAGAGAATTTTTTTCATAACTAGAACATGTCAAAGTGTCTTTTTCGTTGTTTGTTTTTGAAGTGTTATGCCGTGTTGCGCTACCTCCTTCTTTAGCCGACGTTTCGGACAGCGTTGCAGTGTCCATCATCAGGGCAGATCCGGCAGATCCGTATCTTCTATCTATGTAATTTTTATGTATCTTCTATCTATACAATGAAATAAGAGATTTTTTTTCATAACTGGAACATGTCAAAGTGTCTTTTTCGTCGTTTGTTTTTGGGGTGTTATGCCGTGTTGCGCTACTTCCTTCTTTAGCCGACGTTTCGGACAGCGTTGCAGTGTCCATCATCAGAGCAGATCCGTTGGATCTGCCGGATGTGCCCTAATGATGGACACTGCAACGCTGTCCGAAACGTCGGCTAAAGAAGGAGGTAGCGCAACACGGCATAACACCCCAAAAACAAACAACGAAAATGCTTTTGGCCGTGAAAATCTAAAAACGTAGATATATGTCAAAGTGTGTTTTTTATACTTTTTCGAGCACACTTTTTGCGATTTTTTTCCAATGAGGGAATTTCATATGCTTACCATTTTGGCTCGGCAAATGTATAAATATTATCTACAAAAATTACATTTATTTTTTTAAGAACTTAAAACTTATTGTGTTCAAATGAAATGTGTTTTATAAATCTGTAGAAATTGGGAATGTGGGGGCTTAATTTCATCTCCATTTACAAGGAAACATTATTCAAAGTACGTTTATTTATTTTACTTTGTTTATTTTCAATTTGTATACATAATAGATGTCTAAAACATCATCAGTCTTCATTAGTCTTTTGGAATGCTAACTATAATAGGGGTTTTTATGATCCACCTCATAATATTCCGGCGATAATTCTCGTAACATTATTCCATAGAAATCTAGTCAAAAATACACAATATTAACAGTTTTTTGAACCGCAATAACTGTCAGTATTGTTCGGAGCAACATCAATCATTTCTGGAAACCGGCAGCCTCAAATAAAAGAACAGATTTCGGTTAAACGGGCTTATGACAGTAGACACCTAAAACGTAAAAAAAGAGACGAAAATAATGTATTGGGTTTTTTGATGCTTAAAAGATTGAAAATCCATGTTAAAAGCAACGGTACGAAGCCTTTAGGAATACAAATCATATTTCTATTTTTGGTTTAACGTCTTTATGAAATTTTTTGAGAGTGACGTGAAAAGCCCTTGAAAAAAACTGTTCGGAGAAAGTTTGTTTTTTTTTAATTTTTTATTGTTTTTATTTCTTGCTAGAGCAATCCCGATGAGTTACAAAACTCATTTTTAAACAGGAGAGACTTACAAATCATAGGTAGGATGTAGTAGTGACAATTTTACAAAGGTATTTTGATATCATAATATAAATTTTACATTCAGTATAGCGTAAAAATAAAAATAAAGACAGGTTAAGTAGAACAAAAAACAAGAGAAAACAAGTAAAGAGAGAAAAACAAGGATACGAGTATATATAAGATAGAACAAAAAATGACAAGAAAATTACATATTTTCAATTTTAAATGTAGTTAAAAAATATTATTTTAAAGCACTGCTTGACAATTTTTTATTGTGCTAAATATTTTTGTACATATCTGGAAGCGAATTATATAGTGTATAGGCAATACAGTTCAGAGATTACATCCCATATTTTGTAGTGTGTTTGTTTATGTTAATGTATTTTTTATAGGGATGAATGTATCTTCTGTATCAAAAATGAAGTAATAATAACTTAAATAAAAATATAAAATTCGTTTTTATGTCTATCCTGTGTAACTCTTTAATTCGGATTTGGTTTAAATTTCAGTATCAATAATTTCAAAATTGTAGTAATTATTGAAGAATTCATATAAGCGATAAGCAATATTAATGTAACACTAAAGAACACATCTTACAAGAAACCACAATATAGTAAATATATATGAAGAAAAGCCTTTTAATTAACTACAATACAAAGGCATAAAATACATAGACAGATGTAACACAAGTAATATACTCATAAGATAACACACACTCATATGCATACAGCATACTTAAATTTACTTATAAAAAATGGTTGTTATTATGTATCTAGAAATGACCGGTCCCACCCAGGCGTTCCGTGTTCGATTCCTCAGCTGGCTAAGTCCTCCATCACCACACCAGCAACATCTTCCGCTTAGTGTGGTGATAGTAGGAAATTTTCAAATGTTGTTGGGTTATTCGTAACCTGGGAATGTTTGTCTTTCTTTAAAAACTGATTTTTCAAGACTATCCATTGATTTTAACGGGTCTGCGCTAGTGTGTAATAATAAAAATGAAACAAAGATAGGAGCCCTTTTACCGTGCCAGATATCGCAGCCCACTACCGCAAGTTTGGAGACAAGCACATACAACGAGCCGAGTCCACATTTAATTATCTACCATATCGTTTGATGTCTGAAATTAGTTTTTGTTTTGAAACATTTTGGAAAACATCCGTTTTAGAAAAGGCACTCCACAATAACAAGTTTGAAGCAACCTTGTGGTGAATGTATCAGTAGAAAGAATAACATTTAATAAATACATAGATGATACCTGCACTCTGACAATGGATTGTAATGCCGCAAGACTAGCTCTTAAAATAATAATAAAATAACTGTTTCAAAATTTAAAGTCTACCTTTCGTCAAACTTAAACATATCGACGTGTTTTTACTCCCCATATATTTGCTCTGCTGCGATTCCTAATCAAAAACAGCCCATACTTTTAATGAGCTATATTCCTTGGAAAGGCCGGTTCAGCTGAAGTTCGAAGGGTCTAAACTTCTGCATATCTTTTGCTGACCACTTTCTTTTGTGGTGTTTCCATCCTTTTGTTTTATGTCTCCAAATGATGCATCTAGTATCTAAACAACTTCACAACTTGTTTATCGTTCGTTCATTTTTCATTATATATAAAAATACAAGGGAGTTATACAAGTTTAATGACAAAGTCAATATCAAGATGTGGAAATCATAAATAAAGTATGAAGTGACACCAATACAATCTACAGGCAACAAACGTGAAGATTTGGAATTCAATAAATATGCAGATGAAAAAATCTACAAACACATTGGCTCAGAAGATCACAAGAGGAAATCAGGATGTAACACTAACAAAACTACCTACAGTTACAGTTCACATCGGAATAGAAATCCCTAGGAATAAGGATTTTGAATTCAAAAACATGCATTTGTTTTAGACAAAAGTAAAAGGTTTTTTTCTTTCTCCTTGCAATATTTTTTTTTATTTATTATTTATTTATTTTATGTATTTATTTATTTTATGTTATTCCACTCAAATGTGTAAATTGATAACCTCGATACAGACCATTGACCTAGTGAGTTTGATTATTATGAGAAAAATAATTATTTATGGTTCTATGAAAAGCAATAATTAAATGAAGAGTTGTTAATAATATTAAAAAATATATGTAAACAAAAATGGATTACTAGAGCGAAAATGCACAAGTACTTACAAATTTTAAAATTTTACGTAGTATTTTTTTTTTGACAGATTTCATTTAATCCAAACATAACGAATTTAAGTGATAACTCGTCGATATGTCACTCTTTCAAAGCTCAAAGGCGTTTTTTCATCGCAAATAAATGGTCCGTGGCAGTCATGTATTGGTATTCCATTCCATCCAAAAGCCATGGCCACCTAACGAACTGGTCGGGAGAGAAGTAAACATTCGATTGGGAGTAAACGTAGCGTCAAATGACCTCGTCTGGCGCACTCGACATACTTCGTGGAACCTATTCTGCGACAAAATCCATGGAACCAAAATAATAATTCTGATATTTATTTTATTTTATTTCCAATTGCTTTGAAATTTTGTGGAATGCAATTGCTTGGAGAATTGTGACTTCGCAATTAATGGCACTAGCGATTTTCAGGCAGACTTTATGAATACTTATTTATTTTATTTAACAAAGTTGCAAATGTCCAAATTTTTGCAACAAGCATTTTTTGTCGGATGCGATATAATTTTCTACAGAAGCGATGCTGGGAACTTGATTGTGAATATTTCATGGAAGTTTTTTCGCGCAGTTGTGAATGTTTGGTCGGTTCGGTCTCTTATTGTAGCGTTCAGGAACTGGATTGGGATTCAGTCTTCAATCTATCCTCAGTGCTACATACTGATGGTTGTAAATAATACGATACTGGTTCGATATACGTGAAACGTCGTTTATTGAATACAAATGGTTAAAAAGTAAACGTCCAGCCTAGCTGGCGGTAAGATTATTAATGGAAGCCCGGAGCAGCGCCCGGTAACGCGCTGCCTAGAAATGACTCACTTCGGGTCGCAACTCCGTCAACGTTCGGGACGTTGCTCGGCGGAAAAGCCCTCCCATCTATCATAGAGTAAGAGGCAGTGTTGAAAACATCACACTTATTATCTATTTCACCATAGTGAAATAGATTCAGTCTAGAGTTATGGTGATATAGATTCAATCGCCGTGGTGAAAGACCATTCAGAACCACTTACCGTGCAAAAAATACCTTCACCGTGCCGTCTTGTAACACAGGGTTAATGTGTGAGCGACTAGGTATGGTAAATAAGCCAAGCCAGGTAAAGTGTATTGAGATATGTAGGAAAATAAAAGAATATTCTTTTCACTTGAATCGGTTATTAGATCGCTTTGGTGAATCGTATTGTTACAAATTTAATTTAATTTTTATCATTTTCGAAACCAGCGGTTCACAAATAATAAAATGTTTGTAAATCGTTTACAGGGCTTAATCAATAATTAATAATTGAGATGTGTAAAATCAAAGGCAGCAATCTCCATTTTGACCAGATTACAATGTTTGCCTTTAAAATGACATGGAGATTGCTATCTTTATCTTTGTTTTTGTGAGAAATCACCTCAAGGGCGCTGTACATTTAATTATTTTTTTAGTTTCTACCTAGAATTATTATTTACAAATAGATACAGATAACATACTTACCTGGCAGGTCACTTCCGATAAACACACTTTAATTAGAAAGTTTATGTTTGGTGGAGATACGACTTTGCACGCGGAGGACAGTATATCAAAACACTGGACATTGCATAATTTTTTAATATTACATTGACAATGATGAATGATGTACAATATTACATACAAATATTGTATGCAATATACGTGTACACAATATTTGTTTGTAATATTGAACGTAAAATCAAAGATAGCGATCTCCGTGTCATTTCAAAAGCAACCATAGCGATGTGCCCAAAATGGAGATAGCTGCCTTTGCTTTTACACACCTCAATTTAAATATATGTGTATGTGTGCGTATGTGTTCATGTATGTACACCTATGTATCTGAATTGATGATCCAAGAAAACAATGATTCATAAAAAAAAACAGCTTTAAATGGTGAATAGATGATGCTTTTAAAATATCGATTCACAGCATCGCCGATGCGCATCCCAAAAATACCTGTTACAGATAGGGCAACATTTTTTCATCGATTGTAAGATTACTTAATTTCTATCCAGGGAAAGGTCTATGGAAAACGTCTGTGAAAAATGGCCTTAAAAAAAATGGATCTTAAGGTGTTGACACGTGACCGGAATGAGTGCATTGCCGCTGAGTGATGATTTTAATTATGATAGCCATCCTCATAAAGGAGTGAGTACAAGAAGCAGGTAAAAAGGTTTGACTCAAGATTGATATAAAACGTATTTAATAAGGTTAGCTCGGGTATGTTAGAGGAGGTAGAGCGGTGATTGGCTAGAAAGTCGTGACGTAGCTTGAAGTCCACCGGGAGTTTTAAATTTACTGAATCACAAGTTAATGGCGTCAAGCGACTCTGAATAATAATAATGTTCTGATTAGTATTTACAAATGATTTAATTATACTAATTATTATTTATTAAACCTTGAATGGACTCAAAGGGAAATGTCTTCATTACGTCCCATGTTACTTCCATATTAATTTTGTAGATTTGAGGCTGTTGGCGCCTTGTGCAGTAATGAATATAAGGATACTTGTTGTCTGACAAATAATGTCAAATTTCCAAATTAAAAGTTACGGTAATCAAACTATCACATCAAGGATTATATTGGGAAAGTGTTGAGAATAATCGAATAATAATAAACGGCACGTTCTGGAAGGAAATTATCAAAAGCGACCAGAGTAGTAGCGCTTATAGTTGACTTTTGTTTCAGGTAGAGATGGTCGATATTACTGTCTCGCTTACACGGTTCCATTGCTCTCAATACCACCTAAGATACTAAGTCAAGGAACCAGTTGTTTTTTGGAACCGGTTATTTGTAGAATATTTATTAAAAATTAAATGATACTTGAGTTATTATAAAAACCCACATTTCTTAGTTAAAATGTTTTTGGAAACGATTCAATTTTTCACAGAATTACTCTAGTCACCCTCTCGTGTGTGTGTTTATTTTTCTTTTGAAAAATCGGCTTTAACCGCTTGGACACATAAGCTTGTTTTCACGATAATTTAACGTAGGTAGACATAGGATTGACGTATGTCTCGTACCTGAGTTATTAAAAATAAATGGATAAATAACCTATTCCACATCGATCTCCGGTAACTGGAACCGCCGTGACAAATTATTTCAGCTACCAACCATATCTAGTTTTCGGACTTTAAGCTATGTCACGAGGCCCATGCTTTTTTATGAAGAGCGTCCGTACGAGCGAACCTTGTTAAATACTGTTAAGTTTCTACTAACTTACAGGGTTCACAAACTATATTAATAACGACACAATTATCGGCGACATCATTTATTTGCACTACATTAATTGTTACAGCTTTATTTGGCTTAGTCAACGATCTCCTACTAAATTTATTTGTACACTCCTTGTTATTTTTCCGTTTCCCTGGACACCTTTACTAACTGTATCCTTGGTGATCTTATTCCCGTTAGGCGCTCCACTGACGAGGCAACTGAAAACAAACTAAAACCAGCTTGTTTCTATGTCTTGATTGGTCAAAAAGCTTGTTTAACCATAGACGAAGAACAATCAGCTGACAACTGGCAACTAGCAACGGCCGGCCACGGCAATCAGCAGTGCGAGTCGCGAGTCACCGCCTGCGTTACCATTGCCAACGGGTTTTTGTGTGATTGTGAGGTGTGCGGGCCTTCAGATTGTCATACAAAGACATTTGCCAGTTGGCAGTTTTCAGTTGACTCAGTGAGCGGATCGCCTTACAATACATTTTCTACGAACCTTTTTTTTACTTAGGTTCGTAGAATGTTTGGGTAAACTTAGCAAATTATTGAAGAACGAAAATGTGCAAGTAGACCATTCGAATAGAATTAAATGTTACATTTAATAGAACTAAATGTTACATTCGAATAGAATTAAATGTTACATTTAATTCTATTCGAATGGTCTACTTCCACTTTTCGAATAGAATTTTAAATTTTAACTTTAACTATTTTCATTACCTCCCCACTTAATTTAGAAAACAAAACTATAGAAACAAGCAAAAGTTTTCAAAAGCATGCGCTTACTTGTACAGATTCACAAGGAACCAACTCAAATATAGTCATATCGTTAAGATGGAAATAATATCACAACCTAAAAAAATCGTTAAATTAATTTGGCTAATCAAATTCATCGTTTACCAGTGGAATATTTAGCGGAATCGCCCCCGTGAGCCAAGGTTTATTTGGTGCAATGACACGCGGCTAATTTTTGAGGATTGCCCCATGGATACGTTTGTCGGTTTAGTCAAAAGCTCTTCGATTAACTCGAATCTCGCAGATTAGCCTGAATGCCGTTTCGATTAATTTAAAGCTTTTCAAATTGCCGAATACAAAAATCCAATTTGTCGGCGGGTCATACAAATTAATTGAACACCGAACTTCCATAAAAATTTTTTTTTGGAAATTATTTAACTCTTTGACGTTTTGGAATTCAATTTTCTCTAATGCATTTAAAAACAATGATGTATGTACCTATACACTATCAAATCGTTTCAGATTTAATACAAGTTAAACAAATATTTTTACCACTCGAGCGCTTTTTGCCACATTATGGCACTATTTCAAAACCTCGGATTGCTTTGTTGCTAAAATGCGGCAAATTAATTTTTTTTATTTTTTTATTAAAACGACCATTATTGTACATTCAAAATATAACAAAATGAATATTTTCTAGATTCTTTAAAATGTTTTAAGGTTAAAGATTTAATTATGTTTTTTTATAAATCCTACAAATATGTGATAATAGTCAAAAGATGGGGGAATTCATTGGCTACACAGAATTATAATCAGTTTGTATGTCTCCATATTTAAATTCGGAGGTATGATTTTTTTAATGTGGGCGGAAAAATTTCCTTTAGCCATCCGAGAAAAAATATTTTATTTGCTCTGTCGCTCCAGTGATAGATTAAATTGACTTGAAAGTTTGCTCAAAATGTAAAACAACTGATTTTAAAAGTAGGTACATTAACATAAATCCAATAATTTTCCTTTACCCATCAGTTTACTATTTTTAAACAACTTTTTTGGGGACAAATACATATACATATTACAGTTAAAAAATACCTCCAATTTCTGACATTTCCCCAACACGCTGATGGCAGCATGCTACACTAGCGCAACCTAGCGGCGTGAATTATGTGTTTTGGTTTTCTTTCATACATTTTAATGGATTTTATGTGAAAAATATAATTTATTTTATGTTTACTTTACATTTTTAAATTTTAAAAATCGATAAAAAATATTAAAAATAAGCGCCTTGATTTGGTTTCCAAACAAACTTCTATGACAGCACTATTCAATTTTACGATTTCAGTTATTATCTCAGCTTGTTTAACCATAGTCGAAGAACAATCAACTGGCAACGGCCGGCCACGGCAACTAGCAGGGTGAGTCGCGAGTCACTGCTTGCGTTGCCATGACAATGGGTTTTTGAGAAATTGTGCAGTGTGCAGGCCATCACATTGACATACACGGGATAGCGAGTTTAGTTGCAAACTGTTTTTTTTTCAGTAGTCTCGTCAGCGGAGGTACTTAGTTACCTACATACGACCTTGCTGCTTTTTTAAACATCAACATTAACGACTATAACTTTATAAATCGAACAAAAATATTAAAAATTAGGTTACCTAATACGACCCTGCTGCTTTTTTTGAACATCAACATTAACGATTATATGTTTAAAATGAACAATTAACACAAAAAGCCTCACGGCTTCGCTAAGTTAGCCTTAATTTTTTTGTGATTTTTTTTGGTTAAAATGATTATAATCCACTTATTGTAATAAATAACATTTATTTGCTAGGATTGAACTCATAATATATTACGCCAACTGATCTGTGAACATTTTTTGTACATCCCAAAAGATGAGATGGAGTGTTTTTGATGTTTGTAGAAAAATCTATAGTACCTTCATAGGATAACCAACACCTTCGACATAGGTCACTCTAAATAATTCACTACGTTTCTACGTTGCGTGCCCGGGTTCATGCGGTGAAGTTTGTCTAGGTCTTGGCAGCGAATGCGATTGCCCATCTACTGTGTGGCGGACCGGGTCGGGAGAAAGTGGTTGAGGAAGACCTAACCTAGACCTCTCTCGACCCAGCGGCCAGCACCGCAGTGGGAGGGATGGATTTATACCCACCCTCATACCTTTTACAAAAACTTAATCTCCTTCCTTTACCTAAAAATATCCTCTTCACAGCATCCCCAAAGATGACATAGGCCCTGAGGGAATTTATTTTTCTCAGGGCCGCCTGTGTAAAATTAACGTATAAAAAAGAAAGAAACGTCTTCAGTATGCTACACTAGCACCTCTAGCGGCTAGAGTTTTTGATACTTTCTTTATAGAGGGCGTATTATTAGTATTATATATTATGGTATTTGGTAAGGCCTAACTCTAGTTTCCCATAATATACGTATTATTTTATATTTTTAATGAACTTTGAGCTCCACTTCCCGGCAATAATCCGCATGTCAAAACCATCCGCTAAGCTATTGTTAGCATTTTCCAAAAATAGAAAATTTTGTAATATACAGGAGAATATTATTCCTCGAAAGAGTCTATCCAATTTTGTTACATTATGTATGTATTTCAAAAGTCCGGAAATATTAAAATTATTTGTTCGTATGAAGCAGTTACTTAGTGATGTGACATTATTATTGTAATTTAAATAAAACAATAACTTTGTAAACACCACTTTTATTTTAAATTAAAATTATTCTAACCCATCTGTAGGTACAGTCGGTAATCAAGATCTTTAAAATGTTTGTATCTATTTATATTTTACCTCTGGGCTTTTACAACGTAATATATAAGATGTTTTTCACAAATTCCAAATATTCTAACTTTAGAAAACAGACGAAAAATAACTGAATTAAATTAAACAAATAACTTTGTATCAACCACTATTATATAATCAGGGAAGTAATGACATTACTTCCCTGACGAAGAAACCATCGGTTTCGAAACATGTAGGTAATTATGATTATATAATAGTGGTTGATACAAAGTTATTTGTTTAAAATAACTCAGGTACGGGGCCATACGTCATTCCTATGTCTACCCACGTTAAATTATCGTGAAAACAAGCTTATGTGTCCAAGCGGTTAATTTAATTCAAAATGACGCCACAAAGTGATTTTGCAATGTTTGAAGAAAAATAACTGACCTAACCTTTTTATTAATATTATTAAACTCTAAATTTAATTGCTGTGAACTCTTACATTTGATAAATCTATATACACAAACTACTAGATAAACATTAACATTTTTTATACACACTTCTCATTCTAACTATAAATTGCATTCCCCAATACAACGATTACATAGTCTTAGTAACCAATATTTAAACAATATTGATGTATTTGACAATAATTTGAATTTGGCAAACTTTAAACGCCGTATGTGCGAACTGTTTCTAATTAAATCATAAACTATTGTGAATACCAATTTTATACATTTTTATTAATACCTATTATGATTGATTTGCAGGATATTGGCAAGCTATCTATTTTTACTTTATTTATATTCTGTATTACCTACATTTTGTCAACTCATATTTTATCTAACCTATATTACGTGTCTTTATATTTTCTGTTACTTACCTGTATTTTATTCACTTCTAACTCGTCACTGTAATTAATCAAAAATGTATTGCATTATGTATGTAAAAGCCCTATGGGCGTTTAAATATAATATAAATATATAAATAAATTTTATTCAGCGAAATTGAGTTCTGCGAATATTAAAATATTAAGTTCATACATATTAATTTAACCTAATTCTAGTTTCCCTTATACAGAGTATACATTATAATGCACACTAGAAATGTACTAATGATACAGGGTTTTCGGGGGTAAAGTGCATTAACTTCCGGTGGTGATTGATTCTTCAGGTAGGAGTAAAAAAGATTAACAACTTTTTTTTTCGCATACAAAAAGGACGTACCTACTAAAAATCCTTAGTGTAAGGTACAAACTTACCTGATAAATTTGCTGTGAGGCAGCCGGCCGCGTTGTGGCGACGTTGGTTTTGATGGGCACGTATAACTGTAAGAGCGGAAAATACCTAATAGTGCTGGGCGCACACGCCGTACTAATATTACCTTTTTACCAAAAAAGTATCCCTAAAAGTTGGAATTTCAAAAAAAGTTATACATCTTTTTTACTTAAACTATCATGTAGAATCACCTCCCGAAGTTAATGCACTTTACCCGGACACCCTGTAGTATCTGAGTACCGTACAAGAGTTCCAAAAGCTCCCATCATTCTAGAGCCTGTGAGGCTAGCGCATCCCCAATGGGGTATTATCAGGTTTGTCTAGGTCTTGGCGGTGGCCAATACGTTTGTCCACCTACTGCATGGCGGGCCGGATCGGCAGAGATTGGTTGAGAGATATCTAACCTAGACCTCTCCAGCCGGACTCTTTCGGACATAGCCTTGCACCGCAGTTAGAGGGATGGATTCATACGCCCGTCCGACCCCCAGATTCCTACCCACCCTTCAAATCTTTTTCCTTCCCAGAACTTCCTCACCTTTCTTTCCCTAACAAAACCCTCTACACAGCATTCCCAAAGATGACATAGGCCTTGTGGGAGTTTTTTCGTCAGGGACTCCTGTGGCGAGCTGATGTAAAAAAATATATTGTGAGTTGCAGATAGTGGGGAGGGGAATGAGATGGGGAAGAGGAAGGTTGGAAAGTAACAAACTGTCGTAAGAAATTATGAATGGTGGTCTTTCACCAGAGCGATCCTGAAAGAATATAGCATTCTGGAACATGGAGCAAATATACTATAATATGTAAATGGAAACCCTGATCGCCACTGACTTGACATTTTGGTTCTAGTCCATTAAGAAGCGCACTCTCTATTTCTTACACTTGCCTTATATTGCATACGAGTATCACTGTCTCATTTGATCGAATCGGCTCCGGACAGATGGGAACAGTGTCGAGAATCCTATACGGTATTCACGTAAACATTTAAACAGTTTGTTACTATTTTGCAGTGGCCGTTCTTCACAGGGGGGCAGTGGGGACAGTCCTCACCAGTTTTATTCAAAACCTACTAAAAGAAATAACAGTCTTCACTAAAACTAATGAATTCTTTAAACATAGAAAGCAATTAACATTTTGCAGAAATAAAATACAACAAATTGAAGCGACCCGGCGACCACCCAGGCTGACCAGTGGACAGCCGATCAGCACACGAACCATCAGAGTGTATTTCTCAGTGCGCAGAACCTACTGCGCACTTGGGGGAAAATCCGAATTGTCAAATTTAGGCATTTTGGTTCATTCTTTGCATTTCGTTCCCGATCGTAGGGCAATACAAGAACCGCACATGCACACTTATATGTGAATTTCAAATACCGCGGGGATATTCAAATGAATCCCCACGTAACAAAAGTTGCGTAGTTTTGGGCGGGAATCGCTCGCGTCCAAATTAACTTTGATGATAACCTTGCAAGATAAAGCGTTATTTTTATTATACCGTATTATAAATTGTATATCTATAGATATTTAAATTTATTCTGTCTTTAGACATCTGATTAGCATGATTTGTCGATGAACATTTTTGTTCGAGAAATTTAATATTATATTATATAGTGAGATTACAAAATAGTAGGTATTTGTAAATAAATGTCGGTCCCCACCATCAAAGAACTGCTCGAAACGCCGCTGCTCTTTTGTTTGAGATTGGGTTTCGTGTTGTATTAGTAAGTTGTTTTATACGTTAAAGGTAACTAATATTGAATAAATTCAAAACTTTACATCAAATACTTATTTTACTAGTTTTGTGTACTTTGAGCATTGCCCATTTCAAGTTATTCGAATTAAACTTGTGAGCTTGAAGGGTACTTGATGGTAAAATCGAATGAATCAAGGGTAGTGCAACGGTATGAAATTTTAATCCCGTTGGAAAAACTATTTGCTTCAGAGGTTAGTACTTGACCACATTTGATTCGTAAGTTTCAAGATTCTGCAAAAATCAGGGAATCTTTCTAAAGAAAAAAATGTTAAACTCAATGAATTTACCGAAGAAATTGGAAAAAACGTGAACGTCCCATTGAAATTGAAAAGTTCAGGTTTCAAACAATAATGAAATTATTTTCAGAGTTTCTAGATGAATTTGTACTAGGGAGTAAATAATTAATGGAGGTCGGATGTGCCCTAGATCATTTTCATTTTTAAAAGGCTCCTTTAAAAATATAAAACAAATTGTTATTTTCTTTCTCGTTATTTTTATGAACGTATTGTACTGATTTAACCACTGGAGCGACAAAATAATTTAAATTTTTTTTCTCGGATTGCTTAAGGAAAATTTTCCGCCCACATTAAAAAAATCATTCCTCTGAATTTGAATATGGAGACATACAAACTGATTTTAGTTCAGATTTTGGCAATAAAGCAATCCGTGGGTTTGTTAAAGTCCTACGAGCATAAATAAATTATCCTCTCGGATCAATGCCGAATTCGGCACTAAACATAAAAAGCCGTTAACCCTTAATTAGGCGCAAGGGGTCAAGACCATTTCAAATTGAAAACAAAATATGTTAGAGTGTTTGGAATACGACAGCTCTCTTTCTAGCTTCCTACCTTTCCGCCGGGTACCCAAATAGTCGCGGCCATAAAGCCAACGCGTACACAAGTGTCGCTGCTCTCTTGGATGCTGACCCCATGACCAATTACGTAATAATTAACAAATAACTAAACAAATTGCCAAAATTGTGGTAATTTTATTTGTCGGCATCACTTCAGGGCTCACTGCATTAAGTGCAGAATGAATGAATCTGCTGATGAGTCTGAATAATTTTTTTTTGGCTATACGAAATTAATTGTTTAATGGCAAATTTATGCTTTGGTTTCTTGATTATAATAAAGTGTTTTAATATTTTTGATAATACATACTTCATTTTATTAATTTCTTCCAGTCCATTTTAATGTATTCCTTGGGGTCAGTAGTGACCCCGTGCGACTAATTGTACGATTTTCTTAATGCGCCTAATTAAGGGTTAAGTCACGTTATGCCACCTCAAATCACCAAATGACAAATTGTTTGGCGTATTTCGGCCTATCGCTCGCCATACATTTCCAATGGGAATGTATGGCGAGCGATGTGCTGACATAGGCCAAGCCGAATAACGCTAGCGCTTTTATAGCTGTGTCTGTCGGACCCATAAAACTCGTTCCACCTTATTTTATATTGTGGGCAGACATAAGATATAAACAGTTTTATACAGAGAGAACACCAAGATTCCTTTTTTTGTGATTTTACGGCTTAAGATGGCGTTAGCGTAAAACAGCATAATAACTAGAGATGAAACCGACATCCGGTAACTATCCGGTATCCGGCCTATCTGGCCTAAATTTAAAATCCGGCCGGATACCGGATTTGAAAATAAAAATCGATATATAAACTAGAGGCTTAATAATGGCTTTAGCCGTGTTTAGTGACTAGATCTGAATAGCCAGGTACTTTCCCACCTTCCTCTTTCCCATCTCCTTCCCTTCCCCACTTACCCTTCAGCCTCACAACATACTCCAATTGGGGATGCCATAGTCTCACTGGCTGCAGAAGGGAGCAGTTGGGACTCTTGTGAGGTATCTCTATAAAAAAAAGGCACTTTATTTTATTCACATAACAAAGAGAATCATATTTTTTTTATTACAGAACAAAGAAAATTAATATTCGAACTGCACTAAGGGATGAATAAATACCAATTTCTCTGCGTTAAGAGGCAACAAACGGTTTCGCTTGCCTTCGTACACAAGGCCAGCTTCCGAAAAAAGTATTTCGCTGTATATGCTGCAGGGCGCTGAAAGATAAATTGAGGTGTGTAAAAGCAAAGGCAGCAATCTCCATTTCGGCAAGATTACTATGTTTGCTTTTGAAATGACATGGATATTGCTGTCTTTGCTTTTACGTACAATATTACATACACATATTGTAGTCAAGATACGTGTACACAATATTTGCATATAATATTGCACGTAAAAGTAAAGATAGCAATCTCTATGTCATTTCAAAAGCAAACATAGCAATCTCGCCGAAATGGAGATTGCTGCCTTTGCTTTTACACGCCTCAATTTTAGCAAGCTTTGTTAAGTTTGGGTATTGTACAGGGAAATATAAGGATCACGATCGCGACCAAGGCGCACTGAATTCATATAAGAATCAACCTCATGTGCAATTGCATGTTTTTCTTGATCGTGATGTTGACTAGTGTCGTTTTTAGTCGCTACCTCATTAAAGCAATCCCAAAAGGTGTCACGAACTTTGCGAGATACAGCCGACTCTTCTCTTTTGGCTGGCGATGGACATGAACTGCTGCTGGAGGACTCTCCGCAAGACATTTTATAAATAGATAATAGGCTTTCTCGTGTAACGAGTCCAACCGGATATCCGGCGGCCGGATATCCGGCTATCCGGCTTCAAGGTTGGCCGGATATCCGGTATCCGGCAAAACAACTATCTATTTCATCTCTAATAATAACTTAAATATAAATCATTATAATACTCTTGGCCGTGAAAATCGAAAAAATCATACACAGGTTTAATCATATTTATACAATTATCAGGTTAATCATATTTTTACAGGTTTTATAAAAATTAAATGAATTTCTAAATAAATCGCTATAATAAATATAAAATTACATATCCCTACGTAGATACTTTAATACAATACAGGAAATTAGTCATTTTAAATCAAATTCTAGACGTATTGACACTTGTTTACGAAAAAACATAAATTGATTTTGAGCGATCGATATTTTATCTGGTAAACGCAATTTTAAATTTTGACAAACTAAGTTTATTTTTAATATACCGTTCAACTGTTATACTGTTGGTCGTCGGCAGATGTGTTCAATTTTCAAACGAAATATTATATTATACAACACAAAATTCAAATCATATAATCATAAGTCCCTTGTTCTACCGGTATTTCAATGGAAGATGCTCCGAGGAGCTAGCGTCATTGATCCCCTCGGCACCGGTGCATAGTCGTGAAACACGCCAAACGCGCGCCCAACATATGTACACAGTTGACATTTGTCACATGAGAACGGGACGCTTCTACGACTCGTTTTTGTGTTCAACAGCTCGGCTGTGGAACGATTTGCCGGCCTCTGTGTTTCCTCCTTCCTATAACATGGGTCTCTTCAAGACCCACGTTCACTCCTTCCTCTCCTCAAAAAGACCCTCCTCACAGCATCTTCAAAGATGACATAGGCCCTGAGGGAAATTATTTTCCTCAGGGCCTCCTGTGTGGAGTTAATATAAAAAAAAAAAAAAAAATACAGCAAAATAAATCAATACATAATCTAGTAAAGACAATTTTCAGAATTTTAATTTTAGTTCAATTAAAATCATTAAAAAATAAATCCGAAAACGTGTTTTGTGACGAAAGTACCTCAGTTTTTCAATTTATTTAAGGGCTTAAAAACTTAAATATTTCAGTTTTTTTTTAATAACTTTTTGTGTTTAGACATTATTAAAAAATCATAAATACTTATGATCAAAAAATACTTACAAGAAGTACACGATATTTAATAATTTATCATCGTGCATCTTGAGCATTTTTATTGCTTACTTGAATGTAGGTATATATTTAAGCAAGTTTCGAATGAAATAAATCCATATCAAATTTTTAATTTAAAAATTTCTCATTGGAACCTCCCTGTACAGTTGAAAGCATTTTTAAACTGTTATTCTCAGCCGCTGGTCAATGGCTCTTAATGAGAGTTGTACTGTATTTTATGCAATTATAACCATTTGCACAATTTGATTTCCCTAAACTTTATACCTAGAAAATATGAGAGATATATTTACCTTCTAGGTAGTCAACATATTTCACAATATATAATAAAATTTTGAGTGACGCTAAAAAAGATATATTATTATAATTAATAATAATTACGTTATAACCTGCGTATTTTGAATATTTTCAGAAATTAAGTAAGAAATATAAACAAATTAATTTCGTCCATATCTTTTTCATAAGTCCTGGTTATTGAACCTGATATCCATAAAAGATTTCAGTAACACGAGAATGTCACATGAATAAATTTCATCATCTTGTTGGAATCTGTCTATAAAAAGACGCTGGTATAACAGCTTCTGACAGAAGTTTTTTAAGTTATATTTTTTTTACTTAGCATTTAGCGCTTCTATTATATTCAATCATCGCATCTCATTACTAATCTGAACTAAATTTTATTCTATATATATGTGTTGTTTTTTATACAATGACTTCAACTGCATTTATAATACTTGTAAAATATATAATAATAATACTGCTTTTACATGTAAAATTTTGATTTAAAAGTCCACTAGGGGGTAAATAAATAAAAAAATCTTACTAATATTATAAACGCGAAAGTTTCTATGGATGTATGTATGTTTGTTACTCTTTCACGCAAAATTGACTGAATGGATTTTAATAAAAACTTTACAATAATATAGCTCATACATCAGATGAACATATAGGCTATAAGTTATAAAGCTAGCTATTTATTTTCAATATAATGAAAATAATTTTTTTTATTATTTTTTTATTTATTTTTTTATTAAAGGTTTGTCAACAGTGATTCATATCAAATCTCTCACAAAAATAATTACAATAAGCATGGTTGATATTATCACTGTTAAATCATTGTTAAATCTAAATTCTATTTTAGAAAATATTTAAATTAGTGAATTTATTTGAAGTACTCGCCTAATACTTTGAATGGAATCAAGAATCATAGAAATTAAAAAAAAAATAGGTTAAGAATTTTGGTATAAACATACATACTGCGCAGATGAAGTTGCGGGCAGAAGCTTGTAACATAATAAAAGAAAAATTAAATATTTGTAACATTATCATCTCATCTTTGATTTTAAAAAGAAAAATAAAATACTCGTAATGTGAATCTTTTCTATAACCTTATCTTTAATTTTTTCCTTGACAGTATTTTTTAACTGACAATATGTTCTAATTATTTTCCCCGTATTTTCCAATCATCTTCAAATGCAAAAAAATTGGAATAACTTTATTGTTTTGTTTTCAGATCCCTGGCTCCGATAACTTGTTCGCAGAAGAGTCGAGAGTAATTCCGGAGCGTCTAATAGGAAAACGATAAAAGATGAAATGAAAAGATAAACAAAGATGAAACTAACCTCCTTGATGGTTCTTCTGATATAATGAAAACTGGAAATCAAATTTAAATCCTAATTTAAACGATCAACCGAGCTCCGCGGAATAGAGCTAAATATCATCTAACGAAGCGTGAAGAATCGGCAAAGGTCCCTAATGATATTTTAAATTATTTTCTGGAATGATCGTATTTAAGTCGCCCGTCTAAGATGCCAATAATTCGCTTTCTTGTTATCTCCACTTTCTTTATTGAAAAATTCCTGTTCCGTTATCAAAGTCGTGCATAACAAATAGGTTATTACGAAAGAATGGCTCTCGGAGTAAATGAACTGAAAGTGATTCGCTTCTCGCTTAGAAATAATGAAAGGAAAATTTACCATATTTGATCGGGAATCAGACAACATTGTGTGGCTCTGATCCCTGCCAGGAGAGACTTCCAAACCGCCACTGAAAATTGAAAAATTGTTAAAACGAATTTAAAGGGGAAGAAATGTAAGCATTTCACCATGAAGAGATGTGGTAAATATTATCTCGGAATAGATTCACAACGTTGCTTTGATAAAGTGTGAACATACGAGAAACATTTAAATTCTTCGCAGAAACTTTTTACATTGAGTTAATGTGGCGCCACGGTGAATCGTCGGTAAATATCCAAAATAAATATAAACAGTTATGCTGGGAGATACGCTGACATAGACGGAGACCTGGAACAGAGTGTAACAGCCACTTAGCATAACTGTCTGAAGTAACAACACTAACAAATCTGAAATGCTGAAAGAAATCGTGAGGAGGGTCTAAATTGACAAGCAAGAATTCAGATACTCTTTGTTAAAAATACAAATCGTTTTAAATTGCGTTTTTGTATTCTACATGGCAGACATACGTGATTCCCTTTTAAGCAGTTAAGAAAATGGTTCTAAGACTTTTAAAAGTGTATAGTGCTATTAATATACACGTAAACAATACATCGTTTCAAACATTTGTAAAAAAGAAAGTTGATAAGTGATGGAAAAAACTAAAATAACATTTAAGTGAGAGATATTCTCAACGCAAAATGATGCACGAATCATCATCTGGAGCTAATCCATCATCCACGTCCTATTCACAGCACTCGATATACAGAAACCCCTCATGCAGCGCTGCATCACCAGGGACCACATCTTCGTGTTGTTTCTCAAAGAAGAAACCACATAAACCAAATAAACCTTCAAGAGATGACTCGGTTCTGTGCTGCTGTTGCACTTGTCCAACCCCTACTTCTTCTGCATCAGTTTTAACTTGTTTAGGAGTTTGCATTATAGTTCTAGTGTATACTTTACTTGGTGCTTTTGCATTCATGGCTCTTGAGGGTACGTTTGCATCATTCAGAGAAACAGAAACTTCGGTTGCTGCGTCTCAACCAAATCCTAGCACAACTGATAGTCTTGTAGGGGCTGAGATTCGTTCAAAGACTGTAGAGAAGTTATGGTCTATAACGGAAGACTTGAATATCTTGTATAAAGATAACTGGACCAGGTTGGCCGCCCAGGAGGTGATGGAGTTTCAGGACACCCTGGTGAGGGCGATGAGAGGAAGTACAGGAGTCAGCTACAGACAGAGAGGGACCCAGACATATCTGCATGGTCCGCAACATCGGTGGTCCTTCTCTTCAAGCTTCCTGTATTCGCTGACGCTGATAACAACAATAGGTGAGTTAACATTGTCTCTTCATTAAAATAATGGATTTTATTTATTTTATTTAAATTTCAATGATTGAAGTCTATTATTGACATTGATATGTGCTATGGTTTTTAAGGGTGAAAATGTGTTTACCGGGAGTTTTACGTAACATTTTCAAACGTTTATATTAGTTGGCATTGTGGAGCATTCTAATAAATTGTATAAAATTTATTACCTACGTAATAAATACGTTTGATTAAAATTTATATTTAAATGTCAGCAGAGTGAAGCTAGAGTTTCGTAACCCACATTTGTATTACGGTTCAAAATATGATTTAATTCATTTATTGCGAAATAACTTCGTATATATAATAACTTCAGTCGAAATTAAAATATGTATTACGAATTGCTAATGAATAACGAATGCTGGTTCAAAGAAAATAATGAAACACTGAAAATATTACATTTTAGCTAAAAACAAAAAGAAACATATTATTGAAGAAGAAGATAACAATAATAATCTAATTTTTTAAAATATGAAAATGAAAAAGATACAGAAACACAATAAAAGATAATGGTTGCAACTGGGACTCGAACCCAGAACCTCACGTCTAAAAATATATAAAAATAAAAATATAAAATTCTATTAGGAAGAAAAAAAAAGACAAATTTGACAAATACGACAGTCTCATAATAGGTTGCAAAGGCAAAATTGGTTTATGCGTATGTCCCGGTTAGACGTGAGGTTCTGGGTTTGAGTCCCAGTTGCAACCATTATCTTTTATTATTTTTCTGTGTCTTGTTCATTTTCATATTTTTAAAAATTGGATTATTATTGTTATCTTCTTTTTCAACGATATATTACATTGATGGGAATAACCTTCAAAAGTTAAAAAAAGAGAGTTCTTTCTTATAAAATAATGAAAACAAAAAGTGCTGTTAAAATAGCATCAGAACACGAATTACTTAAATACGATTTGATTTGGTAATATTTACAACGCAATTAGAAATTTAAATACCTAATCATGTGTCAAAATGTATTGCTTTAAAAGTGTGTAAATTTTAGATCCTAAATAATTTTACACAGCACTTGAAAACAAACATTATTCCTCTAAATTGGCGGACATTCTTATGAATTCCTCAAATAACTAAATTCAGCTAATCAAATTTATGTGGAATGAGTCACGTGGAGATTGGCTTTGGTTTATGATTGAAGGTTTTTGTGTTTAAATTTGTTTTGTTATTTCCTGCGAATAAAATACGTGGTAGGATTATTCCAACGAACAAACGATAATCTAGTCACCTACGCCAACTAAGTAAGCAGATTGAAAACTCAACCTTTTATTTATTTAAATCTTAATTATTTTATAAAAATATATCTATTTATTTTAAATGGCTACAATTTTTATTATAAAGTTCCATCTATATTTTATACTACTATAGATTCCATCATTGCATGGCATTACCGCAATAGATGGATCCTTGTTATTCCATTTAAAATTTTGATATAAAAACAATTCATAAAAAATTCACATAGTATCATAAATTTATATATTATATCGTTGCATCACCTTTGGTTTTATAGAAGGGCACATTTTAATTATTTTGTGTTTAACTTTTAGATTTGAATATGAAGCGTGATGTTTTCTCTTTCTATCTGTTTAGATCATATTTCTCACCATCACCATAGAAAGGAGAGACACGACTATTTCTATTACACTATACAAGTTAATTAGTTAGCTGTTCCCAAAACCGAACAAATTAGCCCGAAGGGTTAAGATACAAGCAATTGGATTTGAAAGCTTTTTCCGAAGTGGCTTTAGCTATGTTTAATATATGACCCGATATGAAAAGCAAATCACTCCCCAACTACAGATTTTCCGGGGATCTTATATGTTTAAAGCCTCAGCAATTTTGTAATTGAGTTTTCACCGGTCCATTATTTAGGTAAACTGAAGGAATGATCACACAAATCTCGTTATAAAAAACATCTACAACTTAATGAGATAAGGGATGTACTCCGGTCTCCTCGCTTGAACAGCAATTACAGATAATTTATAGTGTGTTTCGCAGCCCTTAAATCAGGGGTAGATAACCCTGCCACCGAACACTTTATTTAGAACACGAAAATTAAATTGTATTTTCCACAGCATAGTTTACCTTAAGTTCAGCTTAAAGCCAGTCATACTGTACAGACGGTTCGTAAAATTTACAGCAAATATGTAAGAAGGACATTTATAATGCAATTTGTAATACTTACATGACACATGTTTTAAAAAAAATAAAAGTTAAATACTTCTTAAGATGCCAAGTACAACCAACTAGAAACTTGTCATAGAAAAATTAATAATTAAGTTCGGACCACACATAACTCACCATAAAACGATATCTTTCTCCGTTTTACTAATTATGTGTCTGCAACCAATATGTGTTTCCGAAGCGATTAGTTAATATAAAATAACACAATATTTTAAACTTAATGTAAAATGATAATAGAAATAATTTTTAAAAAAAATGTATTTTATTCATTGTAATACTGCCGTTATAAGCGAAGAGACCGCTGGAAATGTTCGATGGTCACATTCTGATATACGAGACCATCCATGTTTATCAACCAATTATTATTAAAAGTAAATCAGAATGTGATTCTTGTAAATTTCAAGCTACCTTTTTGATGGCAGAATAAGTCGGACGTCATACTGTGACTAGACCATTTTCATATATACTTGTATCTATAATATAATTCCTTGCTTCATTTTGTAGTAGGTATTTACGATTATTTTTTATGCATAATCATTAATTTTAAAAACGATCTAAAATGGCACATTCCGAAACGGTTTCATTTGACCACAACGTCATTATGACAACACCTAAAACAACATGTTCATTTAATGGGAAGAAAAAAATATTACATAAAGTTTCTTTGTTTTTTTTTCAATGAAAAATCTTCCTATCATGTTTGTGTGAACGTTAGAAAACGCCACTAGTTGGCAAGACGGCTAGTACCAACGTTGCCCAGTGTGACGTCATCGCCGCCATATTCACAAATGAAAACAAACGTGACGATTTGGCAGCAAATTGAAAATGGGACATATTATGTCGCTTAGTGTAGAAAATTTATTCGCCAACATAAAAAGAAAATAAAAATACCTTTGTTATCGTATTTTTTTCGAAATAAAAAAAGTTGAAAATTCTAATTTACCCACCACTTTTTACCACTTTTTGGGTAGAAATCTTATGTATACTTGACATATATTATCACTTTTTAATCCTTTTTTGATAATTTGGCATACAGAATACCTCGGTCAATTATGCTGCCTCTCTTTCAAAGGGATCTTTAATTTCGTAAGGCAGGTTTGTGTTATCGGAAAGAAAAAAAGCGTACAGGGAATGGTTGTAGGAGGCGGAATTCATACATAATAATATATTACCTACATATATTTTTCTTTAAACGGGAATAGATCCAGGTAAGTAGAATTATTAATAGTTTGTGGTGTTATTAGTATTTCAATGGAAGTAAGGTATGTATAATACAAGTTTGAGCCTCTCTGGTACATATTTCAACTGAAAAGAAAAAAACGTTAAAAATCACCGCTCACCTACTCGGAAAGGTTTTTCACGCCTGTCTAACATAATAAAATGTAAGAAGACGCGTAAGTGCTTCGCACAACATACGAGGTGTGAAAATAGGGGGTAAGGTAATATTTCGGAAGCAATTTACGAGGGCGTGGAGCCCTTTTCCACAAGGTATCAAGGTAATAAAACAATACAGCTGAATATCTGGGGAAAATAAATTAAATTACTTCACCCGTAAAATGCTAAAAAATATGTAAATAACTAACACCTAAAACAACATGTTCATTTAATGGGAAGAAAAAAATATTACATAAAGTTTCTTTGTTTTTTTTTCAATGAAAAATCTTCCTATCATGTTTTGTGTGAACGTTTTTTTTGGGTGTTTTGGTTATTTATTTTTGGAGTGTTATATCGTGTTGCGCTACCTCCTTCTTTAGCCAACGTTTCTGACAGTAAAAGACAAGAAGGATGTAGCGCAACACGGCACAACACCCTAAAAATAAATCTTCTTCTTCTTCCCCTTGTCCTATTCGGGTCGGGGATCACTGCAACGACAAGGTTCCTCCATACGTTCCTCTCTTGAGCTGATTGTTCGGCCTCTGTCCATGGCAGACCCAACCTTTCCTCGCACTGTTTTTGGAGTTGCCTCGCACAACTGTGTCTGGGGCGGCTCACTGGACGTTTACCCTCTGGAATAAATAACAAAAATATTTTTGGCCCTGAGAATCTACAGTTTTTTGGGTTATTCGTTCATTGTGTAACGTTCCTTAATAGCAACACGTGAAAAATATTCACTTTATGTAATTGCTACACGTTGCAAACTAAGGTTCAATTGTTTCAAACTCTTTTAACTTTTGATGACGATTAAAATCAATGGTCCTCAACGGAACGCCAATTTATTGGTCTGTTCCAGCCTTTTGAAAAAAATGCAATCGACTGACAAGAATTGCAACATGCTCGTTCTGCTTTACGGCTGATTGATAAATGATTTGACGATCGACAACATCGACGATGCGAAACAGTATAAGTGAAAACTATAGCTGCAGTAAGGGAAAACATAGCTATTTTAATCCTAAATGAAGTTAGGGAAAACATAAATAATTTAATTAAATGAAAAACAACTAATCTTGTGTAAATATATAAAATTATCATTTATATGTATATAAGTGTATATATGCCACTTATGTAATCACAGTTAACAAATTTAATATTTGTTTTTTTAATACAAAGTTATTTGTTTTCATTTATTTAAAAATGACGCCACAAAGTGAATTTGCCAAGATTGAAGAAGAAAATATTTATACATATGAATTTAAAAAAGTGTGTCTGCACAAATTAAACTTTGACCATATTTAATCATAACAGTAATTGATATTTCTCCAACTAATTTAATGTAGAATCAAAAACTTGTCTAAGGCAGTACCTACCTAGATTATGTACTTCATTTTAACTCTGAGTGGGCTATGGACGAACACGACTTTTTTAATGCAAAGAAGTTTTTTTTTACCAAAATCTGATTAAAGAGGCAAGCTGAACAATTATGGTTAGAGGTATGTAATTATTTAATCCGATTAAATCAACATATTTATTAAACATCTGTCATATTGCTTTAGTAATTTATTAGAAAGAATAACAATTTTTGCCCTGAACGCCACACAAAACTATTGTTTTATATAGAACCAAATTATTAATCAAATGTATTTGCAAAACATTCAACAACCTAAGAGATTGTAGTGTATCTAAAAGCTTCCGACTTGTAGACATAGATGGCAGTACTAAGAGCTGTCCTTAGATTCCGCTAGATGGCAGGTAGGTTGGTACCTGTGGGAACGAAGAGACGGTCAAACAGCTCTGAGAGAGCGTTCACTGGTACACACGGTTTAGATTCCATTTAGCCAGCTTATAGTTAGGTCGATCAACGAGATCTACATTGTAAGCCGCGAAATGTATAATAAACGCAGATAATAACAAAGTATCTATTATTCCTAAAAGTAAACTCCATCCAAAGTATTGGAGAATCTGTTAGTGTCTGTAGTAAATAACAGAACGCTACAGAGATGTAGACATTTTTAACTATAGGTAGGTACCTTGAATACACATTAAATCAAACTGACTGATTCTATCTCCTGATGCAAAAGTTTACTGTTTTCGCTGTTCTAATTGTTTATTTTATTTATCCTTTTTTTCTTTTGATGTTTTTTAATTGTAATTTGTAGTTCGACAAGACATCGCTAAATTCCAATGAATAATCTATTTCTTTGTATATTTAAATAATTAATAAAACATTATGTAATTTCTCATATATCAATTTTACATCGTAATTATCTTTGTTTCATAAAACATAATAGAGTTTAAGGTTAGATTCCCCATCTGAAGCTGACTGAATTGGTTGCATTCTATTCGTATATGGTTTCGTATTCTTGAATGTTTTAATGGGATACTATTTAAGAGGGTATTTTACCAGAGAATACCGGAAATGAGTCCCTTTTAAATCAAATTCTAGACGTATTGACTCTTTTTATCAAAAAAATATAAATAGATTTTGAAAGGTTGTTATTTTATCTGGTACACGCAGTTTTAAAAATTTGAAAAACTAAGTGTATTTTTAATATACTAAGTTTATATAATAATAATAATTGGATAATTTGTAGAGCGCCGTTTTTGTGAGAAATCACCTCAATGGCGCTTATATCGTTGGTCGTTGGCAGATTTGTTCAATTTTCAAACGATAGATTCTATTAAACAACATAAATTTTAAATCGTATAATCACACAACAAAATAAATTAATACATAATCTAGTCAACACAGTTTTCAGAATTTTAATTTTAGTTATATTAAAATCATAAAAAAAATAAATCCGAGAACGTGTCTTGTGACAAAAGTACCTCAGTTTTTCTATTTATTTAAAGTCTTACAAACTAAAATATTTCAAGTTTTTTTTACACACTTATTATGTTCAGACATTATTGAAAAATTAAAAATAATTATGATAAAAAAATACTAACAAAAAATTCACGATATTTAATAATTTATCATCGTGCGTTTTGACCATTTTTATTGCTTACTTAAATGTAGGTATATATCAAAGCATGTTTTGAATGAAATACATCGATATAAAATTGACACAGGAAATAATCGATCTTTCTCATTGGAACCTCCCTGTACAGTTGCAAGCATTTTTAAACTTTTACTGTCAGCCGCTGGTCAATCGCTCTTAAGAGTAAAAACCGCTACGACTCCCACGTGCACAATTCCGTTTGAAACGTTAAAATTGCACTTTTTCTTTATTTTATTTCTCATTCACCCTAGTATAACTTAGTACTGTAGATATGATTGTCTCAGGTATTGAGCCGTCGCGCCAGTGTGATAAATAGCATGCCATCATCTTGACAGGTTGTTAGGTGTTTCCGACCAAACGTCTCCAAGGCTTTCGAATCATAAAACAATATGTGAAAACATCCGATTTTCGCAGGTTACATATATATAAGATTCGTAATGTAAGGGGTGATTCTGTTTGTATTCTAAAATATAACCATTTTTATAAGATTGTCAAAATGCGTTATTCGTGATTCACTCGGAATTTGAATGCTTTCAGATAAGTCAAATAACATAAATTCACTCAAAATTTCAATGAAATGCTACATTTGAAAGGAATTTTGTTCACACAGAAATAATTAAATATTTCTTCGTCTTAGATTAAGGGGGTTTCTCACCATCCTTCTAATAACTTATTTATACTATAACGAATACTATTAAAAATAAAAATAAAATACTCGGAAAGAAAACTCGGCCAACTTGCCCAATATACAGCTACTATTCATAGGTTCGAGTACCGAATCATAAACACCGACTTAATAAATAAAAAAATCGTAAATCAAAAAAAAAAACTTTGTATTATGGATAAGCTATTAGGAGGATGGTGAGAAACCCCGTTAAACCGCTAATTATTAACAAAGCAGTTTGTAAGCAAGTTAATTTCACAATATTGATTATAATGCTAAAGCACATATATAACGAGCAACCACAATAGATAAATAGATATAACACTGGCAACATACTTATAGTCATACACACACTGATAAGATAGAAATTAAGTTATAATAGAGCCAATCGGACTTAATTCAGAAAAATTGTTTATTAGCGTTTGAAACCCAAAATTGATTTAGTATAGGTACAGGGTACATGCATATCTCAATACGAATCAAAAAGTCGTCATTTAGAATTTAATTTAATTTTAATTTTAATTTTAATTTTAATTTTAATTTTAATTTTAATTTAATTTAATTTAATTTTAGTCAACTATTATTATCACAAAGATGTAGTTGATAATGTGTTGTCTCTCTTAATTTCCAATATTAATGCATCTACTTAAGATGAGTTGGGATTCTTCCAGAATGAGTTTGAAGTTACTAGAATATGTATTTAGTTACTGTAAATATTACAATGAATATAAAACTGGACAGACGTCCTTGCTAGACTAGGCTCTAAGTAGTTCTGAGGAGGTGCCTGCCCAACTTTCCGTTGCTTTCGGCAACCATTTGTACCTATAACACGAACGACGATAAAAGTTACTCTTCTGATATCAAACTTAACTGCCATCTGTAGGGATATAGCAATACTTATAGCAATAATATGCCCACTCAAGGCAAATTTCGATTTTGTGCCGTTATTATTGCGGAAATCTTTTCAGTTTTTCAACTTATGCCCCAAAGCTGCATTATAAATCAGTCATAATCTTGTTTAAAACAGAGACATTTTAATTATAAAACTTTGTTTTAATAGGCAATAATAACAAATAAAACATAAAAAAAAACCAAAAAAGAATTCTTCTACCTCTTACACAGTACAGAGTGGTTACAAAAGAAATAAAAAAATCAATTATAATCAGCTGAAGAATCTGCAATAGTGGAGACCGTTAGATTTGTATAAAACCTATGATGGATACACAATACAAAGTGGTTACAAAAAAAATAATTCTGATCAATATCATCAGCTGTTGCTAATTTAGCATCAGCAATAGTGGAAACCTTTAAATTTGTATACAAATTATGATAATGGCTTGGAATGAGTTGTGCTTCGCAAAGTAAAATTAAGTCATTAATTTTAGCTGAAGGAATAGCTTGTGGGAGAAGGCATGCAGGGGACAGAATTAAAGATTGACCGATCAGTGGTTGAGTGGGCATTGCGTTTGGGTGCCACCCAGGCGTTCCGTGTTCGATTCCTCGGCTGGCTAAGTCCTCCATCACAACACAAGCAACATCTTCCGCTTAGTGTGGTGGTAGTAGGATTATTCGTAACCCGGAAATGTTTGTCTTTCTTTAAAAAAAAAAAAAAAATCTTCTTATGACTAACTATGTTATCGACATCTATTGAAGGAAGCTGAAACTACATGAATAATTAATATTCTACATAACGAGAATGATATTTTGTTAGAAAGTCAAATGAAGTTCAAGTATCATAGCTCGAACGACGTTCCCACTCTAGATGTGAAAAAAATTGTTTTTTTTTTTTTTTTAAGCTTTGTTTTTTTCATTGCTTACAAAAAATAGGTAGGTACTTGAACAAAATATATTTTTTCCTTCAATGTTTTTAATGCATTAATAATGAACGTTTTATATGACAACAACCCGCATTATTCCATCCCAGATTCCTCTCCCTTAATTACGAGTAGATTCTAACGAAATTCTTAAGTCGGTTAAAGCGTAAGTGAAGCTTATCTTATTTTTCAGAGAGATTCGCCTCGTCTGTGCTGGTCAATTAATCTCTTTCTTGGAATTCGCTAATTTGAATCTGATAGCTATTCTTTCAGCATTCCTTCGTCCTGTCTTTTCTAAGTCTGTGTCGGTGACAGCCAACTAACTTTTTTTAACGGAGATTTTCTCTTGAAAAGAAAGCAAAATTAGCAGTTGAAACAATTCTGCAATTCTTGGAACAAATTGCCCCTATCTGCCTGAGCTGTGAGCTGTGCAATTGGCTTCATTAGACAGGGAAAGGGATGAGTTGTGGAATGTTCAAGAAATTAAATAATCCCTTTGGTATTGGCACTGCCTGTGAATATAGGAAAAAACCCTCTTGAAAATTGTAAAAATAAAATGGCAAATGGCAGAACAGAAACTGAAATTCAAAACGGCTAGATAATAAAAGTATTATAAAAAGCATTAAAACAATGCTTAAATAAATAAAAACAGTTTTTTAAATATTAGGATATTGTTATTTGCATCGCGCATTATATAAAAACCAGAACAAAAGTTATTTCTCGTCAGTATTCGAGATGATTTCAGAGTGAGAGCACGTCAAATTTTACAAAAAATAAATACGTAAATGTGTTGGCACATGAGAAAAGGAGTCACACTAACGATTTGGCGTTATGTTACGATGTATTATTTTAGATCCAAGCAGACTTTTTTACTCGAAATTACGTTTATGTGGCCGGCTATAAACAACTAGTATTCTAAAAAGTTTTAGAGTGGCCCGTTGAGCAGAATCGTATCCCTATTTTTATTTATTTACGCCCTATTGGGCTTTCACATAAATTTCTAATTATACAGTTGTGTTAGTTGTAACAATGGTATATCTAACATTCTATCGACAACATTCTCAAGTTTATATCCTAGATCAGAGTTTCCCAAACTTTTTCTGCAGTGGAACACTGATTAAATTTTAACGGAAAGAAAGAAACTATAAAAAATACTTCCTTGCTTTTACAAATACATAATGATGTTTTGGCCTTTTTATTTAGCCTTTTTCTTTGCACGTATAAAACAGACGTGCAAAATTTAATTCGCTTATAAATTTACTTTAATAACTCAGGTGCGGGGCATACGTCATTCCTATATCTACCTACGTTAAATTATCGTGAAAACAAGCTTATGTGTCCAAGCGGTTAAAAAAAATATATACCAATCTGAAAGATCAAACTCTCTAATAGCTAAGCTCTAAAGAGAAAAGTAATTATTTTACTGTTGTGTATTGGATAAACACGTAGTTTCAGTTATTGACAATAGATGTCAATATGTTACAGCTTCTGCTACATACCAACAGATGTACGATGAAGTGGTAAGAGTCACAGCAGTACCATCTAACTTATTTTGTTAAATATCGCAATAGAAAAACCTTCTAGAGAAAAAAAAAACCTCACGCATAACTAACTTTACACAAAAGGTGAAAAACCAGTCTTTGTAGTTTGTGGTTCAGATACAATCTTTTGCCAATACAGAATTTGTACTTAACCTCGTTCAAACTATTCAGTGTTAGTCAACATTTAAAAAAGCAGACAAACCGACATTTGTTCACTGATCCTGTTGTGAACAGGAATACCAGGATCATTACCTACTGTCTATATACTGTTTATTGGTTTGCCCTGATAATTATATTATGACAATACAAAGAAAAATGCATTATATCAACATAATATTCGCACAAAATTTGATCACTTATAATTGTTTCTTACGATTTCCTAACGAGTTATCCGTCCCAGAGCATGATAATTTTTTTCATGTAATCTGTTTTAACAATACGCCGTGATAAATATTTGCATGCAAACTTCACCTACTTTGTCTTTAATGAAGTTTCTAATAAGATATCACAAAAATTGCTCTGTATTATTCATGTATTCTATGATATTATTTGTATAGAACTTTAGTAGATTGATACTCTGACGTAGTTTCAAATATAATATAATGCTGGATTCCTCACATACTCGTAATAACTTGATTGCTAATGAACGAACTAAATTATTGCAAGTATCCAATTAAACCAAGAGACGGCGCCACTTCTGTTCACAGCATCTGTACGGAATATAGAATTTTTGGAATCTGAATCTGGATTTCTCAACCTGTTGGCTATGCTATGATGAATCTGTTCTTATCATTATTATAAACAATAATAATAATTATTATTATAACTTGATAAAACGAATGAAGAAATGGTTGGTAATATTGACATGTGTAAATACTGATAAATTATGAGGACGTCTTTTTAGAATATTGAGGATTCTCTTGAGGAATTTTTCAAAAAAACGGCACTTTATAAATCATCCCACTGTGAGACGTGAGATATTAAGCATGGAATTATCATGAAGATTCAAATCGTAAAGCAAAAATATTAGGATTTTTATGACGTATTTCGATATCATGATAATATATTCGTAATTTAATTAAAGTTTATCAAGAAATCCTAATAAATCACGTTATAACATATCTACCTGTTAATTCATTTGTAATGCCTGCAATCCTCCTTTTAATCACAATTACCAATAATTTGAAGACAATTTTCAATAATTTTGCAAAACATTCTTCCCCGTGGAGAAACTCGAACAAAAGTTATATACGACTTTTAAGTTATATCTAGTGAAATATCGTGACCTTTTCCATCAATGATATAATCCATTAAAAATAGTTCTGATGACAAGGAGTAAATATACACAATTAATGATTCCTATTAACTCATCAGATAGGCCCTTATCTATGTAAATACAAATTGATTGTTTATTTACGTAGTTTTTAGCTTAGGGCTAATGCTATTAATGAGTTAAATAAAAATATTTGAGCTTTCTGTTCAAGCTAAGTATAACAAAATGATCAATATCACGTGTTATTCGTTCAGCAGTATTGAAACTAATTTATAAAGTAGCCAATTTAGTTCAACTTTGTCGCACAATACCACCATACCTGTTTGTGGAGGTGTAGATGTGATATTCGACATCTAGTAAAAGCTGGTGTAAATATGTTATTACGGTTAATATGAAATCATTGAAATTGTCTAGTCGGTAGTTAGATTAAAGAAATATATTATAAAGTTGTACAGTGCCCTCGATGTGATTTTTCACAAAAACGAGGCTATACAAATCTTCCAAATATTATTATTACTATCTGCCGCCAAGGCCCAGACGAACCTCATCCCGAACCTCATCCGGCTAAGTCACCAAACGTAGCTAACCAGTTGGTGACCAGAGATGTCGGTTATCCATTAAATGATTAACGGGGCGGTGGTACCCATACCGACTCCTAAATTGTTTAAACGATATATGTTTTAATTCTGGTTTCTGAATGCAGGTAGTCAAAATTAATTATTGAGTTAAAGAATTTATGGCAGTGAGTCTATGGGTATATTATATTATTAAGTACAGGTTTTTATTTTATGTTTTGTTATTTAATCTATATAGAGTATATATATATTTAATTGTGATTTTGTTCAATGCCTGTGTCACTAGGATATACCTGTGTTGAGACAGACGTAGAGGTACATACATGTATACAAACATGGTTACTTGAATATAAAGGTAAATTACATTTTGAATTCAATACAATAAAAAAGAAAGGTAATTGGAAGTGTGAATTAATTCTCTAAAGAGTGTGATCTTCCAAATCACAGGAAAGTACTATACAGGATGTTAAGGTACGTACTTGACTTACTTTAACCAGTGATTCCTGACATTATTTGGAGTAAAAAATGTAAATGAAATTTTGGTCTCCGGTGACTTTCAATTTTTTTTCTTGAAAATCAAACAAAAAAAATCTTTTGCATGACGTCACTGGTCACTCAGCCGAGTAATCGTTCCACCACTTACCCCGCCCCTAACTGTCCAATATCTACTGTTTTTTTAGGTTTTTCAGAAAAAAAAACATAAAAAATGTCACCGGAGACCAAAATTTATTTGCATTTTATACTTTAAATAATGTCAGGAATCACTGGTTAAAGTAAGTCAAGTACGTACCTTATCACGGTTCACGGCGAGTTCATCTAAAACGAATTCAACCTAACCTAACCTCTTGTTGTCGATGAATTTGCTTTTGATGAATTGATTTTCGATGAACTCGTTGGTTACCCCTTAACACCCTGAATATTAAAATAATATTTATTAAAATGTAATGGAATTGGAATAAATGGTTGGAGATATCTATTAAAATGATGATTTTGATAATTATGTAAGTATATATGATGAGATTCTATTATTTTATTTTATTTGGGTCAGGTCGGTAAATTGGTATTATTGCCTAAGTGCAATTTGTTTTACATATATTTGCGTCCTATACTTGCAAGTATATAGTTATGCTGAGAAGGATTTTTACGTAATTATAATATAGTTATTATGCTTTTAAAACAAATATCAATACTGTATTTTAAATTAATGTTGAAAAAGACAGAACCTTATTGGTAGGTAGATACCTATCACGACAGAAATATCGCTGTCATGTTCTAATCAGGTTATTTGAACAAATCCAATGTATGTTGTTACGATAAAGTTTTTTTTCATCCTACATTATTACGTGTAAATCCTTTACTTGGAAAAAAGATAAACATTTTTCTCTCTTGTATATATATATAATCGCAATAAGCCTTATTGCCATTGAAGTATCAGGCGATAGACAAAAAATAATCGCCTTAATAAAAAAAACATCTTCAATCAGAATAAATAACAAATAAAATTATTTACAATAAAATATATAAATTTGTTTTAGACCACTTAAATTTTAATTACACTCTACCGGTTACTCTACATGTAATAAAATTATTCTCTATCACAACACGTTTTTGACTTCCCTTGTATTTTTTTAGATTGCGTAGCGCCTTACTGATAAACGTGTTTTAAATTTGACACAATTGGTAAACAACCATTAAAGTAAAGAAAATGGTTATTTATCCGATGTTTAAAATTTAAAATACCTACGGTTATTATTAAGGTTTTTTATGTCTTATTCTTAAGGTTCATACAATTAGTTAATTATTTTTCTTTTTTCATTTAAATAAATTAAGCATCATGACAGTAAATATGTTTTATTTAAGTAAATAATTAAAATTAAGTAATAAAAGAAAATTACATATATTAGTATCGTGAATGATTTAAAATGTTAAATTTATTTTGGCGAATGAGTAAACAATATTTTTGAATAAAGCAATTTAAATGTTAAATATTAACTTTGTGAGTTTGTAGTGGGATTTACTTTTAAGTAAAATTTTAAATATGTTTAATCATACCAGCGAATATTCTCAACAAGCAACATAACTTATTAAAATACAGCAAAAATATTGTAAAAATTGAATAACTATTGTGGTGTGAGGAAAATGTGCTAATGAGCATGAATTTAAAAATTGGATTTTGTGAATAGCTTAGAAGGGAATATTTGAAATTAAATGGTAGGATTCAACAACACTCGACAAGTCTTTCTTAGTCATTTCTGATCTTCAACGACACAAAATCCCAAATGCTCTTATTTTTCCAAAATCTGTTTTTCCAGTAGTTTTGTTTTGACCATTCGAAACGAAAGTAGGCTATCTATCCCCTCCCCATCGTACCGGCAGCGCCATAGCAAGGGAAAATTTCAAAACAAACGAATCGATCTGTCTGTCATTTATCATTGTCAGTGGTGGAGTCGCAAGCTCGTCTGACACGATTGTCACTGATGGCGCTGACAGGGCCAGGGGTGTAGCAGAGAGACCTACAAACTACACCACTTGATTTGACGAAGAAGGGTCGATTCTACAAACATCCTCACGTTTTTTTTTTCATTTTATGGTGGTTTTGTGTCTGTAAGTTGTTTGAATACCTATATTCAATGTACGTTTTCAATTTTTGGTGTTTTTTGTTGTTATATTGTGTACTAGCTTCTGACCGCCACTTCGTCTCCGCAGGATTAGTACTTCGAGTAGCCTTTTCTTTTCCTAGATCCCATCTATGTTTATAGCAAAATTCTTAACCGATTTATTTAAAATATCTATAATTCTTGATTCGACATTCGATTCAAAGTAAAAGACGAGTACTTCAAAAAAAATCAATAATATAAATATTTTCTAAAAGAGAATTTTGTTTTAACAATCATTGTTTTGCAAAATGTCATTATTTAATTTTGACATTTTATATTCAACAATTATATAATATATTGAAAATAGCTAGCTTTATAAATTATAGTCTATATGTTATTCTGATGTATGAGCTATATTATTGTAAAGTTTCAGTGAAATCTATTCAGTAGTTTTTGCGTGAAAGAGTAACAAACACACATACATCCATACAAACTTTCACGTTTATAATATTAGTAAGATGGATTGTAAATCTACATATTTTTCCATAAAAGAGAGTTTGTCTGTGAAAACTCATGTGGAAAACTATAAGAAAATCTTCTGATATTGGATTATTAACCAGAGTATTAAACCAAAAATGACCAATAAAATGTAGATTTTGTACACTGAAAATGAAAATTATGAAAATAGTAAGTTCCTGCACACAGTGCACACCCCTAAAAATAATATATAAAACATTTTAGGCCTTCACAAGTACTTGAATCGGGGAGCTTTCATATACATGCATGAAGTAGATGAACACCTGCACAACTACTGCAATAAAACCTTATTATTATAATTTAACCAATTTTTTTTATAAATTAAAAGTCTACAGTGAATATTTTCAGTGATGTTTATAGTACACCCCTTTTGGAATAGCGTAGAGTAATTATTTTGTCATTCATTGATCGATTGAATCTCAATTTAATGTTGCATTCAGATACGTAGATACCCCCACGTTTACGTGCTTCTACAATAAATATAACATTGAAATAATGGATTACTGACGTATGTACATTATATTTTCTACTATATACAAAGTATCGGCGTAGTCGAAATTTCGAAAATTTTGATTTCATAATCGTTTCAAATTCATCGTATTGAATAAATAATTAACAGAATTGAAAGGCACCTCTACCAATGAGGAAATCTACTACTACCATAATTAAAATTTAATAATCTTAACTAACTAACTAACTAACCATCACGCCGTTTCCCCGCAGGGGTAGGCACTGCCTACCCCTGCGGGGAAACGGCTTGGGCGTCCTCGGCTTCTTATACCGTTCACATTCGCGTCATAAATTCTCTTTACACTCCTTTCTTCATTCATTCGCTCAACATGCCCAAACCATCTAAGCGTCCCTTTCTTAATCTTACTTACTACGCTCACATCAGCCTTGCATTCTTTTCGGATCTCCACATTCCTCACACGATCATACATGGTTTTACGACACATACGCCTCAGGGATCTCATTTCTACAGCATTCAGTCTACTTTCATCCTTTCTCTGCCATTTCCACGCTTCACTGCCATACATCAGGGTAGGTACCAGTACTCCATTGTGGACTGCTAACTTCGCTTCTGTGGACAACTTTTTGTTGGCTCCAACGGCGTTCAATCCTCCATTAATGGAGTTACCTGCATTCACCCTTCTTTCGATATCCCTATCAGCCTTCCCATCTCTCGTAAACATACTTCCCAAATATACAAACTCATCCACCTGCTCCAAGTATTCATCATTCACAACTATATTGCACACCGTTTTCTGACTCTCTCTTTCAAACACCATGACTTTAGACTTACTTACATTCATCATTAATTCATTCTTCATACTTCGTTTATCCTAGACACGAGAGACTGCAGATCTTCTATACTGTTGGCAATCAGCACCGCATCATCAGCATACAACAGGCAACATACTATAATCTTAAACTTTTTAAAAAGAGCAATCAACAATTATATTATCGTAACGAACGTGCGCCTGACGTCTTGTAAGAGAGAGACACCATGCAGGAAAGACAACAATGTTAGTTTATAAGAGCGTGTAAGGATGTGCAGTCCAGTGTCTTATGTATCTGGATCTTCTTCTTCCTTGCACTGTCCCAATTCATTGCCTAGGTAGGCTGTTGGGGTCGGCTCTTATTGTTCTCAGGTTATGACTTCTTCTAACTCGTCGCTCTAGTTCGCTTTTGTCTAACAGACCATTTTTCGTGAACTTTATGAAAAATTATAAAAGATTATTTAAGGGGTTTTCAAAACGCACTTTGTCTTACGTCCTCCAAAATGTATGTGCTTTTATCGAAAAAAAAACATTAAAGCGCCATTTTTCCCGATTTACGTTTTGGTCTGTTGGATAAAAACGAACTGAAGCGACGAACTTACTAACTAACTAACCATCACGCCGTCTTCCCGCAGGGGTAGGCAGAGAGGACGGACCGCCAAACAACTCGGTCTTGGCACACACTCCTTGCCTCATTCACATTCATACATCTTCTCATACATACTCTTCTATTCTAAAACTTTTGACATGGCCCAACTCAAGTATCTGATTCAGTTGATCGTGCCACGTCTTCCACCATTCACATTCGCGTAATTATTTCTTCGGTTCTGGATATCGCTTTCATCCAGGCCGTTTCTCTGTAGTATTTTGGAGCATTGTGTACCCGGGATAATTCAATAAAATTAATGATATACCGAAAGGTCTAATTTAATCCATTGTCTATTGCTCCACCATCCCAAAAATAAAATCTAATTATAAAAAGCCATTACAAAAACAGGCAAAGACATAATAGAAATCAGAAAGTTTTCTAAAAAAAAAATTTTGTGAAATAATTTGAAATGTTTGTTTTTTGACTATGAAAAACACGCTTTAGAAATACTCTCCTGTAAAATTTTGATTTTAGGAGTTATTAAACTTTTCCTAAACACACTGGAATTACTTCTTAGTTCCTAAATATAAACAAATATGAAAACAAATATCTCCAGGATATAGGTATATTTATATCTCGAAACTATTACATTTTTAAATTCCTAATATGAAATCCCTTCGATGAAACCAATCGAATAATACTTATGATTAGACACATTAGTAGAATGAGCATCACGTCTTGCGGAACAATCCTCTAGAAATCTCTCTGTACTAATGAGCCAAGGGTGTTTCGAGGGCATCAATCACCCGCCCGGCATCCCTTCAAATCTCGATAGTGCCTGATAGCAAAGATAATGACCCTTATAGTGAACAACTCAATCTTAGAACCAACCCCTTTAGTACAGGTTGAATCAGAACATTACCCGACAGATATTGGATGGTAGTTTGGTCTCCAGAGAAATTATTTTCAAATAAATACAAAATCATTAATTTTTTCTTATCATATTGCCACTGACAAAAATCGGTGCTCACGAACTTTGCCGAATTTAACCGAACGTACTAGACGTGTGACATAATTTACAGTTCTTTTGTTACTTCAAATTTTAGCATAAAAACTTATTCTCGCTTAATTAGCATATATTCAAATAATAATAAAATATTTTAATTAATGAAGATAATATAAGCGAAACTCAATCGAAAATCCGAAACAGAAAAATCAGAAAAAGATACGGATACATCTGGGAATCGAACCCAGGACCTCTGGCAATCCGGGCCAACGCGCTATCCACTGATTTAATATTCTTTTTCTGATTTTTCTGTTTCTAAATTTCGATTGACTTTCGCTAATATTATGTTCATTAATTAAAATATTATAATTTGAGGTTTAACTCATTAAGTTAAAAAGTTAAAATAAAAATAAAAATATTTCATCCTAGACTTGCAGAAAAAGTCAATAGATGTCGCATATTAATAAAAAGTGATAAAATTTATCCTGACACTATCTAGATGACATTTAGTTCGAGTTGAATCTTGCAATCATACATAAAGATAGCAGCCAATAAAAATATGTGTTAAGAAAAATGAAAATAATGTCGGTGGTTCTCAGTCTAAGTATGATACAGGTAAAAATGACCGAATCGGATAGAAATACGTTGGCGCAGTGGATAGCGTGTTGGCCCGGATTGCCAGAGGTCCTGGGTTCGAGTCCCAGATGTATCCGTATCTTTTTATGATTTTTCTGTTTCGGATTTTTGATAGACTTTCGCTAATATTATCTTCATTAATTAAAATTTGAGGTTAAACTCATTAAGTTAAAAAGTTAAAAATAAAAATAATAAAATACTATTTCCGACTTACAAAGAAATAAATATTTTTTGCTGAGGTCCACGGAGACCAAAATACATACCAATTTTTTGGAGAAATTGTTGGTTAAAGTATGTAGGGTAAGTCCTGATACATCCTGTATATCAAGGATTCTATTCGATCGATTCCCCGAATAGCTTACAGAAAATAATGATTGCTTTGGGAGGAGCTTACTGAATTACACGAGACATGTTTTAGTTCTGTTTTTATCCTCTGTTTTTGTTTTTAACGGGAGAATGACGAATTTCATTTTTTCAACACAATATATAACTTTATTTATTAAACCGAGGCCGTAATAATGTAATTGATACACGGAGAAAAATGTTATTCTAAAATATGATCATTTTATTCGTAAAAACGGTTAAAAACGTGACTGAAGTTCTTACGAACAAATTAACAGTGTTTCAATGTTAATTGGCGGGAAAATGTAAGAATAATTTGTTGGCAAATGTATGAAATTACGTATACCAACTAATTATTCTTACATGTTCCCGCTAATAAACATTGAAACCCTGTTAATTTGTCGTAAGAACTTCAGTCCCGTTTTTAACCGTTTTTACGAATAAAATGAACGTATTTTAGAATAACATTTTTCTTCGTGTAGGTAATAATATAATTGAATGGTAATAATGTAATTGATGAGTATTAATGTAATTGAAAGGCAATAATGTTAATGATTGGTAATAATAATGTAATTGATGTAATAATAATAATATTGGTAATAATAAGGTAATAATGAAATCCGGAAACTATAGAACACATTATATCAGGATGTTCTATATTAGCACCGTCTGAGTATACATTTAGGCACAATCAGGTTTTAAAAATAATTCACCAAAGTTTGGTAATTAAACATAACTTGATTGACTGTCATAATATAGTACCATATTATGAATACGAACCAAATTCATTTTTAGAAAATAATTTCTTTAAAATTTACTATGATAAAACTATACTAACAGACAGACCAATTGGTCATAATAGACCTGATATAGTTTTACATGACAAAATTAAAAAAATAACTTATATTATTGATGTAGCTATTCCAAATTCCTGTAATATTCAAAAATCTGTTTCTGAAAAAATAAGAAAGTATACAGATTTAGGAAATGAAATTAAAAGAATTTGGCATTCTCAGACTATAAAAATATTACCTTTTGTTATTTCGGCTACTGGCATTATACCTAGCTCTCTTATTAAAAATTTAGGCATATTAGATTTGTCAAAGAATTTGTATATAAAAATGCAAAAATCAGTCATTTTAAATACATGTAGAATTACGAAAGATTTTTTAAATATTTATATTGAGGGATCAGTAGGATTTATCGGTCAAATTAGGAATTCCACAGAGCCGAACCCTCTGATATGAAAATATCTGGAGACGGTGAATTATATTCCCATTTAATAGTTTGGTAGATTAACGTGTTGTTCTTGTATTGTTTTGTATTAATTATACTTATATAATACACTTGCATAACGTGGATTTACTAGATGATCATTTATATGGAAAAGTGTATGAAAGGGTTTAGTTTTTCCTACGGGAAAAACTAAACCCGTTCCTGTAAATCTGGTGAAATAAAAAAAAAATTGATAGGTAATAATGTAATTGATTGGTTATAATGTAATTGATAGGTAATAATGTAATTGATAGGTAATGATGTAATTGATAGGTAATAATGTAATTGATTGGTAATAATGTAATTGATAGGTAATAAGGTAATTGATAGGTAATAATGTAATTGATAGGTAATAATGTAATTGATAGGTAATAAGGTAATTGCTAGGTAATAATGTAATTGATAGGTAATAATTTAGAGTATAATAATTGTAGTAATTAAAGTTATAATTGATTTTATTTATATACTGACCGGACTTATATATAACTTATTTATATACAACAATGTCCACTCCTTTGAAAAGTCATTAAAAGTGAAGGAAAAAACTTCGTTAAATGATTACTTTTGATAAATGGGTGTTGAAATGCGATCTCGTTAAGTTGACATGGAATCCGTTTATGTGCTTATTAAGGCTTTCAAAGTTTGAACATTAATAACGAAATGCATTACGCAGGAATATTTCCCATTACCTACGTACCGACCACTAACACATTATGTTAATGTAACTCCTAATAAATACCAGAAACCATGAAAACGCAACTTTGTAAATCTAGAAAAAAACCACACAGCAATTTCTTTATTGCAGATTTGTTTATTCCGTAGTAAAAAAAAACTGGAACAACCCGAGTAAATGCAATTTCAGTGGAATACTTTGTCGTCTAGCAGCTATCTTGAATTTCAATCTCGATTCTTCCACGCTTCAGCTAACCGGTACGAACCGAACTGCAGGCGAATAAGCCATACACCCCATATATAGTAATAAACCTACCATACGTTGGAAGATGATATATCGTTTAACATCCTGGGACATCATGGACAGACAATTGCACGAATGGAAAACCACCACCTTGTTTTCATTCCTTCTTTGCGATGAATAATAGATGGAATTCACGCTACGTATTTATTTCATATTACAGAAACAAACAGTAGGTACATTGGTTACAGTGTTAAGACCCAATGACCAGCGGCTGAGAATTAAAGTTCCAGAATGCGTGCAACTGTACAGGGAGGTCGCGATGAAAAAGATCGATTATTCCCCTATTAAATGTTTCACACTAAAAATTTAATACCGATTTATTTCGTTCAAAACTTGCTTTAATATATACCTACATTCAAGTAAGCAATAAAAATGCTCAAAACGCACGATGATAAATTATTGAATTTCGTGTACTTCTCGTAAGTATTTTTAGATCATAAGTATTTATGATTTTTCAATAATGTCTAAACAAAATAAGTGTGTAAAAAATTCTGAAATATTTTAGTTTGTAAGACCTTAAATCAATAGAAAAACTGAGGTATTTTCATCACAAAACACGTTCTCGGATTTTTTTTTTACGCACCAGAATTTCAAGTCCGGGTTTAGTTTTTCCCATAGGAAAAACTAAATTTTTACAAACTATATATTTTTTTTATTAATGATTTTAATTGAACTAAAATTAAAATTCTGAAAAGTGTCTTCACTAGATTATATATTGATTTATTTTGCTGTATGATTATATGATTTGAAATTTATGTTGTAAAATACAATATTTCGTTTGAAAATTTAACAAATCTTACCAACGGTATAACCTTAGTATATTATAAAAAAATTTAGTTTTTAAAAATTTAAAAAGTGCGTTTACCAGATAAAATAACAGTCTTTCAATATCATTTTATGGTTTTTGTAAAAAAATAGTCAATACGCCTAGAATTTTATTTAAAAAGGAAAAAATTTCCAGTATTGTCTGGTTATACCCTCTTAAACAAACTTTACAGATATTAAGTGTTATTTCATTGTGGATAATATGTGGCTAAGATGGTGGGTAGTCACTCGAACTGATGACGTATACCGCATATTTAAATTTATTTTGGATATTTAAATCGATTGAAAATTTAAACGGATTTAAACTTTGAATGGATTACATCTTACATAAGATTTTAAACGTAAAAATCAGAAGTGAAAAAACAGACCTGTCTAACAGACGACTCTCCTAAAGAATATCGAAAAAATCATATTGAATACAAAATTTATTTTTAATTTTTTTTGTTATTATTTTTTTTTTAAAACACGATGTTATACATTTGTAATGTATATGTTAACTTACAGTGATTGACCACATGTTAATTTCCGGTATTGTCTGGTGTCTAAGTGTTATTTCATTGTGGGTAATATGTGGCTATTTTATATATATAGATATATGGCTAAAAAATATTAATTGCAATAATATTGACCCGAAAACGTTCTTATTATATCCAATTCATTGATATCTCGGCTCCAGATCATTCAGTTCAGTAGGGAATCCCAGAGGAACTTCAAGAAAGTCCGCTTCTGTGCCATTCCAGGCGTACTGTAAACTGCATATGCAGTATACATATGCACATATGCTCTGCAGCATACCTTCCCAGATAAGGGGCAAAAATGCATACATTATGATATTTGTGCATGCAGAATGGATGAGGATGGAAAGAAATGTAAAATCTCAGAGCGAAGTTCAAATTTTAAATCAGAAAGGATGGAAATAACGTTGGTAGTTTAATAGTGAAAATGTGTTTGTATAGATCACATCGCATTTTATTCAAATATCTACATAAATATATGGTTATTACAAAATTTCCACCAGATATGATTTGAGATTTTCACTACCAAAAGTATTTTTATTTATTTATTTTTTATTTACACCTTAATGGACTTTTACATAATGATTACAGTAATTAAGTATTATTATTAACAATTTATACAGTATATAAAGTATAACAGTAGCTAATTAAGAAACATTATAGCAGAGAATTAAAAAAAAATAATAATAGTATAACCTATGCAAAAAAAAACATATACAATTTAGCAAAATATATATATAAATAGAGATGGTTAAATAAAATAAAATAAGACCTAAAATACAATAAGGTGTAATGTATAAAAGCTAGTTAGTAGGTAAAAGCATAAAATTATTTGTGTACATTATTTAAAATGCAACAAAAAATAAGAATATAATTTACACGTAAGGTTTAGAATGAAAGATAAAGGTAAGTTATAAAAGAATAAAACTAATGAAAGTTCATTATTAGCAGATAGAATAATTGAAATTAATTGCCTTTTGAAACTTGCAAGATTGTCAACACTGAATATATCTATAAGTTCACAATATTTATTCGCCAGGCTATGAATTCTGGGAATTGGTGAATAAATAGACTCATTTGTATTGAAGTTATTGTTGCATTTAAAAGTATCTTTGCTGCAAGTTTGTCTGGCAGGTATATTAATGCAAATTAGTTTCAACAAATTAGGGCTGTCAATGAAAGATTTTATCAGTTTGAATAAAAAAAGGAAATCAATTAAAACTCTTCTATCTGTTAACTGAAGAAGTCTAGTTTTTGTTCGTTATTTGTTATTGGGATATTATGCCATGTTGTGCTACCTTCTTCTTCAGTCAACGTTTTGGACAACTTTACGGTGTCCATCATCAGGGCAGATGTGTAAAGACACTGTAACACTGTTTGATCACTATTGTAAATTTCTAACAGTTTGTCGTTTGTTGCTCAATCCAAGTGTTCCGTCAAACTATTTTTTCATGTGTGTTCAAAGTATTTAAATTTATTGTTAACTTTTTACCAACTGCATAGAGAAATCACGCATTAAAAAATAGTATCATAAGAAAATGTTTGAATATCGTGTTTTAAATAATAAATACCAATTATAATTTTTTCCGATTTTTTAAAAAAAAAATTTTATTTTTTATTTTTTCCACAAATTCTCTGGGGAAAGTTAATTTCCCTCACGGCCTATGTCATATTTGGAAACGCTGCGTGAAGGTTATTTTTATGTTGTTGACGAAGGAGAAGAAGTTCTGGGAAAGAATAAAAAACGTGTGAACTCATCTCTTCCACTGCGGTGCAAGGAGGCGATCGCTCGACAGGGTCATGCTAGAGAGGTCAGAAGGTATCCATCAACCGGTATCTTTCAATACAGCCTGCAACGCATCCGTCTACAGACGCACCCGCCGGCAAGACCTGGACAAACCGCTCCCCATACACCCGGGCGCCCCTGATAAGTCACCAAACGTAGCGAGCCACTTTGAGTGATCTATGGCAAAGATGCTGGTTATCCAGGGCGGCGGTAATTGAACCTTCTTGCCAAATTGAAAATCGAAAAAAGTACATCATGTTACGTCTCGTTTTCTTTCGACAGGCTCATGATAAACATACGATCCTAAAAGTTGGTCTAAAAAATCCAGACCTTTTAAAATAAACTTTAATAACGTCAAAGTTCTTGCCTCGAGTGTTTTTGCTGCTACGCGAAAACAAATTTTCATTTTTCGGTTATGACACAATGAATTTCGACAACGGCAAGAAATATACTTAGTTTTTTTAAATTTAAGAACGTGACATTAATCACAGAAATAACACATCTAATTTACTTATCCATGGAGCATTATCTCACATTGCCTAAAGGCATGAAACTAATGATAGTTGAAAATGATAACATTGTCCTTGTAATTTCACAAAGGAAAATAAAAAATCTGACGCCAGATCTCCCATTTGGATTTTTTTTTGCTCCACAAACCTCGAACACAAAGATTTTCTATTTATTTATGTTACGAGTTACTTTTAATAACAAAATATTGATATAGTTTTACGAACAATGGATTACATCTTACGTAAAAATAGACCTCTATAACAGACTCTCCTAAAGAATAATTTTAAATATAATTATTATTAATATTTTAATGATAAGCTAATTGCATATATGAATGTATTATTATAATATATTCTATACTTGCACAACAAGTCAATAGGTGATCCATGCAAATAACCATTGGAGCGACAGAGCAATAAATTTTTTTTTCTCGGACTGCAAAAGGAAATTTTTCCGCCCACATTAAAAAAATCATTCATCCGAATTTGAATACGGAGACATACAAAATGATTATCGTTCTATGTAGCCAAAGAATTCCCCTATCTTTTGTCTATTATCATATATTTGGAGGATTTATAAAAAAATATATAATTAAATCTTTAACCTTAAAAAATTTAAAGAATCTAGAGAATATTAATTTATTTTGTTATATTTTGAATGTAAAATATATTATATTGTCGTTTTAATAAAAAAAAAAATTTGAAAATTTGCCACGTTTTGGAAACAAAACAATACGAGGTTTTGGAAATAGTGCCATAATGTGGCAAAAAGCGCTCGAGTGGTTAATATAAACGAATATCTGAGACACTATATAGGTTAGAATAATATTGTGTGGAACTTTGTAAACACACAAAAAATTGGCAGGATGTGGAAAAAATAGTCGATTCTGAAATTCAAATATATGTAAAAATGTCTTTAAAAAATTAGGTTTCAATAGTCGAGTAGTTAGATCGCGTCATTACGGTAAGACAGAGTTCCCGGATTCGATTCCCAATTGCGACTGTAACCTTTCTATTTTTTTTTGTCTTCTTTTTGTTTTTGTAGATTCATTAGTTTTGTCTTCTACTTCAAAGATTCAATAATGTATACATGTTTTATGTGTACATTTTCGTATACATTTAGTTTTATGTCTCTTAACTTCCTTTAGTAAGAAAACTTGATATTTGTTGGGTATCTGTCAAATAAGTTAAAGATTCGAAAGATATATAATAGTAACTAGTTTGTCTATTTAGTTTTCACGAATATTTACATTGAATATTAAACTGGACAAATGTCTTTACTAGGCTAGACTCTGTGATGGCTTCAACACTACATTCGAAAGAAAAAAAAAAAGCATCTTCTTTATCGGAAGAGCTCATACAAAATTTTTCCCACCTAAACGAAATTTCAAATCGACTACACTAGCGACCGCTATTGGAAAGGACAGAAAAATCACAATCTGAGAAGGGCTGAGGTAAATAAAGGTGATGACATAATGAAGAGCTCTAAGTTTTCAAATCGATACCACGTTTAAAATTTATCAATATTGAATGTAAGTCGACACTTCAGACCGACCATATATTTAAAATCCTAGAGCGTGTCGAAGAGAGTTTGTTTAGTAACAAAAAAAACTTACATGGTTTTGAGGAATAAATGGGGTAATTAAGCCCAAATTACCACTACAGAATACAGACGAAGTATTGAGGAAACCAATTAAAATTAACGACGTATACAATCTATGAATTAGTGCTATAGATCGAGATTTTTCGAAAGGTAAACAAAACACTCAGATTAAAAGTAAATAAGATTTTACTTTTGGGTACACAAAAAATGAAGCCAAACAGGTACGTACTAGACCATAGAGCTATTTGGAACGCATTAAGAAAATGAATTCTGAATTAATAAGGTGATATTAGTTATTACCAGACAAAGTTTTACGAATATTACATCTGATCATGAAAAGGGACGAAGGATAAAAAATAGTTGTAAACATCTGCAAGGAATGTGGTGAATCAAGTAAATGACAGAAACAATTTCATGTCACCATGAGAATTAAGCCGAAATACTACTGAATTCAATTTTACCTGCCGCAAATTTTAAACAAAAATAAATGGGAGAGTGCGAGAGTGATAATTATTTCAGATGTAAAGTCACAATTAGCCGAGATAATTTACCGATTATTAAGGAAAGACCGATTGCAGAATTCTAGAAAAAGTTTAAAGCAAAATTGCATCAAAAGGGTGAGTTACACTTATCGGCGGCCAGACAAAGAAATAATTAAAACGTACATATTAAGATTGGAGAGAGAGAGTCATGAAAAATAACATATCAATGAAAGTTGAAATAGTCTGAACTCTCAATTATAAAACGCCCTAACGAAAGACGAGATGTACGTCCTGAATCCACACCTGGCGTTTTTTTTAAGAAGATATTCGAAGGGCTGAATACCATGTGGCAGTAAGAGTCGGGGTCGGGTCGAGTCGAGGATCGAAGGAAGGAGGCTATAGAGTGCTAGCAGTGATAAGATCGTTCGTATTTAACAAAACAATTGATCAAATATTATAAAAACGAGTGATAAGACATAATACACCGAAGAATCAAAAAAAAAGTCGTGATAAACAGTGACAAGTGTTTGTTAATGTTGGGAGAAAATATCCATCGTAATATTAAAGAATTTTTAAGGTTGTGACTTCGTGAGAAGCAATAGTTCGTGTACATAAATTAATTATTCGGCTTGTTAAAATACTCTATTGAAAATTAGCTGCAGTGAATGACAGTGCGCCGCGGGTGAATTAATTAAATAATAAAATTAATTTGAATTATAAAAACCAAAAATAATACTCAAAGTGAATGAAATACTTAGCTTCAGTGAACAAATTTTGAAATATAAAATTGCGTACTAATGTCATCTTCAATCTTACACACACCAAATAATAATATCAAAACAACATTTAAAGATACACCTACGTATTTAAAATTCCTTCAATGTGCGCCGAACAAAAAAAATAATAATAATACAAAATTTACCTACAAATACCTACGTAATAATGCCTTGCTCAATCTTTCACAAAACCAAAAACAAATAATAATATTAAGTATAATGTATATAAAAATATAAAATCCCTCTATGGTTATAATTTATCCAATCTTCCGAAACCAAATAATATTATAAAGTAATACTCACAAGTTTATATTTTCTTTAACCTCCCGCAAGATAATAATAATATAAAATAAAACCTACATGTACCAACTTTCTTCAACTCCTCGCAAACATGATAGTAAAATAATATCAACGTATACCTAAATACTTCCTTCAATCATTGCAAGTCAGTGATGTTCTGACAATAAATTATTCTTCGACATAATATATTTAACCAATTCATTATAAGACAAAAATGAGTAAATGAACCGCTGTCAAAGGTCCGATGACCAAATTGTTCAACGATAATAAACAATACCTACGCGCTTGTAGTTTCTTCAATATATCATATAATCAAGATAATACAAATATTCAAAATAATATCAACATATACCTACGTATGAATGTCATCTTCAATAATTAATAACCTACGTATTTTCTTAAACTCAAATAAAAGTGTGACATAGAGTCATGGGTGCTACTACTTCTGGGAACTAAATTACCGAATCATAAATATAGGAAGGTTCTTTCTTTATTATTTTTCCTCCACAGGTATTTAGTGCACTTAATCAGGCTTCGTTCAGGTGAGTGAAAAAAACATTTTAATTAATTACAGGTCGTACATGATCCCGATGCCTGAGAGTTCCAGCAAATCTTCAATAACTAATAACGAAAGAAGTTTATGTTCCAGGATATAATTGTGTTCTAAATATTATTCTCGATGTGTAATTACGAGATTTGTCCCAAATTAAATCTATTATCAATGTCGGGGTTCAACGAACTTATATTTTTTGCGTGCTAGAAAGGACGAGACGGAAGTGTACACAAAAAATAAGGGTAGCGTAGCCAGTAGGTCCCGACAGCTAGTGTTAAAGGGAAAGAATAGAAAAACCAAGGGTAGACGACTACGGATCATTACAACGGGTGCCGGGTAGCCCCACAGGTACATTACAACTGGTCCCGAGACCCAGTAGAAGTTAGTAAGGCCAGGGGTAGGTGCACCACAACTCTAAGTTCGGATACCGCGTCACTGAAGCCTTCAGCCTACCTAAGACACGACCTGCGATAGATGGTCTTCTTTTAATATCCAAAACTGCTGCCATCCATTAGGATATAGCAGAACTTCGTATTGCAAACTAAGCTATCGACATCTTTTGCAAGAAGCTGAAAATACGTGGATAATCAATAAACTACATTCAGCATAACATTATTCCAAGTGTTTTTAAAGAAATACTTTGAAAATTTTCTTTGAATCGAAGTATGTGATTTTCTTTTCATTGCATTCATGTCTGACGGAAAAAAAGCAATAAAAAGAATTCAAAACCATTACACGTTGTATCTTTTCAACGAAACACTCTACAAATTGATTGTATTCTTGACGGGTTTTTTTTGTAAGCGAAAGTAAGCTTTTAAAAGAAAATATGTATATTGAAAGAATCTCAACGTTCGAGTGCGAGCGGAAAAATTGGCTTTTTGATGTGCTTCCATTAGAGGCACTGTTTGTATGTGATTTCTATGTAAATAAAAGCCTACAGGTAAAGCTCACAAATAAAAATGAAAACCTTTTTTTACGGCTACAAATGTGTGAATATATCTGGAATACACAACGTTTAATCCGCAATATGAATTAAATAAAATGAATCAGAAAATGGTAAAATTGATAATGATTAACATAAAAATAATAATAAACAATAAAAAAAAAAAAATTATGCTAATATTTATTTTAAAACCTGTGGGAAATCATGGAATGGTCTGAATTCTTGAAAAATTGGTTTCAATTTTGTGAAAAAAAAGTAAAATAATATTTAAAAATATTATATCATCGATAGGTACTTTCTGCAAGCTATTCACAAAATCAGATCCACTTTTGAAAATGATATTAACAATCAAACAAATCTGAATCTCAGAGTTCATATCAGACTTACTTACGTATGTTGTTTCATTAACTTACCTAATAGGAACGATCAAGCAATTTCCTACATATTTTATATGTGCGTGAGCTCTATTTAGTAAATTATTCACCAGACTTTATGTCCGGGTTAAATTTTCCCCATATGAAAATATCAGAGGGGATTTCATATCAGAGGGTTTGGCTCGGTGGAACTCCTAATTGGACCGATAAATTCTACTGATCCCTCAATATAAATATTTTTTAAATCTTTAGTAATCCTACATGTATTTAAAATGACTGATTTTTGCATTTTTGTATTCAAATTCTTTGACAAATCTAATATACGTAAATTTTTGATAAGAGAGCTAGGTATAATGCCAGTAGCCTAAATAACAAATGGTAATATTTTTATAGTCTGAGAATGTCGAATTCTAATTAATTGTTTTTTTACGCACCAGACTTTTAGGTCCGGGTTTAGTTTTCCCCATAGGAAAAACTAAACCCGGACCCTTTCACACACTTTTCCATAAAAATGATCATCTAGTAAATCCAAGCTATGCAAGTGTATTTTATAAGTATAATTAATACAAACAATACAAGAACAACATGTTAACCTACCAGACTATTAAATGGGAAAATAATTCTCCAGATATTTTCATATCAGAGGGTATATCTTTTTTTTGTATTTTTTTAAAATTATTTTTATTATCGACTTAACTTAGATTTGTCACAAAACTGTGTTAATGCCAATTATATTATGCCATATCAGCATTGGATTTTTTTTTTAGTTTCCCTATGCGAAAACATTAGATAGAGCTTTGACATCCCCAATACGGTTACGTTGTAAGGCTGAAGGGTATGGGGAAATAAAGGAATGAAATAGAAAGAAGAAGAATGGGAAATTTCTGGATATTCATATCTGATCACTAATCATGGTTAAAGCCATTTCAACCAATGTTTCGAATCTGAATGGTGGTCTATTACCAGGACGATACTGGGATTATGTACAATTCATATGCACAGATTTATGCATTGTTAAAGGTGTAGCAACCATACCTATTCCCATAACAGTAGAACCATGAAGCAATTCGCTATTTATCCAATACCTCCGTTGTGTTTCATCACAAACTGCCTTATATTCAAGTATTTCAATACGTTTCAATTGGATATATAAGGGGTGGAAACTTACTAACAAGAATCAGAAAGCCGATCGCATCGGAGGCTTTGGAAATAATTTGCTGGAAAATTTTCAGGCTTTTGGAGGCTTTTAAAATCATTCATAATAGATATCTGGCGGAAATTGGTGCGGAGTATAAAATGGGGGATTGTTTGGTGGGAACAAATATTATCGTTTGTATTGTGGCTTCAAGGAGTGAATAATTATTAATGTGAATTCAAGTATTATTTAACTCAACAGAAATAACAGTTGCGCATCTTATGCTTACGTTATTTTTTTAAATTTATTTTTTATTTAAGTCTATTAAGGAAACATACAGTTGTGTAAAAGATCATTTAACATAACATAGTGAACATAATATCAATCAATTAAGTTTCATATTTACATTTTTGTTGTGATTACTGATTGGGAAATAATTAATTACAAGTTATAAAAGTATATAGTTTGAGTGAAAAAATATTAAAAAGAAAATAATAAACAATATAGAAGTAAAATAATATAATAAATAATGCATTGTTTTGATTTAAGTACGTTGTAAAGTTAATTTGAATTTTAAAGATTTAAGGGTACAGTGGAAAATGTCAATATCGCTTAAGGCATTATATGATTTGCAGATACGCCCGAGTAAGGAGTTTTGTGCGTATTTCGATTTAAAATGTTGTATATAAAATAAGGTATTCGATCTTGTTTTTGTGTCCAGGGCAACGAAATGCAATCTTTTCCAATAGGGCTGGGAGATATAGATAGACATGTAATAAAATGGTACACAAAATCAAATTGTCAACAATATATAATAAGAGGTAATTTATGTTTTGGTTAATTATTAAAAACACGGATGATATATTTATTATCTGTTGCTTATGTCTAATAAACAATACTTAGATTATAAGATTAAAAACATAAAATTTAATAAATCATAATGGTTTCATTACGTTTTTTTAGTTTAAAAATGGCCTAAACAAGTAATCCGCGCGACCACTCGCGTTACTTTTTAGAGCGCTACCACTGCAGGGTTAAGGTCTCTGCCCACTACAACGTTTCATACCATGACCGTAACCGTAGCGGCGCATGCAAAAAAAAATCTTTGTATCGATCAGTATGAAACGCTGCCCACTAGCCCGTCCCGACACCGACCAACACCGTCACATACCATGACCGGACTGACGGCGAATTCTCGATGACAATATTTTGCAGGTGCCACGCCGGTCCGCTCTATGCATGGCACGCGACTGAACGCGTGTGATCCCCTTTCTAATAGTAATATTATTCTTTTAGTGATAATATTTTCTATATTTCTTAATAATTCATTATATTGGAATTACGTCATACGAAAGTACGTATAAAATTTTTCTCCATCATCAACTATTTGCTTAAATAATGTCCAGTATTCTCCCTCGATTTTTCTTTTTTTTAGAACCGTACGCCTATTGAACGGGGATGGTGCGGACACTAACTCCGATGTATACGGCTATCATACGGTCACTAAACCCGTTACGTACGGGTATCAAACGGTGTCAGCACGTTCTAGTGGGCAAAATAGGGCGTAGCGTGTTTTTTTCGTGGCTGATACGTTCATAGTATGGTCATGGTATGGAACGGTGTGGTGGGCAGAAGCCTTTAAGTATAATGATTAGCGTGTATGTACAGTAAATGGAAGATATGGAACTCGATAGTATTTAGATATCGAAGGATAAAAAATGTATTCTTTGAAACGTTTCGCGATAAATATTGAAACCCCAGAAAGCCTCTATTGTGATACAACATTTGGTATCGACCCCCATTGACATTGACAAAGGCACCGCAAGCTTTCATATTAACATTTACTCAGTCTAGATAAATATTTTCAAACGTTTTTAACGTAAGACTAGAAAGATTTCTCATACAAAATTTTAAGATTGTAATCTTTCCAGGGTTAAGCTTTTTAGTATTATGAAATATCTTTTTTTGATATCGACAAAAAAAAAACCCAGAAAAAAATAACTCGATACTTAAAAGGGTTACCAGAGAATATCGGAAATTAGTCCTTTTTAAATCAAATTCTAGAAATATTTCAGATTTTTTTACACACTTATTTTGTTTAGACATTATTGAAAAATCATAAATACTTATGATAAAAATACACGATATTTAATAATTAATCATCGTGCGTTTTGAGCATTTGTATTGCTTACTTGAATGTAGGTATATATTAAAGCAAGTTTTTAATGAAATAAATCGATATTAAATTATTTTTTTTTAAATTGATACGGGGAATAATCGATCTTTCTCATTGGAACCTTCCTGTACAGTATTTTAAAACTTGTATTCTCAGCTGCTAGATATTATCATCGGCATCCGCGAGAAATTTGTTTGAACAATCGAATCCAATAATTTTCCAATTTCTGTTAAAAAGATGTATTTCTTTATCTTATTTAGACATAAAGTTAGGAATGGAATCAACAGTTACATTTTTATTTTGAATGAAGACGATGTGAGGATTGTTATTTTATCTTCATCCTTACTCATTTTTCCTTCCATCTCAATTTTTTCCAATAAATGGGGGTTCAAAAGAATCATTGTCTCAACCGGTGATTGACAAAACCGATTAAATAGATTGATAGAAAGATTGATACTACACAAGATTCCATTGCAACCTTAAATATTGAGGATTATTGTGATATTGATAAATATAAATAAGGGATTTAAAGATTTGGAAATATCTGATAATTCAAATCGTCGTACAGAAAATCAATTCTTCATTTTTGTAAATCAAAATTACGAGTGTTTGGTCCTCTGATATGTTTTGCAAATAGTATTATGTTCTCAGCACAGCTTAAAGATTTCAAATGTTCCTTTATTTCGAAGAAGATAAAGATATCCTTAGGAAGGGTGGTATCAAAAAAAATTTAACAATTCATAAATTCATTTAAATAAATTATTAAAAAAAAACTCTCTTTTTAACTTTTGAAGTTTATTCCCATCATTTTATTATATCATTGAAGAAGAAGATAACAATAATAAATAATGGTGAGTATTTACATTGATGGGAATCACCTTCAAAAGTTAAAAAGAGAGATTTTCTTGTGAACAAAAAAAAATAATATTCATTTAGACTTTTATAAAAAGTCAATAAGTGTTCCGTAAAAATAAAATCGGATAATATTTTCCGAGACACTATCTAGGTAATAAATACATTCTTTGAATACTTGTTTCCAATAATAAAGGTAGCTGCCAATAATGTGGAAAAAAACATTAGTCGAAGATAATATTGTTAATTCTGAAATTTCAAATATGAAGTTGACAATTACGACAGTCTCATAATAGATCGCAGTGGCCCAATTGGTAGAGGTGTAGTAGTAAGACGTAAGGTTCTGGGTTCGAGTCCCAGTTGCGACCATTATCTTTTATTATTTTTCGGTGTCTTGTTCATTTTCATATTGTTAAAAAATTTGATTATTATTGATATCTTCTTCTTCAATGATATATTTAACGAATTGTTCAAATATTTTAAACATCCCGTCCTGAGGTAGGTTTGCTTAACATAAATTCAAATGTAACCTTGTTATCAATGGGCCATTTAGCCCCATCTTGTTTTTTGACATTTGAAAGGTCCTGTTAAACGCCTATTCTAGGTGCACGGAGAAAAATGTTATTCTAAAATACGATCATTTTATTCGTAAAAACGGTTAAAAACGGGACTGAAGTACTTACGAACAAATTAACAGTGTTTCAATATTTATTGGCGGGAAAATGTAAAAATAATTTGTTGGTATACGTACGAAATTACGTATACCAACAAATTATTCTTTCATTTTCCCGCCAATAATCATTGAAACCCTGTTAATTTGTTCGTAAGAACTTTAGTCCCGTTTTTAGTAATAAAATGATCGTATTTTAGAATAACATTTTCTCCGTGTGCGTTTCAGCTTTCCATCAAATAGTAATAAGCTGAGAAGCTTAAGAAAATAATAGTTGTCCTCTTCTGCTGATCACAATTTGTTCAAACAAAGAAAAGCTGAACAACATTTAATGGGGACCTTTCATATCTCAAAAAAAAAACAAAATGGTGCTGAATGCTATTTGATGACATTGTTACATTTTAATTACAATTTCTGTGGAACACCCCAAACCTTCGCTTCGAAGCTTTTTTTCTTCTTCTTCGGTTTAGTGGACCAATAATTGTGCTAATTTAAGATCACGGCAATTATCATAGTAATGGGACAAGTTTATCCAAAACTCTGCCACTGGACTAGACAATCTCTCGACCCTTCCAAAAAACACAATCTAGCACATTCTACAAAACGTCTTCCTCGTATCTTTCGTCGTCTTTCACATTTGATATTATTATTTCAGCAGAGGAGAAAAGAAAAAGTTGATTTAAATTTAGATGGGAAATTTATTTAATTTTGTAAAAATGTGAAAAAGGCGGTCTCTTTTGCTTGTGTTCCCTGCCCTGAAAATGAGATAATAAAAAATTCAAATATTTACAGACAAAACCCTCATTCGGTCGTAATTACTTGAGCTTCTTTTTTTTCATTTTCTACATTTCGGTAGACACAATAAGAATGGACATTAGAAGAATAGTTGCAGTAGGAACGAAAATAATAAACCCAATAAGAAAATGAAAGAATTTCGGAATGAAATATGATTGTTATATAAAATCATTATTTGCTTCATACATGCAAACTCACGTTTTATCCACAAATATGTAACAATTTGTTAGCCACAATGATATTTATTACCATGGATAATATGTCAGTAGTGACTGCTTGTTTCTTGATAATCTGTTTTGATGGCATATTGGGTATAAAACAAATTACAAAAATTGTTTAACATTGAAAGGGTTAAGAAATTAACCATCAAAATGTTATACAATGATCTTGCTAAATCACACACTATCATAGATATTTTTGTAAATAACATAACTTGTTTCAAAGAGTATCTCCACAATTTGTGCACCTAAAAAGTAAAAATAAAAGATTGTTTGTTGTTTTATTATTTTTTCATAAACATTTTCTATATATTAGATTTTTTCTTCTTTCTTTTTTATTATTATAATTATGTTTTTTTAGTTAAGTATGAAAATACTGACATTTGATTTTTTTATGTGTTTGTTTCTGTGTACATGCAAATATGATCACTGCAGACACATTAGTCTAGGGATATTTATATTTGTATTTGATTTTGTTTATATTACGAACAAGAATGTTCTATAAATATCCTGTATGTGTCTCAAATAAATAAATAAATAAACATTGAAAGGGTTAAGAAATTAACCAACAAATTATTATAACATTGAAAGGGTTAAGAAATTAACCATCAAATTGTTATAACATTGAAAGGGTTAAGAAATTAACCATCAAATTGTTATAAAATTGAAAGGGTTAAGAAATTAACCATCAAATTGTTATAACATTGAAAGGGTTAAGAAATTAACCATCAAATTGTTATAAAATTGAAAGGGTTAATAAATTAACCATCAAATTGTTATAACATTGAAAGGGTTAAGAAATTAACCATCAAATTGTTATAACATTGAAAGGGTTAAGATATTAACCATCAAATTGTTATAACATTGAAAGGGTTAAGAAATTAACCATCAAATTGTTATAACATTGAAAGGGTTAAGAAATTAACCATCAAATTGTTATAACATTGAAAGGGTTAAGAAATTAACCATCAAATTGTTATAACATTGAAAGGGTTAAGAAATTAAACAAATTGTTATAACATTCAAATGGTTAAGAAATTAAACAAATTGTTATAACATTGAAAGGGTTAAGAAATTAAACAAATTGTTATAACATTGAAAGGGTTAAGAAATTAAACAAATTGTTATAACATTGAAAGGGTTAAGAAATATACCATTAAATATTAACATTTGCAACCAACCTATATTATTTATTTTAAGAAAGTAGACCACTTTCTAACATGTAAGAAACTAACTTGAAAATTCTAGTAAAAGTAATTTTTTTTTTTACATATTTCCACACAGGAGGCCCTGAGAAAAAGAATTTTCTCTCGGGCATGTGTCATCTTTGGGGATGCTGTATGGATGATCTTTTTAGGGCATGGAAGGAGATGAGGTTCTAGGAAGGAAAGAAGTATGAAGGGTGGGTAGGAATCTGGGCTTCAATGTGTGCAGTAGTGACGAACGTCTGAATCCATTCCTTCGACTGCGGTGCAAGACGAGTGTCCGCCTGGAGAGGTTAAAAGGATTCCCTCAACCACTCTCTCCCGATCCGGCCAGGCATGCGAAGGCGGGCAAACGCATCTGGCGTTAACATTTAGACAAACCTCACCCCGTGAACCTAGGCACCCCTGATGAGTCACCAAACAAAACGAACCCCTTAGGGTGACCTATCGCAGGTGTGTTGGTTATTTAATAAATGGTTATATTTGTTCCTTCGTGGTCTAGGGGTAAGACTCTCGAATCCCAATCCGAAGGTCGCGGGCTTGATTCCAGCGTGCGCAAGTAAATTTAATTTGATTGATTTCTATTATTTCGAAATTAGTTAATTAAAAATAATATATAGCGTATTTGCGGCACGTTCCAGAGTATAATATACTCTCACTATCAACCTGGTGTAAGACCACCATTCAGAATTGAAACGTTGCTTAAAATGGCTTTAGCCGTGTTTGGTGACCAGCTCTGAATAGTCAGGTATTTACAACTTCATCTTCCCATCTCCTTCCTCTTCCCATTACTTTTAGCATCACAACATACCCTAATTGCGGATGCCATAGTTTCACTCCAGACGGGAGCAATTAGGTATCTTGTGCGGTATTTATATGTAAAAAATAAAATAAAAATAGAAATATATTTATTTACTTTTTTAATAATTTGAAATTTTCTTTGAGGCATAAATTTAATTTCATGAAAATAAATAACTTTATTTACACCTCTATTTAATCAAAGCAAGACAAGTTTCAAAACCAGTGGTTACTTCGTCAGGATAAACGTAAAATGACATACAATTATTATACGAGTTAATAGTATTGTATAAAAAATTCTTTATTTTGAATAACATATGTAATTCATAATTTTAATTCACAAGATATGGGACATCGTACATAATAGTCTAACAAAATTACTTCAATTGGGACTCGTACAATGTTGAGAAACCTGTAAGAAAGGGAAAGAAAAGAGGAAGAGGATGGTTGTGAAATATCTGGCTATTTAATATTAGTCTATTAACATAGTTAAAGCCAATTCAAGAAACATTTTGATGTAAAATAATGATCTCTCACAAGAAGACACCTCCTGAGATATGTTTTGCTCTGAAGCCGAGTGCAAAAGAATCACCTAACAGAAAATAAAATAAAAACCTTAACTATATTTGCCGATGCTCATTCTAGAACCAGTCAGCTCTGGGTTCAGATAAAAAAATACCATTTACCATGTAAGGTGGATGTTGAAACTGTTGTCTTACAAGTAAAAAAATAAATAAAGTAAAATGAAATCACAGACACGTCCAAGCATTTTCTGTTCTAGCATACATTTTTCGGCAACTGCCTAGTAAAACCACGGGAAATTATTCACTCTTCCATTTTTATATACGAAAGTCACCGGCATTTTACTTCTGGTAAGCTCCTCTTCCAACCCTAAATTATAGCCATAGAAAAACTTATTCTAGAGACAAAATATATAAGATGCTGTCATATTTTTCGTCATTGTCAGGATTTTCGAGAGCAAAATAGAAAACCATGTATCTTCTAAGGTTTCAGCTAATTTAGGGCAACTAGATATATTTTCTTTTATTATAAATTGTGTAAGAAAATCAATAATTTTTTTATGACACTACAAATACATACACTTTTGGATTGTAGCTTCCTCTTAAATGTAAAAAAAATTATGATTGGCTAATTAATAACAATGTTACATTTAAATTACAACTGTGAAACATCGCTACTTTCCTAAGTTCATGTCGATTAACCTTATGTCATTAAATTTACCTGTAAAATGTATAGGTAATGTTTTGGTTTTAAGATTTTAATGAAAAGCTGACTGAACATAGCTTGAAAAGTAGAGAAAACGAGCATGCCAACGAAAAGACGAGCATGCCAACGAAAACAGAAAAAAAATTACATTGCTTGTAGCAATCAGTAAGAAAACGGTACATGCTAATAATGATGAACAAAACATTACTTAAGGATAGTTTTTTACGAATCCTTGAAGGAACAAAACCTGCCTCATCACGAAATCCTCGAAGAGATTTCGGGATAAATCCCACTAACCCTCCCACTCAAGAAGGAGTGCTCGATTATTTATACTCGAAGCGACTAGCCCCAATAAGTGGCTCGGCTTAAATGTGCCGTGTCATGCTCATTAATTAAATGTCAACCGTGCCACAAACAAAACTTTTTGCCGTATCATCGTTGGAAACAACACACAAAATACGATATCATGTATTATGGTGGAACACTTTTATCACGCTTAAAAATAGCATTGTATAGAAAATATCACGGAAAAGCGTAAAAGTAGGCACTACAAAAAATATGAAAACATTTTTAATTAATTTTTCTTTATCGTTGAAGAAGAAGATAATACTAATTAATTTAAACGAAAATGTTAAAAAGAATGAGTCACATAAAAATAAAACGTTGACGGTCACAACTGGGACACGACCCTAGGATCTCTCGTATTTTCGGAAAAATCCCTCAAACAGCTCTGACATGGAGACCTCTTATTTTTAAGTCATTTTTGTCAATCTCATATGTCAAATTCAGAATTAGGTAACAAATCTTCGACTATTTTTTCCCAATTTTTTGACAGCTACCCTATTAATTTATTTAAAAAAAAACAACTTACGAATTGACGGGAATAACTTTTAAAGTGATTATAAAGATAGTAATTCTAATAAAACTTGTTTTTTTTAGTTGTAAGTACATACGTGTAGGTTACTAATGTATTAAGTAAGTTAAAGATTTTTTTATATGTTTGTTTTGTTGATTATTATGCGATTTAACTAAAGATTTTAGTTGAACCTTTTGATTTGTATTATTTTTTACGTTGAATATTAACCCTTTTTTCTCCCTGATTCTTGTGAATTCTAGCTATTGAAGGTAACAATGGGTTAAGGTGGGACAATAAAAACAGTGTAGTTTAGAATTCAAATGGCTGAATCGCAGAAAAATTTTACCCCTTCGTCTATAAATAATTATAAACGAAAAATCAACAACCTAATCATGTTCCGCCGCATAAAAAAAAATGTAATTTTTTATTTAGTCTTCAGTCAAAGAAGTTTTACCTCAACCGCGCTTAGAGGTTAGACGCACTCATTTTTTTACCAGATTTATTTTCAATGTAAAATAAAGTTCAGTTTACGAAAATAATATATTATGACTGCTGAAAGCGAGCAAAACATTATTTATTCAGATACTTTTAACTTAATTTTTATGAAAAACGCTGTGCAAAAGAATTATTTATCAAAGCATAATATTTAAACATGTCTTTGGAGGCAAATATTGGGCCTTCCGATATAGAGGAGGAAATGAGTTGGGCTCAAAAAAGGGAAGATATCGGTGAGTCGTGATATCTCCGCACGTGCTGATTGGAATAATAAACTCGGTGATGATACTTATGATTATGATGTATTTACAGCCCAAGGAAGACGTGGCACGACCAAGTAAATCAGATACTTGAGGCGGGCCATGTCAAGAGTCAGAATAATAGAAGATTATGTATGAGAAGATGTATGAATGTGAATGAGGCAAGGAGTGTGTGCCAAGACCGAGTTGTTTGGCGGTCCGTCCTCTCTGCCTACCCCTGCGGGGAAACGGCGTGATGGTTAGTTAGTTAGTTAGTTAGTTACAGCTGAATATTTACAATGTAGGGTATTTACAAACGTAGTAGTATTATTCCGAGAACTACAGATAAAAGCGTTGATGTGCGCGGCCTGTTACCCGGCCATATAAATGCTGGTGGCAACTGTTAAGACCGACTGAAAGACTGACTTGGCTTGCTGAGGCCCTTTATATATCCCGACCTGAGGCCCTAGCACGCTTGCTCTATAACGATCGATAGGAAAACTATCGGTAACTTCTCATCGTTCCCTGGGACAACTGCACATCGCTAACGTACAAACAACAGTTGATGTCGAAAATGTTAAGGACACTTAGTCATTGTGAACTGTCACTTATTCTTTGGCGATCTGTAGTCATGCTAGGGAACGATGAGAAGTTACCGATAGTTATCGATCGTTATAGCAAGCGTGCTAGGGCCTCTGGTAGGTACTTGAACGGTAGGCTAAAATGCACACTCATTGGAAACTTCTTGATATTTCGGCGAAACGCTATGTATTGTGTGTCGCAGCAGCGAGACCTTTCGAGAAGATGGTCAAAATAATAATGTGTAGCGAGGTAATAGGTAGGGACGGCGCCGGGCAGTGCTAATAAGTGCGACGTAGATATAGGTAGGTCCTGTTATTCAAATATGTATCTAATGCAGTGTGAAGATAATAGGTAGGTTACTATATGTCTATAGAATGTTGACTTGGTATCCAGTTTTTAAAAATCCTTTTAATATTTAACATAGTTATTTGAGTTATCTAAAATCTGTACCTACTCATGTTATGTGCCGTATTAAGTACGCGGCAATATCCCGTGATGAGTGATGAGTATATATAATCAATATCCAGCAATATCATGACCTCGCAATGTGATCCGATTTGAACTCTGCCGTACAAGCAATGAACCCACGTGGATATCAAATGGCAATAATAATGTTTAGTTAATAGTTTTGGAATTTTGATTTTCGTTCGTAAATATACTCGATATATTCCTTCGACGATTTCAATTATTATTCTTACATCGTGCAAATTGTACATACTTACCTTCATACTACGACTACTTTCGTTCTGAACAATTATTCAAGAAATCAATTTATTTTGCTTTGTGTTTTGATGGAAAACCCGTGAAATCGTGAAAAAATTTATCTATTTTTTTATGTGAATAAAACCGTACATGAGCCAACTGCTTTCAACCATCTGGAGCCGGTGGCGTCATGGTATCCTAATTGGGGTGAGTTGGTGAGGAGAAGGAAGTGAGATTGAAGGTGGAGAAATACCTGGCCATTCAGATCTGATTATCGAACATAAAGCCATGTGAAGCAACGTTTCGATTCTTAATGATGTTCTTTTACTAAGGCGATATTTATTACGAGTATCTTCCACTCTGTACTTCGGCTGATCGTCGAGCATAAAGCCATGTGAAGTTACGTTTCGATTCTTTATGGTGTTATTTTACTAAGGCGATACTTATCACAGGGACTTTTTCTCTGTGTTTGTATTTTGTTTTTATTTGGTATGTATGTATTATTCTTTGTTTTAAATATTTCTTTAAATAAAAAAAATAAAAAAAAATAAAAAAAAAAATAAAAATAAATAAAAAAAAAAAAAAAAAAAAAAAAGAGTATCTTCCACTCTGTATATCTGATTAATTGCTGTTAGTCTTTGTCCGTAAATAAATAATGATATATGTATATCCATAAATGATGCAGACAGGCTACTTGCAGTAGCTTTGCAGGTATTTATTTATTTATTTAATTTCTACGGTAAAATAAACCATAAACAGTAGTTACATGACAGAATTAGAACCATAAGAAAATATTAGCAATCATTTTAGATAAAGAATAACAAATTAACTGTGGCATTTGATTGTGAAATGACATCAGAGATATGAGCAAGAGATAGGTACAAATATATCCAAATTCTATAGTATAAATAAGGTAAACTTAGATTGAATTAATATTGATCGAAAATATAAGTTAGCATAGCCCTTTTGTATCTACTTTCCGTGAAGTTAAATATATCCGCTACATCAGCGTATCTATTACTAACTGCATGCAACCTAGGTACAAGCGAGTTTTTAGAATACGTAGTCCTGGTGTTGTTACATTTAAACAGGACTTTTGAACGAGTAGCTCTCGTAGGTATATGAAATTCAATGAGGTTAGTTAAATCGGGACTGTCTATACTACCATTTACAATTTTGAACATAAATAATAATGTTTACATGATATCTTTAGGTCTCTTGATATTTTCAACATTGGCCTCGAAGGTTTCAAGAGTCGTTTTAGGTAAGAACTTTAAAATGTATTTTACTAAAATATTGTATTCATTTATTTAAAAATATGTGTACGTGTCATTTGATTACAGCCATCTGTAGGTAATATATATATATATTTTAAATAGGTAGTTGACTTTGTTTTATGTTTGGCTTTCCTATCGTTTAATGGACTGAAATAAAATTGTATTCTATATATATATAGCACTTTATTTTCACTGATCCCAAAACTTCCCTTTACTTTATCAGCTTTTCATACATTTTTAAACAATTTCATCTATTCATATTATCCCTCAACACCGCTGCTCTTTCATTGATTTTTCTAGGACCAAATCAATTTCTGGCTAGGTAACCCTTTTTCTTACGGGGTCAAGACCTTTTTCAATTATCTGCGGTTTCTCTTCGTTTCACCACTTCCTCCTCAATTCATCATCGGTTCCCCTTCAATCTCGCCCATTTGATCTTTCCTCTCTCGTCGTGCCGTATGTCGCACGAAGCGAAATTCAATTTGCCGATACATTTACTAACCGACGCGGTCGCTAATGGTGAAATCTAAACTAATCTCGCACCGCAGATAAGGGTTGCGCTGTATTCTCGGGGGTTTTGAGAAATTGAGGCTCTCACGCGAGATTTATACATAACATGTATGCTAAATGGCAGTACACCAGCCTCCCTAAAAACCTACATATCTTCCATGTACTTACCCCTACCACCTAGCTACTACACTCCGTGCCCTGTACTCGCTAAGTGGATTCTCGAAAAATCAATAGAGATGAATTTATGTATCCGTGTCATTTGCGCTTTTTACAAGGGTAGATGTGTGTTATGAGAAAAGGAATAATACAGCGACCGCAGTTATTTAATATTTTTTGGAAAGCATTTTGTGGGCTTACATGACATTTTATTATGGACTAAAACATTCATAGCTGCGTTTAGGTTTTACCCTGTTGAAGAGTGGCTTGAATGCGAACGAAACCAGTAGATTAGACATATATTAATCTTTTTTTTGGTTTTATTACAAAGTGACTGCTTTGTGTTACTAGTGGTTTTATGAACAGTACTAGACATCGCCTTCAAAAACAATACTATTTCGGATTGTCTCTTTTTTATGTTTATTCAACACCAAAATTTCATTTTAAATCATTAAATTTATAAACGGGTATTAAAATAGGTACCTACGATGGTTTTTTTTCACAAACTATAATTAACTTTAGAAATTGTGTTGAAGATTACAAGTTTTTTTTTTTATTCTGATCTTTTTTTTTTACATTAGGTTCACACAGGAGGCCGTGAGGAAAATAGTTTCCCTCGGGGCCTATGTCATCTTTGGGGATGCTGTGTGGAGGGTATTTTTAAGGAAAGGAAAGAGAGGAAGTTCTGGGAAGGAAAAAGGTAGGAGGGTTGGTTAGGAATCTGAGGTTCAGTGTATCTAGATCATCCGCCGCCAAGACCTAGATAAACCTTACCCCATGAACCCGGGCACCCCTGTTAGGTCACCAAACGTAGCGAACCACTTGGTTACCTATGGCAGAGGTGTTGGTTATCCAATAAATGGTTCCCGGGCGGCGGTACCCATTACCGCCTCCCAAATTGAAAATTCGTTGTTCGGTTAAACCAGTTAAACCGGTTAAAAAAACCATTGTTCGGTTAAAAAAATTTACATACTAAAAAATGCATCTTTGAATTTAAATTTTATATTTTATATCAACTAGGCTACAGACAGCATATCGATATCATAATATTTGATAATCTCCAAATAGGTACTACGTACGTTAATTTTCAAATTAATTTTTAATAATAATTTTGAATCGTCAAAATTTGGGATCAATGGGTAAACAGGTGCATGAATGACGCTCTAATACTATAAGCAGTTTATAAGTCTCCGTATTTAAATTCTGAGGTTCAATTTTTTTTAATGAGGGCGAGAAATTTTCTAATCGGACGCATATTTAAATTATTAATGCAAACGCTCGATTGGTTGATGTAATAATCTCGGATTTCAGTCAATGAAATTAGACGAAGGTTGATGAAATCGAAAGAATTCTGATTATATTAAAGAAAAAAATCTCACATTTAAGATATATCACGCCTTTCTATCTTCACCTATAAGAAGAGTGACAGATTAAATAAATTTACCTCATTTTCAATAAAAAGAAGAGCTTACATCTTGTCGTTGCGATTGAATTACACCATGGCATGAAGGACTTTTCACATATTGGAGGTTTAGTCCTTTTGATAGGAAGGAATTGACCATGAACTAAAGCACCTAACGCTTTGTAATGCCTTCCAAAAAGATGATTCCGCCAGATTAATCGATTACGTGATGACCAAAGAGAAAGAAAATAAAAAAGTGCATAAAATATTAAGATATAAATGAAATATTCCAATAAGGCCTTGTTAAGTATATAGAGCCATTCTCCAGAATCAAGGACTAAAGTATTGCAGTTTTGTCTAGCCTTTTAGCATATTTATAATTGGCTTTATGTACCTACTGACATTTTTTTTGGTTATAAGACTTGTTCCTGTCTGGACCCAGTGAGGCTATGGCACCGCCAATTAGGGTATGTTGTGCGGTTGAAGGTAGTGGGGAGGGGAAGGAGGTGGGGTAGAGGAAGGTGGGGAAGTACCTGGCTATTCAGATCTGGTCACCAAACACCGCTAAAGCCATTTCAAGCAACGTTTCAATTCTGAATGTTGATCTTACACCAGGGCGATACTTAGGTGTCTTCCTCTCTAGTTTATATTATTCTACTTGTTATATACTTGTTCTATGTTAGGTATTATTGGGTTATGTTGTGAGGCAACTGGAGTGCGAAGGGAAAGGAGATGGGAGGAGAAATTCGGGAAGTACCTGACTATTCAGATTTATTCACAAACAGATATTTCAAGCAACGTTTCAATCTAGTGATAATGAAAAAATTTCTTCTGATAAAATTAATAATTATGTATCTTCAGATATAAAATTTTGTAAATTACTAATGAAAGACTATACGAACCTAAAAATTTTTCACCATAATGTTCGATCCATAAATAAAAATTGGGAAGAAATACTCACTTTACTGAATAATCTAAAGGTTAAATTTGATATAATTATTCTATCAGAATGTTGGATTAATGAACTATATGTACCAAAACACCTTCCTGATTATACTCACTTCTCCACAAAAACACATCACAATCAGAATGACGGCATTATTATATATGTGAATAACGTACTGAATGTTCAGACTTTGGAATTAATAATCCCGGGTGCAAATTGTCTACAAATATCGTACGGTGACACATGCATATTAGCAATGTACAGATCTCCATCCTACCACAATATAACCCCATTCATACAAAGCCTAAATGAAAAATTATCACAACTTGCGCATAAAAAACACTTAATTTTAGTCGGAGACATTAACATTAACACTTTACCAAGTAATTCACACCCACAATGCCAAGATTACTTAAACATACTTAGTTACCATGGATTGATATCTACAATAAATCACCCGACTAGGGTCACCAAAGAATCCAGCTCTTGTGTTGACCACATTATGATAAAAACGAATAATCCATATAAAACACTGGTTTTTGAATCTACTATTACTGACCACTATGCCACTATGATTTCATTAAATACACCATCAAAAAATATAAAAATGAAACACAATTATTGCATAAAACGAGTTGATTATGAGAATATAAAAAAATCTTTTTCCTGTAATTATTGGCACAACTTACTACACATACCCAACGCTGATGATGCATGGACTTACTTCATAGACAAACTACAAACTGAAATAAATAATAACACTAATTCTATAGTAAAAACAATCCCTCACAAATTTAAACCTCTAACTCCCTGGATTAATCACACCATTATAAATTGTATAAGAAAAAGAAACTTACTTCATAAAAAAACTTCATTGAATCCTTCTGACACTATACTTAACAACTTTTACAAAAGATACAGAAACATATGTACAAAAGTCATCAGGAATGCTAAGGAATTATATTATAGACATAAAATAGAAGAAAGCAAAGGTAATCCAAAAGAAATGTGGAACATATTACGTGAAGCTACTCATACTAAGCCTAACTTAAACACTGACCTAAAACAACTAAATATTGATGGACTGACCGTCGACTTCTCAAAGAATCCAGAAAAAATCCTAAACCATGCCAATGACTTTTTCACTAATGTCGGGAAAAAATTAGCAAACAAAATGTCCTCCCCGAATTCTAATACAAAACAGGAAAAAACACATATACTCCTTTCAAAACAATTTAAATTTCAAACGGTTACACGTGACGATATTAAGAATACAATTAACTCATTAAAAGACACAAAGTCCGCCGGTATGGATGGCATCACCGTAAGTTTACTCAAAACACTTATTCACGAACTATTGGAACCTCTCACTTACATAATTAACCTCAGCATATCACAGGGAATTTTCCCTAATGAATTAAAGCAAGGGCTCGTCATACCCATATACAAAAGTGGTCTAAAAGTGGACATTAACAATTATAGGCCCATAACAATACTTAACTCACTCTCGAAAGTAGTTGAAAAAATAATTAACAAACAACTGAAAACATTTTTGGAAAGCGAGCAGCTACTCTCCGAAAATCAATTTGGTTTTCGGTCAAATAAGAGCACTGCCGATGCCATTATTGCTGTTACAGACTTTCTTGTTTCAAATTTAGATAAGGGTAAAAAATGCATTTCTATCTTCCTAGACCTCTCAAAAGCTTTTGATACCATCTCCTTTGACATCCTTATTAATAAACTAAATACCATTGGTATAAGAGGGAAAGACCTAGAATTTCTTCAAAGTTACTTAACTAATCGAACTCAAAGTGTCAAAATCGAAAACAAATTCAGCCAACCCCTCCCTATAACCTACGGAGTTCCCCAAGGAAGCGTCTTAGGCCCTACTTTGTTTCTCATATACATAAACGATCTTTGTAACCTAATGATAGATGGAAAAATTGTAAGTTTTGCTGACGATACTGTGCTACTCATTCAATCAGACACTTGGTTAGACGCATACAAAATGGCTGAGAAATCAATTAACTCTGTTAAAAAATGGCTAGATATTAATTCTCTTGCACTAAACACTACCAAAACAAAATACATTACTTTTAGTATGAATATCGTTGGCCAACCTAATCAAGATGCTGAAATAAAAGTACATGAATGTTCTTGTATTCACGATACATTCTGTCAATGTCCTTGCCTAGATCGAACGGACCATATCAAATACCTTGGTCTTACATTTGATCAATATCTTAAATGGAATACACATTGCCTACTTATCACGAATAAGCTTAGAAAACATGTTTATTTTTTCAAAAACATTAGAAACATACTAGATTCCAAATCTATGAAAATCGTTTATTACTCACTTTGTCAATCAATCATTGAATATGGAATAATCGCATGGGGAGGTGCAACACTATCAGCTATAGATTCATTATCGAAGGCACAAAAATTAATTATGAAAGTTATTCTTAAAGTTCCCATAATAACAAGTACTGTAGATATATTCAACAAATTCCATGTATTAGATATTCGACAAATTTACACAAAAACTATCTTAACTCATCTGTTTAAAAATAAAACACATACATTTTATAAAAATACCCAAAATATTGTAAACACGCGGCACAAAACCAAAGAACTCATACAAATACCTAAAACAAACACAACATTTGGTCAAAGAAATTTCAAATACATTGCGTCTAAAATATACAATAACCTACCTGACAAAACAAGACAATCGAATAATATTAAAAAATACAAAATCCTGATCAAACAATGGATCATCGAAAAAGGTCGTGCAATAATTAGTCACCTCACCCAAATATAATCGTATATCTCATTATTGGTACCACTACCTACCAACCTGAAAATTTTGTCAAATATTTTTGCTTTATTGAAAAATGTTCTTTATATTCTAATTAGAAAATATTTGTAAACTAGTCTGTCTCGACACAGGAGTTCCTAGTGAGACAGGCAAGGCCAAAAAAAAAATGTAAACCTTATGATATAGATTCAATAAATAAATAAATAAATAAAAGTGTATTCACTCTACAATCTTCCATTTCAATACAGGAACTGTGTAGTTATGTACAGGAACAGGGATACTGCGTATTTACTTACCAAAAGCGGACATTGAGATAACATCATAAACAAAATAATTTTTTTGGCTCCATTACAACTCAACAAAGTGGCATTTCAACACCCCTTTGAAAAGTCATTAAAAGTGATGAAAAAATAGCCCATAACGTAACCAGACGTAACCTTTTTAAACTAGTTTTTTTTCCATCAGTTTTAATGACTTTTCAAAGAAGTGATAAAGTTGCACTTCGTTAAGTTGTCCGGTCACCCTTTTTTATACAAAAAAGAGAGGTATATATTTTTTTGGTGTGGCATAACAAAACCAATACTTAATAATTTCCTATACTCAACTAATTTTCTCTAATTTTGCTAATTATTTCGTTTTTAGTTTTGACGGCAGAATACCCCTTCTGATTTCGGTGAAAACTCATTTTAAAGCCCTGAAAATACTATCACCAATTAAGATATAGGCTATGAATCTAAGATCAAATAATAATATTCCGATACCTTTTTGTAGGTAGGTACTTGGCAGTGATGGATAATCAGTATCCCTGGTAAAAAAACTAACATTCAGAATTCAATGTTGCTTATTTCTGTCGTGTTTTGCGACTAGATCTAAATAGTACTTCTCTATTTACTTACCTTCCCCACCCTCTTCACCCTCACTCAATAGCCATAGCGGGGATGCCATCATCTCACTGGTTCCAGATTGTTGGGCGCAGGTAGGTACTAAGAGAATATAGGCAAATTATTTTATAAAGGACACGAATTAAAAGTATTTGTGCACACCAAAGCATCAACAGTTTCGAAAGATATCAATTAAGTTTAAATGTATACACGCGATTCAATTCGAAAATAGTCATTTATTGTTTCATTCTTCAGTCTTCTAAAAAAGACAAAATTATTATTAAATTTAATATTTTTAGATCCAACATCCGAGCATTGAGATATTTATAACGAATTCATACTATGAACATTGCTTATCAATTTGTAACAACAGCATGTAATATCGCAACATGTTATCCTTTATAATGCTCCAATAACAAACACATGCAACCAAAGCAACTAACATGTTCATATTACTAATATTAGTCCATGAGGGGTACTACGGAATGGTTCAGAAAGTGGTAACCGCATCCTGTGCAACAAGCATTACAAGTTTCAATTTCAAACGACAATATTCACCCGATGGTACCAGGAGGTTTCTAAGGGAGCGGTTTAAATGCTGGCGGTCGTGTGACAGTGTCCTTTCGCCTGGTAACGTTTCACTTTACTTTTCCGCTTCTCAATTTGTAGTAAAAGATTTCTTAGAATTCGTTACGGAACTTCTCCCACGTGAAACGGACACGCAAACTCTGGAAGGAAAATATATTGGAAAGAGCTTTAAAAATACAAATAGTAACTTGCAATGCTTTTTTATATGTTTGTAGGGTCTGTTGTGGATGTATCTGAGATACGTACATTATTTGCTTAGCAGTAAATTTATGTTTCACTTTTGCAAAGTCTCACGACCCAGTTATCCCGAAGATAATTTTAATAATAATTTTCCCCATTGTTCTACGTACAAAGCCAATCTAGAAAGAGTTCAGAAAAAGTTTATCAAATATGTCTTTTTTCGCGTACGAAATTATGTAAACTCTGCCCCCATAAACCTTTAATCTCTTGATCAACGCCGAGACATCAGAGACCTATTAATGCTCTATAAGATGATGATCGTTGACAAACTGATATAAATCAGTTTAACGGGACTTAATGTTCAAATATGTAAAAAAAGAATGTTAAATAAATAAAAAAAAAATAAAAATAAAAAATCTACCTGGTGTGTTGACAATGAAATGGAACTAAATATAGCAAAATGCAAAGTTATAAATTTCACCAAGAACACCAACAAAATAACTATATTGACAGCCCATACTTACTACAAAATATTCATTTTCGATGTCCAAAAAGAGTTACTCGATCTATGGATACATTTTATATTCCTAAGAGCAAAACGAATTACTTTGAAAATGTATTTATAAGAAGAAGCTGTAGCAGATTAAATAGATTATGCCCAAACATCGATGTGTTTAACACGAACGTTGCTAAATTCACAACATTCATAAAAAAATGACATTCCATCAAATGCCATATGTTTAACCAAAAACTTAATTTCATTGATTTCCTTTTTTTTATTAATTCCCCACATTTTCTCTTTTAATTTTAGTAGTTTGCATTTTAATGAAATCTTTTCCTCAAAGATATTATTGATAACCATTAAAATTTCAGTGTAAACCTTAGAAATATGTATACCATAAAACACTTTGTAAATTGAAGATACACTTAATCAGAATTGTTTGTATTAGGTATATTGTTGCATTTTTTTTTATTATGGTCCAATATCTAAATGTCGTTATTTTATTGGTCAATGATATAAACATATTTATTCACTGTCATATATAAATGTATAGACTGTTTATAACGCAAATAAATAAATAAGATTTTTACACATTCCAAATTCAGAATAATACATATTTACACCGAGAGATACCTCTAGAACTTTTAAATCATATTTATTGTATCATAGGTGAGTTTTAATATTCTCCTGACGAAGAAAGGGTTCTTCCGAAACCGGTAGAGTGTAATTAAAATTAAAGTGGTCTAAAACAAATTTATATATTTTATTGTAAAATAAATTTTGTTTTTAAATTTGCCACATTTTGGCAACAAAGCAATCCGAGGTTTGGGAAATAATGTGGCAAAAAGCGCTCGAGTGGATTATTAAACATTAGAATCAGAAGATAAACATTTTTATAAGAAGGCGAAAATGGCTATAAAATAATATATTATAATTGGGAAAGCCAACTTAATCGCGTACACTTCATTCATGGCGAGATCGTTTTCGTGAAAACCAATTTAAACTTCCTCGTGGATTTTCCAAACTCATTAACACTTGAGTTTTTCAATATAGCACACATAATATTTTTTAAACCAGATTTTTAAAGTACCTACCTACCTTATTAAATCGATAAATACAAATTGAAGGCCTTTGTAATAATTGTTGATACCTAATTTATAATTTTCGGATACAATAAACATTATTGAAATGATGATTCTAAAATAATTAAATAAATTATAGTATCAATAAATTAATCATTTTGTTTCACGTTCATTTGTAAATCTCTTTTGACATTTGAATTTTTTTTATTTACAGCTTACACTCAAATAATATTTCACTTATTTTATTTATTTATAAAGTAGATTATTAATAAAAAATTATAACATTTACATATATGATACATTAGATTACCAAACTAGGCGACTGCCTGTTTCCTGGTGACCAATACATACAATACATAGTTACTTTGTGAGGTCTAGTGTTAACATATGGATTAAATATATAAACATGTTGAAAATAGAAAAATTATAGTAGAGAAATTATAATGTAAGTAGAAAATATAAAATAGAAAACTGTAAATGAAAATAAAAAAGAATAAGACATGCTATTAAACATGTGGATTAAATATATAAACATGTTGAAAATAGGAAAAATTATAGTAGAGAAATTATAATGTTAATAGAAAATATAAAATAGAAAAACTGTAAAATGAAAATAAAATAGAATAATACATGCTATTAAACATATCGATTGAATATATAAACATGTTGAAAATAGGAAAAATTATAGTAGAGAAATTATAATATTAATAGAAAATATAAAATAGAAAACTGTAAAATGAAAATAAAAAAGAATAATACATGCTATTAAAAATATGGATTAAATATATAAACATGTTGAAAATAGGAAAAAATATAGTAGAAAAATTATAATGGAAATGGAGAATATAAAAAAGAAGACAGTAAAATGAAAAAATAAGAAAGAATAGGACATGCTATTATGCAGGATTAGTTCACATACATAACATATATTTTATTATATTAAAGTCTAGGATTGGGTTTCTCTTCAAATTTGATCCCAATTTTATTTTTAGATTCTTGAACGGTCTCCTTTAAACGCCTTGTTTAAGTTTTTGATCAAGTTTAAATCAACTGATAAGCAAGACCGTTATGGTTTTCATCAGATTGTAATTTGACTACTATTCAATTTTATTTTTTTCAACGGAGACCATTCAATGGTCAAAAATCAAAATTTCGCCTATTTTCGATGTAAACAAAAACATTATGGAGTTTGAAAAACCACAAACTTAGTAAAACTAAATTAGTTTTTTTGTCCAAATGGTTTTAGCTTTGTAACTGTATAGTTTTAATTATTTTTTAATTGAGAAACTAATGTCTAAGACAAGATTTTTATGCGTAGCACAAAGGGTAACAATTATTATAAGCAATAATTATTAACCTGAAATCGCGTACATTATAATGCAATATTTCATTCAAAGTACAAAGACACAAAAAATAAACGTATTTCCTACATAAAATGTTTGCATATAAAAAAATATGTCTACGTCGGTACCTAATAGATAAGAAAAGAAGGGTAGAAAGATATTTATATAAGAAAAGGACAGCAAATACTACTGTGTTTTTGTTCGACTCTAAAAGCGTCGTAAAAATGAGGAAATTTATTGACGTGAAAAATCTCGCAATTTTACAGCCTTTGTAAAATTTTCATAATACCATTATGTCCCCTTTGTTTATGGTTTATGAACGTCATAATTTATGCAGACATGTGATCGTTTAACTCGATAACTTTGTTACAAAAACGCTTATACCCTCGCAAACTCTTTATGATATACATTTTTAAAAATACACGTTTTATGTCTCAGCGAAAATCTGTTTTTCAGCGAAGATTGTAGAAGAAGTAATGTAACAGCAATTTTAAATAACTGCCATTTACTAACATACAGGGTGTGGCAAAAGGTATGCCCGGGTATCAATGTGACTGGTACGCTATACCGTTTTCAGTATGCATCATGGTTTGGACCGGAGAGCATCGTGGCTACGCCGCCGCAATTTTTTTACAAAACGGCCGTTCTGTCATCGCGACGCCGAGAGCCATCCGCTTGAGTTTCAACCTGTTTCGGTCCCTGATGGAAAGACAATCAGACGTTGGGTTCGTGCTTTGGAAGAAACTGGATCCACATCAATGCCTCATGTAGTTGGAAGACCCAGAACTGTAAGAACGCCCGAAAATGTGGCGTTGGTGAGAACAGCAGTCGAACGGTCACCGGAGGCAAGCAGTTGCACTGGGAATGTCTAATCGTTGTGTAAGGTGGATTTTGCATAATGATTTGTCGTTCCACTCCTACAGGGTCATGCTCGCCCAGGAAATTACACCCCTGGATGGCTCTCTCTGAGAGGTGGCATTGGGTGGCCCGCACGCTCGCCTGATCTGAGCATGTGTGACTTTTTCCTGTGGCAGTACCTCAAGGAAAAAGCTTTTAAACATCGCCTCATAACATGCAAGAACTGAAGACCAGAATTATCGAGGAGGTGAACGCCATTCCGCTTGAGATTTGCAAAAATACTCCCAGAAGCTTCAGAAATCGACTACAACATTGTACCGCTGCTAAAGGCCGCCATCTTGCAGAAATAATTTTTAAAACTACATGAAAAAAACTGTTTGAACTAACAAATCTAATAAAAAAAATTCATGTCTACAGGCTCAGTAGTTTTTTTAATTGCTCCCCAAAACCCGGGCCTACCTTTTCCCCCATCCTGTATTTTTAATTTAATTTGTTCAATTCTTGCAATACATACTTCATAAATTTTACATGCAAAAAAATACTGATTAATTTAATTGGCTGATTAATGATGAATTTACTTAGACAGTTTTTCCAATGGCAGTCTATTTTTCATAATAGTATCTTCAACATTGCGTACATTTCAATTTGATAAAGAAATAATTTGTTATAACCATGTAAAAAGCTATTGGTGTCTTCTGAAAACAGTTTATCCGGGAAAATCTGTTAAACTATTCGTTTGTTTTTAATATGAGAATACGCCTAGTTCCTTCCGGGATGTCATTTATTCAGTTCCTACATCTCCCTGACTAAGGCGCTCCGCCTACTGAGGCAACTGAAAACCAACTAAAACCGGCTGTTTTCTCTGTCTTGATTGGTCAAAAAGCTTGTTTAACCATAGATGAAGAACAATCAGCTGACAGCTCGCAACCTAGCAACGGCCGCCCAGGGTAATCAGCCGTGACAGTTGCAAGATGGTCGCAAGTCACCGCTTGCGTTACCATTGACAACGGGGTTTTGTGTGATCGTGTAGTGTGCGGGCCATCACATTGTCATACAAAGACAGTTGGCAGTTGAGAGTTTTCAGTTGCCTGAGTGGGCGGAGGCGCTAACTCTGCTGGAAAACTGGTTTAAATTTGAAAAAAATGGCAAGAAAATAGTGTAAATTCGAGTGCATTTATTTTTTAAGACAAAAAAAAGGATTGGGACTGCCTAGGAAGCTAGTTGCTGGTGTTTTTCGTGCACCTAATCTCGTTTTTAAGTAAAAAGGCAGAATTTGACCATCTAGGGAGTACATAATATTGTTTGTACTCATTATTTTTGTTGTGGCGATAATTATACCTCCAGGTAATGTAACTGTGTTGTGTATTCCTTCGCAGAGATACAGTAGTAAGTGATTGGTTTTCCCTTTTTTCTTCCTTTTTAGGAATTTTTCACTCGTCTCGTTTCAAGTATTCACAGGGCATTTTCAAGGTTTATTCAACAGGATTGAAAGTATACTGAAAATTACGATACATGAGATTAGGCAAAAAAGTACGTTAAATTGAAAAAAATAATAACAATTTTCTTGGATCAGTTGGTTATTAACAAGTAATTATATCAAATAAATAAAATTAATGTAAAAACTTTCTTCAAACTTTGCAAAATCACTTTGTGGCGTCATTTTTAATTAAATTAAAACAAATAACTTTGTTTAAACCACTAATATAATCACATCATGAATGTCATTACTAACCTGACGAAGAAACCATTGGTTTTGAAACATGTAGGTAAATGTGATTATTTTAGTGGTTTAAACAAAGTTATTTGTTTTAATTTAATTAATGTAAAAACAATTATTTTATTTATATTTATTTTACTTTATAGTTAACATAACTTAATATATATTTTGATCCAAAGGAAGAAATCGGGGACGACCTAGAAACATTCAATGACCAAAAGAGTTGATTCAGATTATGTAAAGAAATCGGAACAGAAACAATGTTTTAATATAAATTTAGTAATATCAAGTCTATGCTGCTTGCTATTACATGTGAAAACGGGTATAGCTATTCCTCATCGAAACTTTGGAATGATATACTACCATCTACTTGAATCTAGGCATCTGTACTGGACACTGTAAAAATATTGGCTGTAAAAATACCGGCTCCCTCTTCAAGGTACCTTGGGTAAGGATTTTCAAAATGAAACACAGACTTAGCGAGTTTCACAGGACAACTAACTGATTGAGCCAGTTGTATATCTATTTATTAGCCTAAAAAGTAAACAGTTCTGTACCTGTTAATAGGTTAGTTATTTCTTATTCAGAAAGAAATGCACGGGACAGTGGAATTAACAATACATGCTTACAGTCCGCAAATTTAATTGATGAGGTCCCACGGTTTTTCGTGAGAGTAATTCAACCTTGCAAAAGCAATACGACACGTGTACGGTCATAAAAATCTTATCAATAAGAGCCATTGAAAAGATTTTGCTGTATTAACGATATAGCATCGTTGCAGGGTTTCAAGAAACTCTGCAGCGAACGGTTGCTGACTGCACAGTCGGCTGCAAAACATAATAATATTGATAAAATTTATAAATTCATCATGCAAAGAATGCCCACTTGTGATAGAAATTTTGTGATTATGTTATTTTATTTCAATTTTAATAATTTGATGTAATGTTTTTTTTAATGATTAATAACGTATTTATCAATATTTTTAACACATCACATTAATAAACAATCCATACCTCCGAATTTGAATATGAAGGCATACACAATGATTATAGTTCTATATTTTGTCGGTTATCACTTAAACTTTTTAAAGAATCTAGGGAATATTTACCATATTGGGCAGCAAAGCATTCAGTGGTTTTGGAAATATTGCCATATTGTGGCAAAAAGCGTTCGAGTGATTTAATTACGTACCAAGAATGAACAGCTAAGCAGACTGAGCAGTGGCTTTTATGTGAATATTATCTATCCAAAAACGATGTGAAAATATGTAACAAACCGTATGTTGACAAATAAATATGTTCTTTTTATTATTATGTCAGAGTTCCGCATCCAAACTGAGTATACCTGTAACAAAATGACATGACTGTTAGATAGGATTATACAAATAAAAACTAGACGAGATGAAGCTGATTTTGTCACTAAAAATTATTTTTAAAACTTAAAATCGAATTTAAAAATTTTCATCAATATATCGAATATTATTTTGAGTTTGTGCAAAAATAACCAAAATGACCAAATACACTTCACGTAACGTGTTACGCTATGTCACAAAAGGCCTTGTCTGAAGCCCTATCGATTATCTGACACCGGCAGAGACCGAACTTTAAAGCACTATGGGCATCATTTGCGGTGCTTTTTTGCGCTGAGCTTTCGTGGCATTAGCTTGCTGGTTTGCCGTGGAACAAAAGACTCGGTGCCGGGAGCTTTTATTGTGTTTTGCACGTACTATCACAACTACTTGTGGTTAGTTTGTGGGCTGCATAGAGCGTTTCTTTTGCCCGTATGGCCCCATTACCCTTTTTGTCCTTGTTACTGAAGAGATATGGCAAAGGATTACAGAATGGAACAGGAGATTTCTTTGTTGGCTTTGAAACGTTATTCTGTCATTTTCAAGTGATATACAACATAATTACGCATACTTTTATTAATTTTTTTTAGAAAAGAAATTCAAAAATCCAGGATTACTAATAACTTTACTAAAACTTGAAAATCTTCAACAATCACCATGTAAGCGTAAAATGTTACGTGTGTCGTGATGGAGGATTTAATCAACTGAAGAATTGAACTCAATTGTAATCAGGTAATAAAATATAAGAAGAAATCGTAGAGTTGTTTCCAAGATATTCAAAAACTTGAGAAATTCGTTGGGACGTACTGGATATTAAAAATTTGATTGAGTACTTTTTCCCCTTATTAACTTTTCAACTAACTGGTACATTTAAAAAAAAGAATATCGGTATATTTATAACGTTTTTTTTCTGTAAAAGTAGTAATTATTAAACCGTAAAGCATTTTTCATTTTTTTATATTTTTTATTTAATGACAATACAAATTAAAATTAAAGTACAATATTAAGTAAATTAAGAATACAAAGTGAAATATTTTATCCTCAGTCCTCCTCACTAGGTATTCGTGTTCTGAGGTGGACTGCAGGTTGTCGTATGGTGTTGATCATGATTTCCTCATCAATGTTGTTTGTTTTTGTTGGTTTTCACGAAATATAAATAAATAAAGCAAAAAGTGTTCATGTTTATTATTTTGCGTTGTTTTAAAAAGTGTTTATGTTCATTATCTGTAGGTTGTATTTGGGGTTACCTAATAATTTTAATTAGTTCCTCATCTTCCTGTTTAGTTAGCCATAATTTGATGTCCTTTTTAAACTTTTGTATATCCATGGTATTTTTTATTTCAATCGGAAGGGCATTATATAATCTTGTAGCATGTCATAATACGAATATTTAGATTATATTGCTGGCGGTAGTGCAGGAACAAAAACATGTTGTGGAATGATTAGCTAACTATAGTAAAAAAAACATTAATTTATAAACATACAAAATTTCACATCCATGAACTTCGTTGCGTATGTAGGGAAACTATGTTACTGTAGACGTAGACCTTCTTCGTAGTATAAAAATATACACTGAGTCAGAGATCGATGGACATTCACACAGTTTCATAAAATTTATCAATTTTTTACTACAAGTTTCAGATTTTCGATGGAAATTTAATAAAAATGGTGTCTTGGCAATTTCTTTAGACCAACCTTGATTTACTGAGAGAATAAAATGATGTAGCATTTTTATTCGCATAGTGTGAGTATTAAGTGATTATTAATGGAAAAGTGATGGGGCAGGGAGAGGAAAAGATAGAATAAATGATTTATGGTGATGCGAAAATAAATCAATAAGCTGGTGAATAAAAATAAAATACTAGGAACCTAAGCATTTTTTAAATGAAAAATGTTATCGATGTTTTAAGGGCTTAGACACTTAAATAGCATAAAATAATCTTATACTGCTAATATCAATGTTAGAACCAACTCTATGTACATACCAGGGTTTTGGGGGATGCAAAACTTTTGTCATCCGCGGATGCTGATGCTTTAGATCATCCCCCTAAAAAATGTACCTTATGACGAATAGCACTGATGCCAAAACTATCTATAGTTTTCGGAGTGCGACCCTTTTTTATTTTGCCTGGACTTTCGAATTTACCCCCATTTGTTTCGCTTTCGTAGACAATTCGCCTGATGGTACTTTCTGAATTAACTGCAAAAAAAAAAACTATAATAGCTAATAATATTGCATATCCACGTAAATAAAATAAAATCGTATTTAAAAAAAATTTTTCCATGTTTTTAAATATGTATATAAAGCCCATTAAAATTGTGATTATTAAAATAAAACTGAAAATATATATATTTAAAAAAATGTTCTTTAAAATGTTACTTACAGTTTTCTACATAAACAGTGTCATTGTCATTTTACTGTCATTTTAACAGTAAAATTAGTGTTGCCAGCCTACAAATATTTTAGTTCCAGTTTTTATATTTTCTACTCTAAATATTTATTTGAAGAGGTGTATTTTTATTTATAACTTAATGAGTTAAAACTTAAATTGTAATGTTCAAATTAATAAGAAGACAACATTAGCGAAAATCAATCAAAAATCTGAAACAGAAAAATTAAAAAAAGATCGGGTCACATGTGGGACTCGAACCCAGGACCTTCGGCTTTCCGGGCTAATGTGTCCGATTCGGTCATATTTAATTGTATCATACTTCGACTGAGAACTGCCAACATTATCTTAATTTTCTTAACACATATATTATTGACTGCTATCTCTATATACGATTGCAAGATTCAACTCGAACTATATGCCATCTACGTATTGTCTGGATAAATGTTTCCATTTTTATTTTAATATGCGACATCTATTGACTTTTCTGCAAATTTAGGATGAATATTGATTTATATTTTTAATTTACCGAGTTAAATCTCAAATTGTTATATTTTAAATAATGAAGACAATGAAGACAATATTAGAGAAATCAAATCAAAAATCTGAAAAAGGAAAATCAGAAAAAGATCGTAGGTATATGTATGTATATATAAATAAATTCTTGACTACCACTATGTACTTTTATAACTTTTAACAACCACTTGTTTCGTAATTAGTAACCACACGGAGAAAAATGTTATTCTAAAATAGATCACTTTATTCGTAAAAACAGTAAAAAAATGGGACTGAAGTTCTTATGAACAAATTAACAGTGTTTCAATGTTTCCCGACAATATACATTGAAACCCTGTTAATTTGTCCCGTTTTTAACCGTTTTGACGAATAAAATGATCGTATTTTAGAATAACATTTTTCTCCGTGCATAACAAAATATTATAAATGGAACTTAACTGGTTAATATTATATTAATTTTTTAATATACAATGATTATATACATATACAACTATACGTTTTCTAAATCAACTTTAAATAAAATGTATTAACGCAGTGACATCATTCATATTTCTTAAGATTTGTTTGAGCCATTTTTTTAACCATCCCCTTTATGCGTCATCATTACGTGATCATTTCGAAGTGTATCCAGCGATACAATATATCAAACAAAGTTATAGAAGTTACTCAAGCGATTAATATATTTGATCAATTACGGAGAACCATTTCGGATGAATGTTTATGATTTCAATTTGAATAATACAATCCAAATGATGCGTGTGTCGAATATTATACATTAGTCCCTACCTGCCCAGGGATACGACGGATTTATGTTCTTAAAACAAAATGACAAATATTTCAGAGTCAATTTAAATCTATTTTCATTAACTCTTTTGTAGAACGGAACTTTTGCAAGTTTTGGTAAATGATTCCATAAGCATTTGCTCTCAGGAAAATATCTATATTGTAGGTGTGTTGGTTGAATAATTTAACATTTAGTTATAAGACAACCATCGGGACATAATTATTTTACAAACCATGTGCTCAAACGTAATTACGACATCTGTGGCTGAGCGATAAACTTCTTGATTTTAAGTTAGTGGGTAGAAGTTAAAAATCTGGATCGAGCAAATAAATATATTATAATAATTATAAGCAATAATTATTAGCCTAAAAACACTCATCCATATTGAAAAAAACTCCCGAGAAAAGATACATGTCGCCGACGGGTCTCGAACCTGCACCCCTCTGATTGCCTGATTCGAGGGTCCCAGTGAACACTCACTCAGAGCTGCTTGACCCTCTGTTTGTTCCCACAGGTACTAGACTGCCTGCCATCTAACGGAATCTAAGGACAGCTCTTAGCACTGCCATCTATGTCTAAAAGCCGGAAGCTTTTAGATACACTACAGAAATAAACAAGTTTTTTTTTAAATCCTTTTAACAACTCCGAAAAATTAAAGCATTTGGCCTATAAAAACTGCTTTAAAGTGCAAAATCTCCTATTTACGAGCTTTGAATGTGGTTTTATTGTGTAATGTGGAAAACTAAGTTCTTTTGAAATTGTTTGAAAATCATTTAAATATTATTTCTGGCTATACTTCACAAACTAAAATAAAATGCGCTTTTGGTGATGTTTATTTTTTGGACAAATCAAAACATGTAACCTTATCGCCATCTATATAATTATGAAGTGTTAATGGTCTGATTCCGAACGTTACATGATATTGTAAATCGCCTTATATATTAACATTATTTTCAAATCTACTAAACATTCCAAAATTAAATACAGCTTTCGGCCAGAAAAACCATTATTTCCATGCTACAAAATTATATAATGCCCTTCCGATTGAAATTAAAAATACCATGGATATATACAATAGTTTAAACAGGACATCAAATTATGGCTAACTAAACAGGAAGATGAGGAACTAATTAAAATTATTAAGTAACCCAAATGCAACCTACAGATAATGAACATAAACACTTTTTAAAAACAAAGCAAAATAATAAACATTAACACTTTTTGTTTATTTATTTATATTTCGTGGAAACCAACAAAAACAAACAACATTGATGAGGAAATCATGATCAACACCATTCGACAACCTGCAGTCCACCTCAGAACAGGAATACCTAGTGAGGAGGACTGAGGATAAAGTATTTCACTTTGTATTTTTAATTTTTTTAATATTGTATTTTAATTTTAATTTGTATTGTCATTAAATAAAAAAATTTAAAAAAGTTATTTCTAAAATGAGAGATCTTTCTAACAAACAGATAGCCTTCCTGTACAAATAGTTTTAGCTAAAGAGCAATATGTTTAATTCAACATATTATTTATACATGTATTTGAAACATTTTATTGGGGGCTGTTCGGAACCCTTTCACCTTAAACTTTTATATATTTTATGGATGAACCGATTGCGGAAATTCCTACTGTCGATTTCCTGAAATCCTTTTAAATCCACGCATTGCTTTTAACTACTCCGATATGTTTCACGAAAAATTCAAGTTTTGGGATGCGAAAAACATACTTTGATGTTTTCCGAGAAATTATTCAAGTTGTTTCGTAAAGATTAAATCGATGAAATGTCTGACTTTTACAAACAATTATAGGTGTACGTTCGTACACGCTTTGGCTACTTCAAAAGTATGTAGGTAATAAATAAAAATAGTAAATCTTAAATATATAATATCAGTAGAGCAAATTGGAAAGAACTAGAGTAAGGAGAATTGATATTTGCAATTGTCCATTTCTACAAACATTTTACACAGGAAATTCTATTTGAAGACCTCCGGTGGTTGCGGGATTATATAAAATAAAGCAATGGAAAGAATGCCTCATTTCTACTGCAACAAAAATTTATTTTGGGTTGAAATGAATGTGAACAAAAATCAATATTAAAAATACACGAAAGGCACATTTTGGATTTGAAAGACTGATTCACTATCAGATTATCACAGCTTACCCGGTTGCACACGGAGAAAAATGTTATTCTAAAATACGATCATTTTATTCGTAAAAACGGGACTGAAGTTCTTACGAACAAATTAACAGTGTTTAATGTTTATTGGTGGGAAAATGTAAGAATAATTTGTTGGTATACGTACGAAATTACGTATACCAACAAATTATTCTTACATGTTCCCGCCAATTTACATTGAAACCCTGTTAATTTGTTCGTAAGAACATCAGTCCCGTTTGTACGAATAAAATGATCGTATTTTAGAATAACATTTTTCTCCGTGCAATATCGCAGCACGCATTGTGTTCACAAATTCCACGGTCTATTTTTAGGTATCACCTGACCACACCTGTGATGTTATCACGGTGTCAAGGCCGTTTGTGGGACGAGGAAAAAAAGGGTTGGCAGTTGAGCTGATGGTTTACGGGCCCAGACAATAATTTCGCTCCAGGGTGAAATTTTAGGGAGATGACATGTCCAAACGAACGATGTCCAGACGGACGATGTCCAAACGGACGATGTCCAAGCGGATGATGTTCAAACGAACGATGTCCAAGCGGACGATGTCCAAACGAGCGATTTCCAAACGGACGATGTCCAAACTAACGATATCCTTACGGAGAGGTCTAAACAGACGATGTCAAAACGGACATCATTTTACGAAAGGCACTTTTTTTAAGGCTAACCCGTTTTCAAAGTCCAGTTCGCATTCTCAAGTACCTACGGACCATTTTTAGCCTATCTTAAATTAACGGTATCATCAGGAAAAATCGCGATATCACGATTTTCAAGGCCATAGGGGGGGCAAAGGAAAATAAAAGCAAGCAGTTGAGCTGTCGGTTTACGAGCCCAGCTGAGGGCAGACTCGCCCCGGGATTAAAGTCGAGCGCCGTGCTAAATTTTACCGGCGGAGAATGAATGTAAATGTAAAATTCTTCATCATAAAGGATTCATGTTTAGTGCCTCCGCCAGTTTGCTTAGTTTACTCCAAAGGCTCGGCGAAAATAATTTGCACGGTGAAAGTTTTTTAATATTTTGAAATATTACTGGAATCTTATAAAGGATAAATTTTATAAAATAAAATTAAATTTATCAACAAATTTAATAATTTTATTTTCTACATAAGATCTGTTTAAAAAGCAATATGATTATAAAATAACTAACTCCTGGAGTGGAGTACAAACTGAAAGACGTTAGGTTCAGAACTAACTAAAACCTACCGTTATTTCAGGTTAATTACTTACTATATGATCGAAAAGAGCTGACAGTTCTGTTTTAGTATTAGTTTTAAACAATGATAATTGTTGACAATTGATAACTGTTAACAATTGATGACAATGATAATTGTTAACAATTGATGACAGTTCTTTTTTAGTGTTAGTTTTAGACAAAAATAAACTTATTAAAAGGGTATTACCAGATACTACCAGAAATTAGTCCCTTTTAAATAAAATTCTAAACGTATTGACTCTTTTTTACAAAAAAACACAAATTTATTTTGAAAGATGGTTATTTTATCTGGTATACGCAGTTTAAAAATTTTGAAATATTTGAGTATTTTTAGATACTAAGGTTTTACGGTTGGTCGTTGGTCGTTGGCAGATTTATTCAATTTTAAAACGATAGATTCTATTAAACAACACAAATTTCTAATCACATAATAGTACAACAAAATACACGCAGTTTCAAAAATTTGAAAAACTAAGTGTATTTTTAATATACTAAGGTTTTACCGTTGGTCGTTGGCAGATTTATTCAATTGTAAAACGATAGATTCTATTAAACAACACAAATTTCTAATCACATAATAGTACAACAAAATAAATCAATTCATAATCTAGTCAACACAGTTCTAAAAATTTAATTTTAATTAAATTCAAATCATTAACAAAATAAATTCGAGATCGTGTTTTGTCACAAAAATACCTCAGTTTTTCTATTTATTTAATTTCTTACAAACTAAAATATTTAAAAAAATTTTTACACACTTATTTTGTTTACACATTATTAAAAATCATAAATACTTATGATCAAAAAATACTTACAGCGCACTTGAAGTGAAACATCACAAAACTGCGCTATACAAATGCTTTGTTATTATATTACAAGAAGTACCCTATATTTAATAATTTATCATCGTGCGTTTTGAGCATTTTTATTGCTTACTTGAAAGTAGGTATATATTAAAGCAAGCTTTAAATAATAAATCGATAATAATTTTTTAATTTAAAAAATTAGATAGGGGAATAATCGATCTTTCTCATTGGAACGTCCCTGTACATTTGCAAGCATTTTTAAACTTTTATTCTCAGCCGCTAGTCAATCACTCTTAATACAATAGGATTCATTGATTCCTTCTATTTTCCAACTCGCAAGCGGAACAAGCAGTTTCCGCTGCAACGACACTGCAACGCTGTCCGAAACGTCGGCTAAAGAAGGAGGTAGCGCAACACGGCATAACACCCCAAAAACAAACAACGAAAATGCTTTTGGCCGTGAAAATCTAAAAACGTATCCAAATTTATTGGATTATAAAATTCTCTTAAATTTCAGATTGAGAAGATTTTCAACCACGAAAACAGATTTCTGCGGTGTGGTTGTAGGATTTACAAAAAAAGGACAAATGTCAATATTTCCCATTTTATATAGTCCGCCTTCATATCAATTTTTTTTTTCACTGATGTCGTTTCACAAAACTGATAAATTTTGGAACAGGCCAACCAGATTTATTTAAACTTTTTTTACTATCTCCACAGACAAAAATTAAATGTACGTTAATTTATTCATGCTTTATAATGAGGTGTGAGGAGGGACCGATTTAATTAATAAACTCATGGATTTATGAATATAATGCCTGATGGCATATTTTATAAAGTTGCATAAAAAGCTAGCAATTTGAATCGTGCGTTATGGCAGCAAATTCAAATAATGTTAAATCGTCATACATAAAAACGGCTCATAAAACAAAATGCAGCAATTTACTAAAATCAGGCGTCCCCAAACACATTTCACGTTGGCTGCATATATACTTTTAGTTTTATTCGCGTTCATGTAGTAGTCCAGTGGTAGAGCATTAGACTTCCATTCCGAAGGCCGCGGGTTCGAACCCGGCGTGCGCAAAATTTTTTTATTTAATTGATTTGTGTTCTTTCACAATTAATTATTTAAAATAATATATTGTATATTTGCGGCACGTTCCAGAGTGGAAGATACTCTTAGTATCGCCCTGGTGTAAGACCACCATTCAGAATTGAAACGTTGCTTGAAATGGCTTTAGCCGTGTTTAGTGACTAGATCTGAATAGCCAGGTACTTCCCCACCTTCCTCTTCCTCGTCTCCTTCCCTTCCCCACTTACCTTCAGCCTCATAACATACCCTGATTGGGGATGCCATAGTCTCACTGGCTCCAGACGGGAGCAGTTGGGACTCTTGTGAGGTATTCACTATAAAAAATAAAAAAAAATGTAGGTACATAACTTTGGAATGGTCATGGAAGCAAAAGACATTAAATTAGGATATTTTTTTATTTACCTATCCCAAGAAAGAAAGCAATTACCGATTTGTAAGAAGATCTTCGGCAATTTTTACCGACAAATTATCTCTGACTTCTTAATTTAATATAATATTATTAACTTAATTTAATTCAAAATATTCTTACTAACTTCCGAATTTTTTTTTTAAATTGCTATATTCCGGCCACAAAATTAAAAAAAAACCCTATTTGCAGGTTGCGCGTTTGTATCACGTCGGGGTCACAATTTTATTGGGATAAGAATAATTGCAAAGATAATGGTAATAATAAAATTTATAAATAGATTTTTTACGATATTAAACATTTTATTCTTTTATCATTGATTCTATAAACGAAAGAATAAAAAAGACTTTGATCTTATAAGTTTATTAAACAATATATTTAAATGAAAAAACCCAATTTGTAAAACACCTCTTTTATTTTTGAATTAATATTCAACAGCCAACCAGGTTTCGCTTAGCTCAAGCTTCGTCAGGGTTTATTATATCAACTGGTTATTATATCAACTGGTTATTATATCAACTGGTATAGTTAGTATAATAAGTCCTGACGAAGCTTGAGCTAAGTGAAACCTGGTATTTGCTTCCTTCGATAAAATTATTAAACAATATTCATCCATATAAATTATATTTAAAAGATTAATTATCATAAGATGGGAAGCAAACACTGGAACGATTCGCGAGAAGTTGAGTCGACGGCAATCGGAAACAGAATGATTTGCTCTTTAGCTCGGCTTTTCACGTCACTGATGAAGACCTGTATCTACTATTGGTGTTCGAGCTGCCAATAAGAGGTAAAAGGATCTGCTTTGTTCGCTCTCACTTTATTAACATATCTTTACTTACCAAAAAAGTTTCGAATCGCCACAGTTCATAAGAAATAAGCCGCGCTGAGGCAAAGATCGTCTAATCTCAGAAGAACCCCTAACTTCACCAAAATACCGCAATTTCTTACTAAAATAGCTTATTTAACTTACCAAAAGTAATAATTTCCATAAGTGTGCCTTTAGTCTTGGTAACTTTGGTAATATTATCTTTGACGAAATACTGTTTTGTTTACCATAACTTTTAAGTAAATTTGAACCTCTCCTCAGTGGTTGAACACGATCCTATATTAAGGGGAGATTAGGCTTACTTTCGGCCAAAGTTATGAAGCGGCTTAAATCTTTGGTCATAACGAAAAGCTCAAAGCTCCTTTTGCCGAGATTTTCCTGTTTCAAAAAATTTCTACTAAGAAAACACGGGTCGGCAACTTAAGGACTGAAATTATTTACACAAGATTGTGTCTTATGCTTTCGAAAAAAGATTGCGTTTATCTGATGGACAAGGTTGTATCGTATTTGAGATTTTAACTTTGAGAGCTTGCACCATTTGCGTTTGTCGCAAATACGATTCGTGATATTATCATCTTCTTTTACGTCGGAATTATTTTTTTGATATAAGGTAAAACTTGCTTGGTTTTTGTTTCTTAGTGACCTATTCAGATTTGTCACTAACAAATTGCCGTTGAATACTTTTGAAGATCGGAATCAATATTTGATGATTACATTTTCATTTTAAATAGTGTAGACAGTACCGATAGCATTGAACAACTCGGTCTACATTTTTTCAATCCTTCTGATTAGTCATTTTTATCGCCTGTTTATCGATGTAAAAATAAAATTTAAATACAATGCGAATTCACTGACACCCTTTCGTATCATATAAACAACCTGCGATCACACTAATAATTTACATATAGATTTTCTGAACCTTTAAAATATCATTTTCGATGAGTAAGATATGACATCTGTTTTTGGCATTTGAATCCAAAAATGAAAATATCTTCTCATATGTGGTTATTATCTCTCACTACAGGATGTCCGGATATTTACCCATGCATACAATGGAGAATAGTAAAAAAATACCTTTTGTTATTTTATGATGATAATATGATGGTAATTTCAGTATATATATTGTAACTCTAAGTCCTCCTCGATAGGGGGTCCTATGGCGAGGCGGATTAAAGATATTTAATTATAGTTTATTTGTATTTTGTGTAGATTTTAGTGTCTTTATTAGGATTTTTTCATTGACCTCTTTTAGCCATATTTTTATTCTTATTTTTTACTCGTTAAATTTATTAATTGGTTTAATATATTTGAAAGATTTTGAAGGTAATATTTATTAAAAAGTTGTTATTTTCTTTTTTTGTAGAAAGCAATATCACTTTGTGGTTTGACGTATTAAATAAAAATAAATCATATCAATCTAACTTTTTAAAATATGAAAATGAACAAGACACAGAAAAATAATAAAAGATAATAGTCGCTAAAAAAAAAAATTAGATTATTATTGTTATCTTCTTCTTCAATGATATATTAAATTGATGGGAATAACCTTCAAAAGTTAAATAAGAATTTTTCTTATAAAAAAAATATGAATATTCATTTAGACTTTTATAAAAAGTCAATAGGTGTTCCATAAAAATAAAATCGGATATATTTATCCGAGACACTATCTAGGTAACAACTACATTCTTTGAATACTTGTTTCCAATAATAAAGGTAGCTAGCTGCCAATAATATGGAATAAAATATTAGTCGAAGATAATATTGTTAATTCTGAAATTTGAAATATGAAGTTGACAATTACGACAGTCTCATAATAGATCGCAGTAGCCCAATTGGTAGAGGTGTATGTCCCGGTAAGACGTAAGGTTCTGGGTTCGAGTCCCAGTTGCTTTATTTAGATTAATTTAATAACTTTAATTAGATTATTATTGTTATCTTCTTCTTCAATGATAAAATAAATAAAATACTTATTTTGTCTAAAATCACGATTTTTCATCAATTTATTTTTTGTGTCCAATGATGCTTGAGCATAGCGAATTAATTATTTAAAACTCGTGGTTTTGCACAAAATAAGTGTTTATTTTCATTTCTTCAATCGTCGCAAAATATTTTTTTTTTTTTTTTACATTACATCCACGTGAAAGGCACTTCCATAAGGGCTTATGCCATCTTAAGAGATGCTGTGTGAGGGTTTTTGTAAGGAAATAAGGAAGAGGAAGATCTGGGAAGGAAAAATGTATGAGAGGTCGGTATCAATGTGTCTACAAGTGACGGACAAATTAATCCATCCCTTCAACTGCGGGGCAAGGCGATGGGTCGAGAGATTATGGCTGGAGAGTTCATAAGGCCTCCCTCTACCAGTCTCGCATTTGCATTATTTTGTTCATATACTGTAAAGGCTAAAAAGTGTCTTTTATTTTATAGTGTCAATGGATAGATGGCCTAACTTATCAAGTTTACTTATATTCAGCAGGTAAATTTCTTCTTTCAAAACGTAATGATTCTGAGGCAAATATGTTTTTAATAAATTCTTTCATCTTCACAAATCCTTCAATTATAATATACCATGAATTATCATAGTTTACCATGTTTCCAAACTAAATAGCTAGTTTCCCACTTTACGTCAAACGTGTTACATTTTCCTGACATTTCGTTCTTCCTTCATCCGGTGTTTGTACATTGAACATGTCCAAGCCATCTAAACGTCCCTTACTAATATTGTATGATGTAGTCTCAGTTCACACGGTAGATTATACCCCTAAACCACAATATCCGGGTCACTGTTGATTCATGTTTTCCTAGAAAGCAACCACTTTGTCGAATGAAAATAAAATAAAAAGCAGGGTCTTTGTTTCACAGTTCAACCATGAACAAACTTTTTTTATTGAAGAAGATAACACTAATAATCAAAACGAAAATATGAAAAATAACAAGAAACAGAAAAATTAAATAATAATTAACGATTATTTTTAATTGATAAACTAATATTTAAGGCAAGATTTTATGCATAGCACAAAGGGTAAAAGTCTGAAAACTTCAATATCTAGGACACGTGATGAGACATCCGGAGAAGTACGAGATCTTGCTTGACAGGGCCCTGGAAGAAGGAGGACATCGTGGCTGAAAAACTTGAGACAGTGGTTTGGCCAGTCTACTGTAGAGCTGTTCCGGGCCGCAGTAAACAAAGTCCGCATAGCCAACATGATAGCCAACGTCCGTTGAACGGACAGGGCCCGAGAAGAAGAAGAAAGGGTAACAATTATTATAAGCAATAATTATCAGCCTGAAACACTCATCAACATTGAAACAATCCGCATCAGAAGGGCGCGGGTTCGAGTCCCGTCGGCGGCATGTATCTTTTCAAGGAAGATTATTTCAATGTGGATGAGTGTTTCAGGCTGAAAATTATTGCTTATAATGATAATTAACGGTTTAAACAACTGGTCTCAGTAGAGGCATTCGTCCCGGTAAGACGAGGGGTTCTGGGTTCGAGTCCCAGTTGCGACCATTATCATTTACTTTTCTGTGTCTTATTCTTCTTCATATTTTCGTTTAGATTATTAGTGTTAACTTCTTCAATGGTATATTACATTGATGGGAATAACCTCCAAAAGTTATAAAAAGAGAGTGGTTCTATTAAAAATTAAACTTATTTTTGGTTAAAAATGGGTTTTGTTTAACCCAATCACATAATGAACATAATTATGTAAAACAAATTTGTCCAAAACGAATTTTACAAAGAATGGTGTAAAAATAGTGGCTTAACCCACATGATTTTCTTGGTTTTTGTATTATATAAAATACTTTTTCAATTATTCCCTTGTGAGATTATATCGTACCGGTTTATATAAAATAAGTACGCATAATATTAAATATATTTTTTATTATTTCATTAATGAATACATTAGATACAAGAACATTATATATTACAAGTTTTGCGTGATTTGTGTTATTTTGTATGTTGAAGGACCTTGAAATGTGTATGTTTTAACCACTGCACAAGTAGAAAGAAGTAAGCACATAAGGAAAAAGAGAGAATTACTCACTGCGGGACTTGTAGTACTTTCTTCAATTGGCCGGTTTTAACTTTGCACTAATATTTCTTCTTAGAGCGGTGAGTAGCTAAAGAGCGGATGCGGATGCGAAAATTAAATGCAGAGATTGTTTACAGGAAGAGGTTCGATTATTGACTAATTGTGGGTAACAGGAAAAAGTGACAGGTTTATAGAAAAGGGTAGGATGGAAATGTGACAATACTAGCTACAAGTACAGCAGTTCATGAATGTGTATAGGTTTGTATAGATGTGTGTATGTAAGTGTAGCTGTGTAAATGCCCAACCAACAAGAATGCAAACATATATTATTATAGTTATTATAATGCATGTTTCGCAAAATATCTCACTAACAGCTTGTCCAATAATAAACTTTTGAACACGTACTAACTGAAGCAAACAAAGACAGAAATACCTATACGTAAGTAATAACTGCACATCAAAACAGGTATTTATTTGCACATCGATCTTCATGAAACTCTCATTATTTAAATACTTTAAAGTCAGACAAAATAACATTTCCTCCAGTCTTTCAGGCTCCATTATAAATTCAAAACAGTCATAATATTACCGATGGAAGACCTCAATTCTAGAAATTTCTCAAAACTTCTGGACACGGGCTTACAGTCTAAGGTTTCTGGATTTCCCGCTTTCCGTTGCCCCGAAACTTTAAGGAAACATAAAAAGTTATGAAAACCATTTGGAAAGGTTACTTCAAACATCTGAGATATTATTATTATTTTTTTGTGTTCAGTTTCTAAACTCGCTTTAAGTATTTTCTGGGAACAAAACTGTTTGGTTTCGATAGATTTAATGTCAGAAACTAATCCGAGTTACGAAGAGTTCAATCTTAGAAGAACTTGCGTATATTTTAATTAGTCTAACAAGCGTTTGGGTTGTTCTTTCGTTGACAAAACCGTCCATAAAGGTTTTCAGGAGAACTCCCATATTTAAATTTTTTTTTCGTTACTGTAAAGAAGTAAAAATTCGCGAATGGTGAGCTTGGGTGTAGCCTTTTCTGGGTAGAAAAAATATTACTACGTCAAAGCATTTCGTTATTACCATCTAGGGTTGTGAAGTTATGACGTATCTAGATATATAACAGAATACAAGATCAGACACCATTATTTTGCGTGTATCATATTAATTCAACGATTTAAAATCATCAAATTTACCTTAAAGCTACGTTGTATCTAATACTTTTATTTTTCTACAGCTCTTGGCGTAACCATACGTACTCATACATACTCCCTTTAACATATTTTCTCTCATTCCTCCTCCCATCATATTATCCAATTAACTGTTCTGGCACTAAAGGAATTCGCGGTCTGCTCCAACTCGTTGTTGTTTGTGATCTTCGGTCAGCATTTTTGGGACCCATCTTGCACAGACCTTGTGGTATCCTGCCAAAATCTTGTAAATTTTCTGTCAAAATCTTGTCAATAGTGGTCTTACTGACATCAGGGATTATGTCACAGAGCTCCCAGACCGTCACGCAAGATCACGTCCGATCTGCAAGCATTGCTTTTTCCACTTTGGCAATTGTTTCATCTGAAACCGATGGCCGTCCGGCACGCTTTTCATTGTGGACGTCTGTCTGTACGTCCGTTATTAAATTCTCTGCTCCATTGGCGCACTTTTTTGCACTCATACACTGTTGTCCGAACACTTCACGTAGCGGATAATGAATTTCCAGCGGCGTTTTGTTCTTTGCACACAAAAAAACGAATAACAGAGCGTAATTCACACTTGGCGGGCGCGGCGAGCGGAAGCTCCATCGCGAACGGCTACCATGCTGAGACTAAGCGTCGCAGAGAGTGCAGTGTTGTGAGGATTTGGCGTGGGGGAACCAGGCTACACGCCAGTGTTGCCAGATTGCGCGTAAAATTGTTCCTCTTGACGCAGCAACCTTGGAGACCATATTTTAGGGACACCCCTCGTATATATTGCAGAATGTGGTGTTTTATTGGTTATATCACAATTAAACCTTACTTCTCATAAATTAAACAATCGTTTAAAAAAATATTCAAAATATCTAAAATTATCACAACAATTTTTTTTTTTAAGACGATAGACTTCGCTTTTCGGCCCATACAAAAAGGACGCCCGGGAAAAAACACTTTTCTACATCGAAAATTGCACAAAATGAATATATTTTTTTATACTGCCTTTTAGAGGGTGAAAACTATGTCGGTATGTTTTCGAATTTTCGATGCGTTTCGTATTAACGTAAACATTCACTGTCAAACATGTACGATTTATCAAAAAATATTATTTAAGTAAAAAGTGCTGCTAACTCAACTATCATAAATAATTATAAAATTATAAAAAGCTACCGACGTAGCTTCTTCTTTCTAAAAAATACATATTTTTTAAAATTTCAATTTTGTGAAAGTTTCGGTGTAGAAAAGTGTATTCTCCATAAACCCCTTTTCGAGCGATTTCTGTAGGTAAATTTGAGCGTTGTCTCATTCACACATTTCGCATTCGCATGTATTGTAAGTGTGCGTGAGCTTATTGTGAGCGGGACAGAATGACAGTCGCGGGTGTTCCGCGTGTCGTTCAAAGTCTAGCCTCTTAAGTTGATTGTAAAAATTTTAACCGAATCGGAAGACAGATGAAATGTGTACATTTTTTTTTTTGCTGTTTTCCATTGTGTGACACCCTATCGTTCTTCCGCAAATAGAATACACGATTCATTCTAAATCCCGCAATGAAATCGACTAATAACAGACTGCCATTAATATACTGGACATTTTAATAAAGCTGCAAAATATGTTGTTGCCAGGACTACAACGTAAAAAAATGGACAACGCTTAGTTACAATGTATGCAATTGCGTGCCTACTGAGGTAACGTATTTTTACATAATAATTTTCTAATTTGATATTCTCCATTGAGCTCCCTTAAAAGTTGTTCGATAAACACTAAGCAGGTGTTTCGGAAGTCTATATATACTGTAGAGATTTGATATTTCTGTCCGGGTAAATAACCGTCAATATTATTTCTCCGAGGAACCGGCTATTTTGGGAACTGGTTCCTTTTGCAATATTTATCAAATACGATAAAATTATATAAAAACCAACAAATATTTTGATCTTTTGAAATAAGGTTCCCTTTTCTCAGAAATTATCTGGCTATAGAAGGGATATAACCATTATTATTTTCATGTTTCTTTACTAAAAGCCTGTCTTATCTATCTGAATACTGATAGCATCATCTTGGGAGTTTTCGTATTCGATTCAGCACGAATGAAAGTAAATGAGACCTCACTCAACTTAGTTTGTAAAAACGTATTTTTCAAAAATAAAGTTATTCTACCACTATTTTTGGCTGATGAATTCTGCAGATTTTCATTTATACTGCCAAGAAGAATGTGTTAGCTAATTTTCATGAATGCACCAATTTTGTCTTTTTTTTTTGAATAATAATGTTTATTATTAAGTTCTACTTAATATTATCCATTATTAAGTTATTCTACTATTATTAAGTTCTACTACTTTTTTCAACACTTAATATTTAATAATAAACATTATTAAATTTAATTTAAATTAAATAAAAAAAAAATGGAGTTCTACGAATTAAACACAAAAACAATAAATACAATAAATAAAAATAAAATAAACCAATTTTGTCATAATTTGATACTATTTTACCTTTATTTTATCTGCATTATCCTTCGATTTTTAATTTCACCATCAAGTGTTATAAGAATCGTAAATTTGAACGTCAAAGTTTAAAAAACGCTGTTCGTAGTCTCACAAGTAATGGCGCTCGCAGATGAGAGACTTTAGTTAAGGAGACCGGAATCAATTTGTGAGGCGGTAATGTGTACCGCCGCCCCGGAAACCGTTTATTGGATAACCAACACCTCTGCACATAGGTCACCCGAAGTGGCTCGCTACGTTTGGTGACTTAGCAGGAGTACCCGGGTTCATGAGATGATGTTTGTCTAGGTTTTGGTAGCGGGTGACATGTACACACCAAACTCGAGATTCCTGCCCACCCCTCATACATTTTTCCTTCCCAGAACTTCCCCTCCTTCCTTTCCTTAAAAACTACAACCCATTTAGAGCTTTGGCCTCCCGCAACATTCGCCTACAACTCCTCCTGTCCTAAGCGGCTGACATCCAGTTTGTTACCTGGAGAAATTGTGCTGCATCCCCTCTTACTTCGTCTTTCCCCACAGTCTGGGTCTTTTTATTTTATTATAAATTTATGTTTCTATATGCTACAATATTTACTGTTTTCAAATTATGCTCTTGACAATATCTTCTTACAAATGTATTATTTTATCTTAAATTAATTTTTTATTTTATTTTCTGTCTTTTATTAAAGGCACTGCTGAAAACCAGCTGCATTCTAGGAGAAATCCTGAAATGCAGCTGAGCAGTGACCTTTTCGTCAATAGAACCAATGAGTAATCTAAAATCTGTACCTATATTGTAAAAAAAAAAAAACTATTGATGAATAAACGATTTTATTATTTTACGCACCAGATTTTCAGGTCCGGATATTCTGGGTCCTTTCATACACTTTTCCATATAAATGATTAGTAAATCCACGTTATGCAAGTGTATTATATAAGTATAATTAATACAAAACAATACAAGAACAACATGTTAATCTACCAAACTATTAAATGGGAATATAATTCACCGACTCCAGATATTTTCATATCAGAGGGTTCGGCTCGGTGGAATTCCTAATAAATCCTACAGATCCCTCAATATAAATATTTAAAAAATCTTTCGTAATTCTACATGTATTTAAAATGACTGATTTTTGCATTTTTATATAAAAATTCTTTGATAAATCTAATATGCCTAAATTTTTAATGAGAGAGCTAGGTATAATGCCAGTAGCCGAAATAACAAATGGTAATATTTTATTTTATTATTATTATTATTATTTCCACTTTTCTCTTTCCCCCATGGCGTCCAGCCATAATTCTTTTTGGGACGCGTGTGTCCGGCATTCTCTGTACATGAAATTATTTTTCTCATTGCCTCCTGCGTAGAGCTCATGTAAAAAAAAAACAATTGTGGGCATAAAAATCCATCGACAGGAGAGACTTTTTAGTTGGGAGACTTATATTATAACTAGCTTCTGCCCGCGACTTCGTCTGCGTAGGATTCATACTTCGAGTAATCTATTTTCTTTTCCTAGGTTCCATCTACGTTTATACCAAAATTCTTAACCGATTTATTTAAAATATCTATAATATATTTTTGATTCCATTCTAAGTATTAGGCGAGTATTTCAAATAAATTCACTAATTTAAATATTTTCGTATTTCTAAAATAGAATTTTGATTTAACAATCATTGTTTCGCAAAATGTCATTCTCAAATTATGACATTTTCTATTAAACAATAATTGTTATTTTCAATATATTGAAAATTAATAGCTAGCTTTATAAATTATAGCCTATATGTTATTCTGTTAAATGAGCTACATTATTGTAAAGTTTCATTAAAATCCATTCAGTAAATTTTGCGTGAAAGAGTAACAAACATACATTCATCCATACCAACCTTTGCGTTTTTATAATATTAGTAAGACTCAAACGGGTGAAACATTTGACAAGTCCTGCCTCGCGAACTCCTTTAGTGGAAGTAGCAACTCCAGTTCAAAGCACGCGGAGAGCAAACGATAAATAATTACGCCGGAATGACCAGGACCATTCTCGCTGGAAATATTCGGCGCAATTGAAACGCTCTGAAGGGTCGTAAAACAGTTGAAGGATGGCCGCGAATTTATTGCGGGGCGTAAAAAACACGGGTGGGGCCACACTGAACTTTCCACTGTCGCGGGTTCTCCGATTAAATCGTTCATTAATTAATTTGCCATCTCTGGATTTGGACATTTTTAATGGTTTTTAAAGTTTTAAAGTGAATTTATTTCGGATAGCATCTGAATTTTTTTTTAATTTTACGCAGTAAATTATATAATTTGTAATTGAAAATTTGAGAGAAAATGTACGCGTTCTTGATAAATATCATACTCATGATTTTAATAAATCTCTATTTGTAGTAATTATTGGAAAAACTAGAAAACTTTTCCGGTATGATTGATTGATGTTTAACATAGAGGAAGATATGCAGAAGACGCTGCATATTTTTCCTTGTTTGCTTACGATGAAAACAATAGTACGATCCGGAGAACATAAACGGAAAGATGTTTCATTGACGAAGAAGACCACAATAATAAACTAAATTAAAATATGAAAATGAACAAGACACAGTAATAAAATTGGTTTATAGACTCATTTGAGTGCTCCCCTCCACGGAAATCTTTAGTAAAAGGCGAAAGATTTATTCGTTTTTGAAGGGAAACCAGAGTAAATAGAATCTGTCGTTTGAAAATTGAACAAATCTGCCAACGACCAACGGTATAACCTTAGTATGTTAAAAATACACTTAGGCGATCCGCTCACTGAATCAACTGAAAACTGTCAACTGGCCACTGTTTTTGTATGACAATGTGATGGGCCGCACACTGCACAATCACTCAAAAACCCGTTGTCAATGGTAACGCAAGTGGTGACTCGCGACTTGCACTGCTGATTGCCGCTGCTGATTGCAGCTGTCAGCTGATTGTTCTTCGTCTATGGTAAGACAAGTTTTTTGACCAATCAAGACGAGGACGCCCGAGGAAGACATGGCACGATCAAGTGAATCAGATACTTAAGTCGGGCCATGTCAAGAGTCAGAATAATAGAAGAGCATGTATTTATGGTAACGCAAGTGGTGACTCGCGACTTGCACTGCTGATTGCCGCTGCTGATTGCAGCTGTCAGCTGATTGTTCTTCGTCTATGGTAAAACAAGCTTTTTGACCAATCAAGACGAGGACGCCCTAGGAAGACATGGCACGATCAAGTGAATCAGATACTTAAGTCGGGCCATGTTAAGAGTCAGAATAATAGAAGAGCATGTATGAATGTTAATGAGGCGAGGAGTGTGTGCCAAGACCGAGTTGTTTGGCGGTCCGTCCTCTCTGCCTACCCCTGCGGGGAAATGGCGTGATGGTTAGTTAGTTAGTTAAGACATAAAAGCCAGCCGGTTTTAGTTTGTTTTCAGTTGCGTCAGCGGAGCGCCTTAGTTTTTCAAAATTTTAAAACTGGGTATACCAGATAAAATAACAATCTTTGAAAATCAATTTATGTTTTTTTTATAAAAAAAGAGTCAATATGTCTATAATTTGATTTAAAAGGGACTAATTTCCGGTATTCTCTGGTAATACCCTCTTAATTGGTATTCAATTTGTCCTGATTTACTGCTCTTTATGTGAGGGGAAGTTAAAATAACGACTTGTTGTTGCATTTTGCTTTCCAAGTTATTGATCATGACGATCAATAAATGCCGGAACAGAAAAAGAGCACATTGTTTTTTTCATGGGCAATCATTTACAGCGAAAGGAATGCAATAAAAAAAGGTTTTTTCGATATTTGCTGTTCGGTGTGATTTGGATTGCCTTTGGGATTTGCTTGTTTGAAATAATTCCGACTGTGAAAAGGCAAAAGAGAATAATCATCACTTTTTGTGGAACCCACTTTTTGCTTCATTACTTTCTCCCTAGAAATAAAATATTCGTCAGAGTTTGGTAAGTAGGTTTTTAAGGTTTTAATTCCAGTTTGTTCAAAATTTAAAGCAGGCAGAAGGAGTTTTTTCCATTTGAATTACTTTTCAGGATTCAGCAGACAAGAGTTGCAAAATATCTATGTTTTTTTAAGAGGAAATAAATGGAGTATCTTTTTTTGTAGGTATAAGGAAACAAAACAAAAAATAATACTTTTTTATAATTTACACAGAATTTATAAAATGCAAGTGAATTGCAGAATAATCAAAAAATTAGACTAGTGTCCGCTCAAATCAAATGCTGAAAGTACAGAAAGTACGAGTACCTTTGTCAGACGATATTTCAATTATGTTATTATATATAAGGTGCGTGCGAAAACAAATTAATGTAGGATTCTACCCTCTCTGCCTACGTATCGACGGCCTCTGTTCGATGGCCGGCGTAGTCTAGCGGTAGGGCGTTAGATTCCCATTCCGAAGGCCGCGGGTTCGAACCCGGCGTGCGCAAATAAATTTTATTTAATATATTTGTGTTATTTCACAATTAATTATTTAAAATAATATACAGTATATTTGCGGCACGTTGCAGAGTGGAAAATACTCTTAGTATCGCCCTGGTGTAAGACCACCATTCAGAATTGAAACGTTGCTTAATAATGGCTTTAGCCGTGTTTAGTGACTAGATCTGAATAGCCAGGTACTTTCCCACCTTCCTCTTCCCCATCTCCTTCCCTTCCCCACTTACCATCAGCCTCACAACATACTCCAATTGGGGATGCCATAGTCTCACTGGCTCCAGAGGGGAGCAGTTGGGACTCTTGTGAGGTTTCTATATAAAAAAAACCCCTAAAATGGCTTTATAGTGTTTTTTTATCTAGGTATGTTTCCAACATACTAGTATATAATAGTATATAAATAGTACACAACTGCTAACCCTGTACAAATCGCAAGTGCGCCCCACGGTTGAATTTGGCGGCCACCTCTGGTCTGGAGCCCCAAAGTATCTGAAAAACACCCTCGGCTCTGTGCAGAAACGGGCGGTCCGTTTGATAGATTGTCCCGTCTTAACAAACGGATTGCAATCTTTAGGCGTCGGGTGGGAATGCTATCCTTGTTCTACCGGTATTTCAATGGAATTCATATTTCGAGGAACTAGCGTCATTGATCCCCTCGGCACCGGTGCATAGTCGGGAAACACGCCAAACGCTCGCCCAACATATGAACACGTCACATGAGAACTGGTCGTTTTTACGACTCATTCTTGAGTTCAACAGCTCGGCTGTGGAACGTGTTTCCTCCTTCCTACAACATGGGTCTCTTCAAGACCCATGTTCACTCCTTCCTCTCCTCAAAATGACCCCCCACGCAGCATCTTCAAAGATGACATATCAGGGAAATTATTTTCCTCAGGGCCTCCTGTATGGAGTTACTATAAAAAATAAATAAAAAAATAAGTGAATAATATTCACAGTTAGTATCCGGAAAACGTGGTACGATCAAGTGAATCAAATAATGAGTCAGGTCGGGTCGAGAATCAGAATAATCACGTGTTTGTGTGCGACTGATGGAAAAGAAGCAAGGAGTGTGTATCAATCATTTTTCACCTGAATACATTTAAAAATAATATCGCCTACTTCAGCCCTCTGACCCATGATGAAAAAAAAAAAAAAAATTTCATTGTAAAAAAAATGACGTTAGTTACTAGTATTAAACATAAAAACCTGGCAACTTTAAATAAATCTCTGTAAAACTTTTACCATTTATATCAAAACCAAGCATTTAAAGCTCTTTTCTTTGCAACTTCTTTAATCATATATGAAAACCTTCATCATTTTTACCGAGCAAAACTTCTTCCACTTAACCTCAGCACTAACTTAAACGTCTTAAAACAAAGGCTGTTTATTTTTTACCTGAAAATGTTGATCAACTTGATCAAGCTGATGCTCTTAAAGCATAAGATTCAACTTCTCATTGAAAGTTGGGCAAAGTTTCGCCGCCAAGACCATATTTGGACTAATATTTCACTGGCGTTTCGCTTCGTTTATCTCGGGCTTTCAACCCAACGCCCATCGGGGTAAATTCCCACCTTATCTCTAGCTCTCATCCCCTGGCTTCCCGTATCTGAACCTTCACCATCTAATATCTTATACTAAACTTGGAGGTAAGAACTCTGTGCTGTGCTTAGGTACGTATTTATAAAGTTAGTGGTAAATCTTTCGTTGGTAGATTTGGCTGATAAAAAATGTCAAAAAAGCAGCCGAAAATCTGCAAAAACATTGTAAATTTTATATAATTCGCGGCAGAACATTAGGTATGCTTCTTTTTAGACTCTGAAAATAAAATTTCATGGTTTTGTAGCAGGCTTGAAACAGTGAATTCAAAAACACTAATATGAATTAAAATATAGGTACACACCTACAGAATATAATTTTTATTGTACTCATACCGCACATCCCGTATATTAATCTTGGATGATTATTAGAATCTGATAGTATTATTGTCCTAAAGCCCGTAGGCAAAATTTGAGAATCCCACTTCGATGACATCTCTGACGTCGCGGGTTACCAAAACCCTCTATTCCATCTCTGTACGCAAAAGTTTGGGATAAACTACTGCTGTGATTTATCATAACGCCTATTCGGTTGAATTTAAGAACCCCACTCTAATTACATTTCTGACGCCGCGGCATATCTGAACCCTCTCTTCCATCGCTGTGCGTGAGTGTTTGGGACTAAGCTGCTTTTGTGATTTGTGGCCACTCGCTAGCATGCTTAATTTCGCGTAACGCCGCGTGGGGCGCTGCTGTCGTGTTGGTTCATTTATGCTGCAGTCGTTGAAAAAATTTCAATGATCACAAACGACACAGACACAACACGGTGAAGTCGCTGTCAGCGGATTGTCTTGAGATGATCGATCATATTCCTGTCACGGTTACTTCGATTTATTATAAAAGTTGAATACATTGTAGGAGAATAGATTTGCTTTTATTGTTTTTTGGTAAAATCATAATATTATTTCAACCAAATGTAGATTTTTTATATATTTAAAAAAATGCATTTACTTTGATAATATTTTGGTAAGAGTAAGTTTAGCTGGATTTCATGTAAAATTATTATGTTATTATTATTATATATATATATATTAATTTCCGTGAACGTTTATATAAATTTTACAAATTTATTTCGATAAAAAGAAAACATTTCAGAGGTATTTTTTTTAACATTAGCTCCACACAGGAGACCCTGAGGAAAAAAATTTTCCCTCGGGGCCTATGTTATCGTTGGGGATGCTGTGTGGATGTTCTTTTTAGAGAAAATAAGGAGAGGAAGTTCTAAAACAAATGCATTTACTTTGATAATATTTTGGTAAGAGTAAGTTTAGCTAGATTTCATGTAAAATTATTATGTTATTATTATTATATATATATATTTTAATTTCCGTGAACGTTTATATAAATTTTACAAATTTATTTCGATAAAAAGAAATCATTTCAGAGGTATTTTTTTTTAACATTAGCTCCACACAGGAGACCCTGAGGAAAACAATTTCCCCTCGGGGCCTATGTTATCGTTGGGGATGCTGTGTAGATGTTCTTTTTAAAGAAAATAAGGAGAGGAAGTTCTATGTCGATTTATTATATATTTAAAAAAATGCATTTACTTTGATAATATTTTGGTAAGAGTAAGTTTAGCTAGATTTCATGTAAAATTATTATGTTATTATTATTATATATATATATATTTTAATTTCCGTGAACGTTTATATAAATTTTACAAATTTATTTCGATAAAAAGAAATCATTTCACACGTATTTTTTTTATCATTAGCTCCACACAGGAGACCCTGAGGAAAACAATTTTCCCTCGGGGCCTATGTTATCGTTGGGGATGCTGTGTGGATGTTCTTTTTAGAGAAAATAAGGAGAGGAAGTTCTATGTAGATTTTTTATATATTTAAAAAAATGCATTTACTTTGATAATATTTTGGTAAGAGTAAGTTTAGCTAGATTTCATGTAAAATTATTATGTTATTATTATTATATATATATATATTTAAATTTCCGTGAACGTTTATATAAATTTTACAAATTTATTTCGATAAAAAGAAATCATTTCACACGTATTTTTTTTATCATTAGCTCCACACAGGAGACCCTGAGGAAAACAATTTTCCCTCGGGGCCTATGTTATCGTTGGGGATGCTGTGTGGATGTTCTTTTTAGAGAAAATAAGGAGAGGAAGTTCTGGGAAGGAAAAAATATGAAGGATGAGTAGGAATCTGGGGGTCGATGTGTCCAGGAGTGACGGACGTATGAATGCATCTCTCCCACTGCGCTACAAGGCGATGGGTCGAGAGAGTCCTGTTGAAGAGGTAAAATGTCTCCATCAACCAGTCTCTACCAATCCGAACCGCCACGCAATAGAGGGCAAACGCATGTGCCGCCAAAATATAGACAAACCTTACCCTATGAACCTGGGCACCCCTGCTAAGTCACTAAACATAGCGAACCACTTAGAGTTACCTATGGCAAGGGTGTTGATTATCCAATAAACGGTATTGGGAAGAAACATTTGTCTCTTTCATTCATTACTAAGAAGATACCATTTATTATTCGTGTTTTTGTTTTTGATTTGATTTGATTACTACATTATTTATTTTGACTATATTTTATACTTGACGATTTTATTTTGAGTTTTAATTGAGAATATTTTATTCGAATTGATTTTATTATTTTTTTGAGTTTTAATATTAAGATTATTGCCTTTAATTTGAATGCCGATTTACATTATTAATTTATGGTTTTTTTATATATTGTATTGTGTGTATTGAATTAGAGATTTGATTTAATTATTTTTATGTAATTTAATTTAATTGTATTTATTTTATTTTGATTAATTTGTTTTATACTGGAGGCACTGCTGAAAACCAACTGCATTCCAGGAGAAATCCTGAATTGTAGCTGAACAGTGACCTTTACGCTAATAGAATCAATGATTAACAACAAAATGTGTAATGTTGTAATAAATCTATTGATGAATAAATATTTTTATAATTATCAATTTTCTTTTTTTGTCATTGACGTGGATGAACGAGATTTAGGTATGCTGAGTTGATTCTTTTCCGAAATTCTACTCACTGTCCGCGGTCTTATAATACAGAATGTCTACTGTTATATATCCACATATTAAATGTAAGTGTTTTGTAGTTTTATATTCACAGTTGTTATTTATGCATAAGGGCGGAGCCTTATAGATAGTCACCAACACTTGGCGAAATTGGGCGAAGCCCGAATAAAAGCCGCCCGCAGGGCCTAGCAGCAAAAACCCGCGGAGCGGGTTTTTAACTGCTAGTTATTATAATGATATTACACGGTGTATTATAAATGCGGTTTATCGTAATGACGAGTACTTATTATATTGATTCTAAACTGATAGCTGGTAACAGAGGGCGCTACTAGCTGCTACAAAGGCTTATATAGTCACTCTGTCTCTTTCATCCTCCCCTACTGCGGAAGTCAAGATAAAACTTATATCACACCGTAGAACAGTGTCATAAATCAAAAAAGGTGAATGTTACAGGCGAGCGAACAAAAATTAATGAAAGATGAAATGATCTAACTTGAATTTGGTTTTCTTGATGTTATAGATTGATAATCACAATCACTTTTCCTTTCAGAGATAAAAAGTAAAAAAGAAAATTTTGTCTAACGACACAAAACTACCCTTTTCTACTACGATTCTCTAATCTATTAAACTTGAGTGACAGGAGAATTGTTTTTGATCTAATATTTCTATTTAAAATCTTGCATAATATAATTGATAGCCCTGAATTCTTATCGCTCATAAATCTTAATGTGCCAGCCAGAAATACAAGGTCAGTACTACCATTTTATTGTAGTAATACTGCGACCAGGGCCCAATTCAATATACCACTACAGAGAATTCAAAACTTGGGAAATATGTATTCGCACGTAGATGTATGGAATGTGTCACTGATACAATACAAACATGAAATTATTAAATCATTCATGTCAGAATGTGAAATCAGACGTGTTTAATATTAGTTACTGTTATTTAAAAGATTCCATAATATTTTGATGTAGCATATTCTTATAATGTAGGAGCTGTTGCACATATTTTTGTATTATTTCTATTTATCTATAATGTAAAAACTTGTTACTTACTCTCTTTTGTTTTTCTGTATTGTAAACTTTTTCTTGTATTACACATCTGTAAATTTCTAATATTAACTTACACTATATTTTATTATTTTTATGCCATCTGCAATTTAAAAACTGGTTTCAGTTTAATTTATTTTTACTTTTTCTCTTTTATTATAATATAATATTTCTTACTTACTTTTATACTGTTATATTTTATAATGTTAATTGCTATAAGTTTATATTTCTTATTTAAACATACATATATATCACTGTATAATATACTTATTATGTAAAAGCCCATCAGGGCGTTGAAAATTAATAATAAATAAATAAATAAATAAATAAACATTTCTATATAAATGCAATATCTTTCTTATGAGTAGTCAGTATCGGTCTATTCAGAACTTGATTTTTTTATTTAAATGGCAAGTTGCAATGGCCATATCATATCAAGATACTCGTATATATTATATTCTCTATATATCGCATTGGGTTTTGGATTGCGTAAGAATGTAGCTTTGAAGCCCACATATAATATGGTGTTCAGTTTCTGACGGATTAAAAAATTATTTGCTGTATTATACACGGTTTCAAAGGCAAAGGCAAAAAATGTTTTTTTTTTAAGTTTTCATCTTCCATTATTCTAGACTCATAATAAAAATAAAAATGTTTTTTAAGCACATTTCTTTTCTGTGGTGGCTAACTGCTTGGCACATTCTGGATATCCATAAATGTCTTTAGATGGTCAAGAACGACATTGTCACAGTCAGATAAATTTCAATTTCCAGCCCCCTTACGGTGGCATTTTCCACGATGAACGATATCGATGTAGGCGTAGAATAGTTCGCGACAAAATAATTATTTTAAGGTGACAAACTACAAAAAAAACATAGGTAGTTTTTCGTAACGAACCACAATTATTCGTCATCATCAGCTGCTGTTTACTATTTAAAAAACCAGCAATTTTGAGAACTAAACGTAACCACTCGAGCGCTTTTTTGCCACATTATGGCAATATTTCCAAAACCTCGGATTGCTTTGTTGCCATAATGTGGAAAATTTTCAAAAAAAAATTCTTTATTAAAATGACCATATAATGTATTGTACATTCAAAATATAACAAAATAAATATTCTCTAGATTTTTTAAAATATTTTAAGGTTAAAGATTTAATTATATTTCTTTTATAAATTCTACAAATATGTTATAATAGACAAAGATATGGGGATTCATTGGCTACATAGAACTATAATCAGTTTGTATGTCTTTATATTCAAATACGGAGGTATGATTTTTTTAATGTGGGCGGAAAATTTTCCTTTAGCAATCCGAGAAAAAATATTTTAATTACTCTGTCGCTCCAGTGGATAATTAGATTTCAATAATCGTTTTGTTAATAGCTTAATAGTTCCTTTTTTACAATTGCTCCACACAGGAAGCCCTGAGGAAAAAAAACCTCAGGATCTATGTCATCTTTGGGGATTCTGTGTGGAAGTTTTTTATGGATAGGAAGGAGAGGAAGTTCTGTGAAGGAAAATGTATGAGTGATGTATGTATCTAAATGGGTCTAGAAGTGATGGACGTTTTAATCCATCCCTCCCACTACTGTCAAGGTCTCCCTTAACCAGTCGCACAAGATCTGGCCCGCCACCCACTGGGTGGTCAAACGCACTCGCCGTCAATGGACAAATCTATTATTATCTTCAACTAGCTGATACCCCGCATGCGTTGCAAAGCTAATTCTCAACCCCCTCCCCCCTCACGCATTCCGCTTCCACCTTCTTCGCATTTCCCTCTCCCTCGTCCCCCCTCCCGCGAAGCCCCCCTTCTTAACTCCTCAACCGACTCTCCCGCAAGCCCCTCCCCCCTGGCTTTTTCCCTGTCGCCTAACTCCATAAAATACACCCATTTTTCTAACAACTCTGACCTATTTAATTTTCTTATGCAAATTTCATAATGCCAGAGCTCACCAGTATATATATTTATAGAAGTATTCACGGGCATGTTCATAACAATTCAAAAAATTATGGCATTCGGATGAAATTTTAATCGCAATCGTATAAATAGTATCTTACTAATATATCTTACTAATATTATAAACGCGAAAGCTTGTATGGATGTACGTATGTTTGTTACTCTTTCGCGCAAAATTTAGTGAATAGATTTTAATGAATCTTTACAATAATATTGATCGTACATCAGAAGAACATATAGGCTATAATTAATAAAGCTAGCTATTTATTTTAAATGTATTGAAAATAATAATTATTATTGTTTAATAGAAAATGTCAAAATTTGAGAATGACATTTTGCAAAAAATGATTGTTAAATCAAAATTCTCTTTTGAAAATATTTAAATAAGTTAATTTATTTGAAGTGCTCGCCTAATACTGTGAATCGAATCAAGAATTATAGATATTTTAAATAAGTAGGTTAAGAATTTTGGTATAAACGTAGATGGGACCTAGGAAAAGAAAATAGATTACCTACTCTAAGTACTAATTCTATACGCAGACGAAGTCGCAAGGCAGAGGAAGTAATTCAGAGCTCACTATTCTAAAACCATCTCATGTATGCGCACATCATATTCCCAAAGTTTAATCGCAATCGGTTGAACAGTATGGCCGCGCATAAGGTACAAACACACAAACAAACAAACAAATATTATTTCTTCAAACTTCGCAAAATCACTTTGTGGCATCATTTTGAATTAAATTAAAACAAATAACTTTGTTTAAACCACTAATATAATCACAATTACCTACATGTTTCAAAACATAAACATGTTTGAATAATAATAATTATTCTGAATTTGCCAATCACATTTTAGAAACAAATCATTCTTTTGATATAAATAAAGGGTTAAAAATTTTACACACAAACTCAACAGATTTACAATTAGCAAACTTAGAAATTTTAGAAATTAGAAAAAGTGTTAATAGTAAATTAAATATTATTAATAACCAAATATTTTTTTAAAATAGCCATCTCTTAAATTTATTTTCTTATTAATAATTATATTTAAAATAATTTATTTTTGTTGTTTAAACATCTTTATTATGTTTTGATAATTTATATAATGTAATTTTTCATATTTTTTTTAAATAATTTTTATATTTAATTTTATATAATTGTTTTTTACGATATTTTTTTATTAATTAATCACCTCTCTCTAAAATATTTTTGTCCATAGTTCTTTTTAGTCTATACTTGTTTGTTTATTTTGTTATTAATGTCATTACTACCCTGACGAAGAAACCATCGGTTTTGAAACATGTAGGTAATTGTGATTATATTAGTGGTTTAAACAAAGTTATTTGTTTTAATTTAAAACAAATATTAATTTTCATATTATAGATTACTGTATTAATTCTTTCAATTTTGAAGTTGGATTGACGTTGGATTGGCACAGTTTCCATTATAAATCAACATAATTAAATAATACTTTCTTCACAAAGTTCAAAGATCATCTGGAAAGAGGCAATAATGAATCCGTGAGATAACGTGATTTTTGTTCGGGACTAGTGATTAATGGTATTTAATTAAATACGGAGATAAACGCCCCCCCTGATAAATGATGGAAAAGGCTCCATCAGAGTAGCAAGTGTATAGAACACACTACAGCCTTCTAATTTACTACAGGCGATTCTTCAACTTCTCTAGCACCATATTGGTAGGGAAACAATGTAACAAGTAAATCACTTTTTCAAACTAGATTTTTTTTCTCGAGTGGCAAATACAAGAATATAATATGTGTATAGTAGGCGCGGTCCCTTCATACCATAGACATATTATGTATAGACCTGCCCTAAGTGATAAAAGCGTATTATTTCTCCCTCCTTAATTCTGGGTTCCATGGAACCGGCCGAGCTGGCGTATAGGTTCGCGTGAATCTAGAAAATGTGACGTCATCATTCTTGTGCGGACTAGCGTCGAGCTCTCATCGGTACATTTTACGAAATAACACGGCAAAAATGGTAACTTGTTCTATTAAAACGTGTAAAAATAGAATTGAAAAAGAGTATAAACTCAATTGTCGTATTACCTTCCATAGGTAGGCATTATTTGTCTTTATTTTAGGCTTATTCACATCATATAATATGATCAGTTTATCACACCGAGATACATTAAGCGTTGGCAACCGAAATTCCTGGTCCCGTCGTGTGCACGTTGCTGTTTACTGGGATAAGTAAATTATGAAACATTTGTAAAAGTGTCATAACTAAACACGGTAACAAAATATTCGACTCTCAAAACAAGCGAACCTTTCTTCACTTTATATGGATTACACAAGTTTGTTGAAACCGGGCGAACAATTCGCGCTCCCATGTAAAAAGGTCTATTCATTCAAAAGTAGATTTTACTTTTAAGAACTAAATGGTGATATTATAATGCGAGATGCCTATATACTGTCAGATTGAAGTATCAACGAATCACATATCGTTACAGTCAACTCATCTCTCTGCGGTTGTTTTTACCCCTCTCCCTGATTCTCTGGTCTATGCATATTCATATGTCTATGCTTCATACACACTGTGGATGCTGCGCCTCCCTTCCTTTCAAGGCTTATAATATATATAAAAATTATTATTATTTATTTGTTCCGAATAAAAAAAAGATTTGAGCATATATTTTTCTAGCCGTAAAAGAGCAATAGATAGCGCAATTTAACTTCACCGTCCCAATCTCAGAGACAAAACAACAACAAAACGCGGCGCGCGGTGCGAGTCGAAGTATTATACCTACATTAACATTCTCAACGCTCGAATGTCGCCTAAACACACCAATGCACACCAATACCAGCAACAGTGGATTCTTTGCTTCGTTCCGTATCCACGAAGCTAGAAGAAGTTTGATATTCGCGAGTCCTGCGTTCCTAAACTTGCTTGAAGCCGGATATGTTTTCGATAAAAGCATCCAACGCACAGAAAACGACTGTAACAAACGTCGTAAACCACTTGGGGTGACTTATGGCAGGGGAGTTAGATATGCAATAAATGGTTCCCGTAAGGGTTATGTAAGGGTTCCCGCCTCCCAAATTGAAAACATTGGCACTTTCATTATTTTCGAGAAAATCGATACCTTAGATCCGTTTTTCGAGTGCAATAGCTACCAAATTTCATATTTCAAGATTATATTTTTTTTTATGTAACCCTCAATAGCAGAGCTAGTGATCACTATCAAAATAATACTAAAAATGCCTATGCTTTTTGAAAATAACAACATTTTGCCCGATCCATGAGTTATTTTTGTTAATATAAAAATTATTTTTGTTAATATAAATAACTGACTCCTCATGCTGTAAAAAAAATTACCACGCTAACCTGGCAAGTTACTTTTAAAAAATGATTATTGAGTGTAGTTTTTTGTTAGTGTTATACTATATTTATGTTACTTTTACCGAATTTCCTTTAGAAAAAAAAGATTTTGACAAATTATTTGTATTTTGGTATGGATTATTTTCATACGTTAGGTATGTTTAATTCTTTCGACATTCTATACAAAATAAAAGTTTTTTTTTTGTTTTATTTATTTATTTATCAAAAAATACATTTTTACAAAATAAGGGTAGTCCCACAAAGCTGTCATATGGCAGCTTGTCTGTAAGTTCTACAATTTATCACTCTTAATATAAAACATAAGGAAATATTTGTTAATACATATTATATAGTTTTAAGGACACATTAGGATAGATCACGTAATAATATTATATTATTTGAATTACATCTATAAGATATTTTAATGTAAATGCCTAATAATAAGATATATAGGCAGCTACATTAAGATAATCAATTGAACATATTTAAAGATACATGGAGTTTTCGTTAATTAACCACATTTTTATCATTTTAGGGCATAATCTGTCATTTTTTTCAAATTTTAAGTTTTTATTTATTTTATTGAAAATCACTGGTATTTGGTATTCAAGAGTAATGAATTAATAATAATAATAAATAATGAATCCTACAAAGCAAAAAATGTGCTACGTATTATCTGAAACAGCACAACCACGAGAATAGTGAGTTCAAGATTTGCTGAGATTTATACTGTTAAAGAGATTTCAGAGATTTATACTGTTAAATTTCTAAACCACTGCAACTACTACAGCTAAAAATCTAACTCCCTTCATTAGCTATGAAGCTTTAAGACTTAAGAAATTCTTTTGAGGCACCTTATTATTTGTTCTTTTTTTCAATCCAAATCCGGGTAGTAAAGCCAGATTCCTAACAAAGGCAGCAAAAATTAACTTCACGTTTTTAAATTGAAATAATTTTCGAGATAAACATTTTTTATAATGAGATTATTTATACGCAGCAAATACATTTTTAATAAAAGAAGGTCAAGGTTTATACTCAAGGGGATTTCTTTACACAAAATTCAGACAGTATTTCTATTTTTTTTCTCTCACAAAATTGTTTTTTTTTTCAGTTGTTTAATCAACTAGTTGGTTCATTGTCATTGGCACGTTTAACCAACAGTCTGGTTAAATTTGTGGCCGGTCAATTTCATTATTTCTGCTGTCTGAATGTTTTTTCGTTCAAATGAATAATTTATTTTATCTCGTTTTTCAAATTGTAAAAAGCTCCAAAATTAATGTTTTGGTACATCTACACTTCTCAAACGTCGTTATTATGAATTTTAATAAAGTAAAGTAACAAAAATGGTTTCTGAATTAGGTTGATTAAGGTTTTGTTATAAAACATAGGATTCAAATAATGTTAATTTTAAGGGGCTAGACTTCGCACCACACGCGGAACACACACGTTTGTCATTCTGTCCCGCTCACAATAAGCTCACACTCACTAACCGATACAAGCGAATGCGAAATGTGCGAATGGGACAACGCTCATATTTTACTTACAGAAATCGCTCGAAAAAGGGTTTCGGGAGAAAACATTTTTCTACACCCAAATTTTCACGAAATTGTAATTTAAAAACAAAAATATGTTCACGAAAGAAGAAGCTATGTCGTTATGTTTTTATAATTTTGTAATCTTTATGAGAATTGAGTTAGCAGCTCTTTTTCCTTAAATGATATTTTCCGATAAATTATACGTTGTCCGATATTATAATTTTGTCAAATATTTTTGCTTTATTGAAAAATGTACTTTATATTATAATTAAAAAATATTTGTAAACTAGTCTGTCTCGACACAGGAGTTCCTAGTGAGACAGACAAGGCCAAAAAAAATGTAAACCTTATGATATAGATTCAATAAATAAACAAACAAACAAACGTGTTTGACAGTGAATGTTTACGTTATTACGAAACGCATCGAAATTTTAAGAACATACCGACATAACTTTTACCTTCTAGGAGGCAATATAAAAAAATATTCATTTGGTGCAATTTTCGATGTAAAAAAAGTATTTTTTCCCGGGCGTCCTTTTTGTATGGTCCGAAAAGCGAACTGTATTATCTTAACTCCTGCACAACATAACTCTTATAGAATCTGTCGTTAATAAGTAGCTATTGATTTACTGTCAACTTTCAATGAATAGAAGGTTTTCCATGTAGTTTCACCTAAAAGTTGAGTTTTGTATAAGCTTTGTCAGAAAATATACCCTTTTGTTCAAGTCCGAGTGATACCCTGATCACATTTTGTTCAAGTCCCAGTGATACCCTGATCACATTTTGTTCAAGTCCCAGTGATTCCCTGATCACATTTTAAAAGGTAGAGCATCCGAAGTTTTATCGTTCAAATAGAATAAGTCCAGGAGCTTATCAGAAAAGGGTAAATTTGCCTAACTACTTAAAAATCAAAGTATTTAAACATTATTTATCATAATAATAACCTAATTTTACATAATAATGCACAAAAACAATTATGTCATTGATAAATCAATTATTGATACATAAAAACTTCCACATAACCGATACATAAATAACCTATCTAAATAACTTGAAAATTTTTTGTATTTCTTTGGCTATGTAACAATATCTAGACATTTTGTTTTGAAGAGTTTTATTTAACATGTACATTTTTTTCTTAAGTATTTTTTTATTATCTGCTATCGGTTTCAACACATGCGTGTCATTTACTAGGAATCTTGACACGGATGAGTCGAAACCAGTAGCAGATAAATAAAAATTAGGTAACAAATGCACATTTTTATTTTTTTTATTTTAAAAATACATGATAATACATTAAAACATTTAATCTATCGACCCTTTGGAATAACAAGGTTCCGTCTGTTGCTTTATCGTCATGCGATAATGAACTCTAAGGTACCTTACCATAGATCCCATAACCGCATGACGTTTTCGCAACAGATGGAACCTTGTTATTCCAAAGGCTCGATATATGATACATTAAACCACCATACTAAACGTCTATATGTTTCATGGTAACCAATGAAATATAGTTACTTTAAGTAAGGTCTATTGTAATTATGTGGATTAAATTTATAAACATGTTGTAAATAGGAAAAAATTAAAGTAGAAAAATTATAATGGAAACAGAAAATTTGAAATTTTAACTAGAAAACAGAAAAACGTAAATAAAAAAATAATAAGACATGCTATTATGCAAGATTAGATCGTATACATAAATCTTTTTTATAGTTGTATATGCGTACATTTATGCATAAGCGCGTAAATACGTGCATAAACACATACATCCACGCACACGCATATTCATATACATACACATACACGCATTCATAACAAGTGAAATAAAACTCTTCGAAACAAAATGTTGAAAATTTTACCAAAGTAGTTACGATTTATAGTGCAAAGCTTCTAGCAACGGTTTCCCATAGCGAATGTTTTCGTTATTCAAATATACCCATGTAATAAGGCCACTAAAAAGAGTGCTTTGTAACTTACAGCAGTAATAAATGTTCCTAAATAGCATTTATCTACAGAACTGCTGCACTTTTTCCACCGAGAACTACCGCAGTGGTCAATTTATCCCCTCAAAAGAATGTGGCGTACGTAGAAAAAAATCATTGTCCCTAGACTGTTCCATTGTCAAAAATTACTGTGGGGTGAATAATTCTTCTGATAATGGAGCCTTGTTATTTGTTTCTCCGAAATAATTTTAAGGGTTCGCTTTATTTTTCCGAGATTTCACAAGAATGTTCAATGCATAATTATTGAGGAATTAGCGTGTTTGGGTAGCTCAGAAAATTTTTTCATGATAATTGTGTTACGTCGACTTTAATTCTCTGATTACGAAAATAGATTTTTAAGTACACTTTCTAGATTTCTTTTTTTTGTATTAACTTCACAGAGGAACAATTTCCATCAGGGCCTATGTCATATTTGGGAATGCTTTGTGGCGGATGTTTTGAAGGAAAGGAAGGACAGGAAGTTTTGGGAATGAAAAAAGCATGTGGGCAGGGTAGCAATCTATGGGTCAGTGTGTCCAGGAGAGAAGGACGTATGAATCTATCCAGCTGCCATTCATGTGTCGAAAGAGACCAACTGGAGAGGTCAAAAGTTCTCCTCAAACCGGTCTCTCCCGATCCAAACAGCAATGCAGCTGATGGGAAGGTACATACGCCGCCAAGACCTGAACACACCTCACCTGATGAACCACATGTACCCTTGCTAACAGACGAAATACTGAGTAGAATAAATTATTTTATTTGATCCCACCTAGGAGTCAAACTTTCCTTCTCCGATCCAGTGTAGGCATCATCGATTTAAGATAATGACGTTATACCTTATAAATTAGAAAAATGAAGACTTGCTAAGCACCGTTCTATGCTTTAAACATTGCAAAAATCAATTAAAACCACGTTTAAATTTTGACTGCAGACAAGCACTCAAATTTCACAAGAGAAAAACCCATGGTTTGACTAACCCGGGAATGTATCCCGTAACTTCTATAACCAAAGTCAAGAAGCTAACTTTTTTATACCATGGAGTTCATCAAAACATAAAAGAATCTCTATATTAATTTTATCCCCTTTATTATTTGGACCATTATTTGCTTAAAAAGCATTCACTTTAAACAAGCAAAATATCATTATTTGCTTTGATAACTGTTATGAATATCTAGAGGTTTAAACAAAACGTTTTTGTATTAAGTAGATGTGTGTTATTATAGTTGAAGTTGGGCCTAGAGTTACCTGAAAGGTTTCGTTGGACAAAAAGACAACCCTTATTCGGATTCTAATCGCCCTCAAAAATTAACACGCCGTTAACATTAATATCACGTTTTTATTGTACTACTGTTAGTTTATGTAAATGTTTTGGCGTGATTTTAATTTGAAAATTCGTACCCCTGTTTGCAGTGAGAAAGGTTGTGAAGCAGGTCGACTGGAATAATTTAATTGGCCCGTGGGGGAGGTTTGGTAAAGATTTCCAACTCACCCCTAATCTACGGTGCGGCTCCTGGGGTGGGTTGGAGAAAATACAGAATGAGCCAGGGAAGAAAAATACGCGAACGGTGTGAGAGGAAACTTTATTTAAATTATAATTCAGCGATGTATATTTCTCACTCATAATATATTATCTATGTTAATATTGGGTAAAACATGCAGACTTTTACAGTCTATAACTCTGGAGCCAGTAAATATGTAAGTACCTGATAAAAAAAACAAGCTTTTGTGCAAAAATAATACGATAATAATAACAATTCATAAGTTAAAAAATATAATTCTTCTTCAATCATATATTACGTTAGTGAGAATAACCTTCAAAAGTTATGTAAAGAGACTTTTACAAAATGTTCAATAGGATATTATCCGATCCCTATCTAGGAAAGAAACACGTTCGTTGAACAATTGTTTCCAATGAAAAAGGTAGCTGCCGATAAAATGGAAAAAAAAAATGTCGAATATAATAATGTTAATTCTGAAATTTAAAATATGATATTGATGAATATGAAGTTAAAATAAATGGTGGCAGTACCTGAATTGGTAGAGGCATTCGTTCCGGTAAGACGAGAGGTTCTGGGGTGCTAGCATGGTTGATCGATATGAAGTTACCGACCGATTGTCGGTAACTTCTCATCGTTCCCTACGACAACTGCAGATCGCTAACGTACAAACGACAGTTGATATCGAATATATTAAGGATACTTAATCATTTTGAACTGTCACCTATTCGTTTGCGATCTGCAGTTGCCCTACACGGAGAAAAATGTTATTAAATAAAACCATCATTTTAATAGTAAAAACATTGATATCCTGTTAATTTTCGTTGTTTGTTTTTGGGGTGTTACGCCGTGTTGTGCTACCTCCTTCTTTAGCCGACGTTTCGGACAGCGTTGCAGTGTCCATCATCAAGGCAGATCTGGCAGATCCGACGATGTTCCTGTTAATTTGTTCGTAAGAAATTCAGTCCCGTTTTCACTATTAAAATGATCGTTTTTTTCGAATAACATTTTTCTCCGTGTAGGGAACGATAAGAAGTTACCGACAATCGGTCGGTAACTTCATATCGATCGACCGTGCCAGGGGTGCTGTGTTCGAATCCCAGTTGCGACCGTTATCTTTTATTTTTCTATGTCTTGTTCATTTTCATATTTTCATCGTCAATGTTATATTACATTACTTCAATGGGATTAACCTTCAAAAGTTAACCATAAAAATGAAAAAATAAAATGTAACCAGATTATACGGAAAATAATATTAGTATTATAAGTACAGTTCATTGCTATACAACAATGACAATTTTATCGGCAACAAAAAACAATATTTATTACAAAGGTTATTAAATATAATCCTTGCAAATGTGAAGGAAGTTAAAAGTCTTGCAGTTTTTCCTGGGTTTTGTCTCAATGTTGTGAAGTCCAATTTTTAGTATGTAGGTAATGGAATATTATCATAGTAGTTTTAGAATCGATATACACTAGATATAAAATGTAATAGATTAATAAAATAATAAAAAAATAACAAAACAAATAAAAGAAAACGGAACGAAAATGTTTAAAGGGACTATACGGATTGTCCCCCAAGTGCGCAGTAGGTTCTGAGAAACGCAATCTTATGGTTCGTGCGCTGATCGGCTGTCCGCTGGTCAGCGCGAGTGGTCACCGGTTCGCTTTAATTTATTGCGTTTTATTTCTGTAAAATGTTAATTGCTATAATGTTTAACCACTGGAGCGACAGAGCAATTAAAATATTTTTTCTCAGATTGCTAAAGGAAATTTTTTCGCCCACATTAAAAAATCATACCTCAGAATTTGAATATGGAGACATACTAACTGATTATGGTTCTATGTAGCCAATGAATTCCCCTATCTTTAATCTGTTATCACATATTTGTAGGATTTATAAAAAAAAATATAGTTAAATCTTTAACCTTAAAACATTTTAAAGTATGATATATAGATAGTCCGCTTAGATCCCGAAAGGTGAAATATATTTATACATTATTTTTTTTATCCACACAAACATAAAAGTGTATAAAGCTTAGACCTATTTAAAATATAAATTATTTTTACAAAGAATCCTACGCCATTTTTTGATATACTATTTAAACCCTAAAAGCAAATAAAAATAACACAAGTCACCGTAGTCCAATACCCGTCATTTCCACGTTTCTTTCCTTAGATACATCGGATAGCGGATAACGGATACCGGAATCTTATCCAAATAATGTATTCAGAATGTTTCCATTTGGAGACGGGAGCCATCAGAAGTTACAAATCGATAGCCATTCGCAATGGAAATACATTTTGTATAACTTTATTTTACACGGGGTTTGTAAGGGAGGCTTCAATACCCAAGGATTTTGGGAATTGTGTATCTGTGGAAAGAGGGAATGTTGTCGAACAACACCTTTTCATGAATATGTAGTTTTTTAAAGATAAATAACGAACAGATTCCTACACTCATACATTTTTACTTTCCAGAACTTTCTCTTATTAATTTCCACCCGCACACCCGCGTCTGTCATTCTGTCCCGCTCACAATAAGCTCACGCACACTTACAATACATGCGAATGCGAAATGTGCGAATGAGACAACGCTCAAATTTACCTACAGAAATCGCTGGAAAAGGGGTTTATGGAGAATACACTTTTCTATACCGAAACTTTCACGAATTTGAATTTAAAAAAATATATATTTTTTAGAAAGAAGAAGCTACGTCGGTAGCTTTTTATAATTTTATAATTCTTTATGAGAGTTGAGTTAGCAGCACTTTTTCCTTAAATAATATTTTTTGATAAATCGTACATGTTTGACAGTGAATGTTTACGTTAATACGAAACCCATCAAAATTTCGAAAACATACCGACATAGTTTTCACCCTCTAAAAGGCAGTATAAAAAAAAAAATACATTTTGTGCAATTTTCGATGTAGAAAAGTGTTTTTCCCGGGCGTCATTTTGGATTGGGCCGAAAAGCGAAGTCTATCATCTTAAAAGATCCTCCTCACGACATCCCCAAAGATGATAATCGCCCTAAAGAAAATTAATTTCCTCTGGACCTCTTGTATGGAGCCAATGAAGAAAAAAAAAATAGAAAATAAAGGAAATTAATAAGTAGTACGTAGAACAAGAAGGTGTATTTATAAGATAGTGATTGTTCATACCTGCCTTTTGGAATGAGAACATAATAGTTTTATTATGATATACATATTTATTATTAGTATGCGTATCTGGGACCGAAATTATAAAAATTGCAAAATGTCCTGCATTGGTTCAATAATAACTAAATGGTTGATTGGCTTGGGTAGGGAGGAGTCTGAAAAACTATTATATAATGTGATGTAATACTATACATGGTTACCTATGAATGACACATTTAGTAAAAACTTAGTATATAGGTATTAATTTAAAAAAATAATAATAATTTAAATTGCATTTGGCACTTTACACACTTTGGTTCCTTAGAACAGGCAATCTGCCTAGCTAGGAACTAATATCGACCTAAAACAACGTAATACGTAATAACACTTGTATTCATTTTATATATATTCTCTTATTATGTAATATTATTTCTGTTATTTTGGCTTTAAATGTATCAAATGTAAATAAATAAATAAAATAAATTATTTCGTCACCTTTCTAAGGACACCAATACTTTTCACAAAATTCCGTGCGTGTAATAATAAAACGATAGAATTTATATAGTTTTATAATAGCTATTATGACATTTCCATAGACATTATAGTAAAACCCAAAGCTATAATTTCACATGAGATTCCGATACGTTTAAATTTATCTGAAATATTAAGTTTTAACATTCTTATTGTTATTCTAAACATAATCGTATTTTGATGATTTGTGTAGCGCCGTTTTTGAAAAAAATCACATAGCTGCACACAATATTAATATATTTCTACAAATCTTACTTGTAACTACAGACCAGACAAACCATTACAACAACTTACGGCTAACATATTGAATCCACCGGTTCGTCGATCACTAATTCAAAACTTTATGTACAATGCATTTTGTTTTATTTATACTCTGTACAGGCAGAAAATATACAGGATCACACTAACCTAAAAGTCACTTTAAAAGTAACACTGATTTTTGCTCATTAGAGAAATTTAGATACAGTTTCCACGCAGATGATATAATTTGGAACTACAAGTACGAGTTTGTTATTGAAAATGTGGTTATTTAATTCTGGCATATATATAAAAAAAATATATATAACTAGCTGACACGGTATGCGTCACAATGCAACTTAAATAAAGGAACTGTTTCTCTCTGCGTGTCCTTTCCCAATCGCCCCCGTTCCCCTTCCGCCTCCTCTACCCCTCCCTACCTCCTTCCCCTACCTCATTCCACTTTCACCTTCCCCCTTCCCTGTTCCGCTGTCCCTCTTCTCGCCACCCCCCTCACGCGTTTCCTTTCCACCTTTTCCGCCTTCCCCTTCCCTCGTCCCCCCTCCAACGAACCTCCCTTCTTAATTTCCCCCCGCCCCTCACAGATTCCCCTCCCCCTCTCACATTTTTTCCCTGCCGCTAAACTCCATAAAATATACTTATTTTACAAACAACTCGCGTTTGACCTATTTCAATTTTTTATTCAATTTCATAAGGCCAGAGCTCGTTATTCTGCTATTCGGGACAGATCAGATAATGAAAATCGGTCCAGCCGTTCTTAAGTTATAAATGCTGTAACTAACCCGATTTTGTTTTATATGTTAAGATGTTCTTTAATGAGCGTGTTTGGGAAATCAAAGGCAAAATTTTATGATGGCCGGTACATGATGTATCTTCCCATAATCACTTTCTTTTTATGAAAACACAACTCGACTTTGGTTTGAAATTAAAATAAACTGTTGAAGTAAAACATCTTTACACACGCTTGACTTTGGGCGTAACCTGGCTAATGCGTTACGGGCGAGGCAAACGGGCTGTATCACACTGTAGAAGCAAGAGAGAGCAGTGCGCCCGCACATTTTCTTTCTCTCTTCCTCTCATAACCAGTTCATGAATATTATTTGTAATTTAATTTCGTTCTTGAACACTTTATAAATACTGTAGGAGTAAGAGAGAGCAGTGTGTGCCCACATTCTCTTGCTCTCTAGAAGTTTTACTTCATTTGTGTGGTCTAAAGGACACTCGTGTTTTTTTTTAAATTTATTAACCACAAGCTTCTTCCCGCGACTCCGTCTGCGCAGGATTAGTACTTCTATTAGCCTATTTTCTTTTCCTAGGTCTATCTATGTTTATACCAAAATTCTTAACCTATTTATTTAAAATATCTATAATTCTTGATTCGATTTAAATTATTAGGCGAGTTCTTTAAATAAATTAACTAATTTTCCAAAATAGAATATTTATTTAAATGAAATGTGATTGTTTTACAAAATGACATTCTCAAATTTTGACAATTTCTATTATCAATAATTATTATTTATAATATATTAAAAATTGTAGTTTCATTAAAATCCATTCAGTAATTTTCGCGTGAAAGAGTAACAAACACACATACATCCATACAAACTTTTGCGTTTATAATATTAGTAAGATTAGTAAGATAAGTTTCGAAAGCGCCCTCGACTTGATATGAAACAAAATGAATATACGAAGGAGTATTGGTAGAAATGGATGAAAATATGTTTTAATTAAAGTAAATATTATTAAATGTTTCCATTAACACGAATGAAAGAGGTTTCCCACCTCCAGTTACAAAAGCTAGAAAAAAATTGAAAAGAAATGCAAAACTACACGCTTTCGGAGGCTGCGAAACAGCAGAATGGGGAAATGTTGAAGATATTTCTCAAATGAACGGAAAGCAACGCGAGATTTTCCACGTAACGAATAAAAGAACCTACGGGAAAAATACACGCCATTGAATTCCAACGGCAACACATATTTCACGTATCCAAAAGATAAATGTGAGGCTTCGCAACACCATTCAGCGATATAATTTATCGATATTCTTTGAACTGTTAGAGAAGCAGAAGTCACAGAAATATTAAACGGTGAGATATTCCTACGCACGTGTGAACTTACGGTACGTCAATATTGCAATATAAACTTAAAAATCATGCCGAGAAGCAGTACAAATTCATTAAAAAAGTATTCTGCCCTCATTTATTTTATATTGTAGAAACAAACAGTACATTGGTTACAGAATTATGAGACAGTTTACAGATATTAAATATATTTTTCATGATGGTTACCTTTGATGTGTTTCTTTCAAATGTCTTATTGTGGAATGTGTAATTAGTAACTACCGGGTGATGTGCGTAGTACGTAAGTGTGTGTGTATGTGTGAGAAGTGGTGATCTGTGAAGGGATATGTATGCGCATTAAAAATTTTATATCATCGACATGGTGCTCCTTTTGAATTTGGGCAGTGAATACGATAAAATGTCAATGTTAGAGTTTAGGCAAACATTATTAAATGTATAAAGAGCACGGTTAATTTACGAATTAGTTGCTGCATTTGTTTTGTAATTAAGGGTGTGGAATAGTGGTGTATGGCGTGTACGTCTTAAAGGTGTATTAAAATTAATTAAGGATAGAAGTTCGGTACAGTCAATTTTGTAATTTTTATTTCTGTGTGTTATATCAGCCAGTGCCTGCCTTTGTTGCAAAGTTTGAAATGTAGATTATTATCGAAATATGATAGTATAAATGATAGTATCAAAATTATTGTTAAATTTGAAGGTAACATCGGCCACCATAACACGGGCATATGCCTAGTATGGCGGCCATAAATTCCACAAATGTTATATTTACTATTCAAAGAATAAAGAAACATTAAAAAAATTATATATATAAAAAATATAAAAATATAATATTAGTAAGATAAATAAATATTTACTTTCTATTTCTAAACTTATTGATTGCAACAACTTTCTTTTTAATCACAAGTTTATTTTACCTATAATATTCCTCAAAGATTATTTTTTAAATTCTAAATTTCATCTTTCTGGTACCTTCTTATATAGATATTGACTATTATTATATGTCGGTTAGTAGCTGAGTTAAAAAAAAATGTTAGGCTCATCTTAAGCGTTGGTCATAGGTTCAATTCATTAGTTAGAAATTCCATCATTCCGAAACCAATATTTTCCTCTTATAACAATGGTAGTAGGAGTGTTAGGTAGGTGCACATAAATATTGAAAATTACACCACACAAACACGAAACTGCCAAAAAATTAGCATACATAAAATTTTAACGAGTGTAATATTAACTTTATTTACAACTTGCTTAAACCGCATACATAATCCACAAGTTGCAGATTTAATTAAATCTTATGAACTATTCCGGCTCCCTAGAACTTTAACATTATTCCATGGGGTAGTTGAGCCGTAAACTGTATTATACGCATCACCCGCTAACACGTTCCCCATAAACTAGGCGCATGATATGGGCCCATCACCGCCAGTACTTCCCTGTTACCTAAAACTGGTAGGTTTTCCTTGAACAACATGTTGTTCAATCAGACTCGTCGTACCTGAGCCAGTTCATATTAATTTAAGCATATAAGAAAAATGGTTTCAAAATTCATTACAGTAGATTCTGACGTAAAAGAAAGAAAATAAAAGTCTTACATAAATTTTCTCATAAATGTTCAGTGACTTGTGCAGACCCGTGAAAATTCACGTACTATTACAATAATTATAGGATTTGTAAAACTAAAAATATTGGCTTCGAGATCTTTGCCTTTCATAAATAAATACTTTTATTTTGCGGTGACAAATTAGAGAGACGTTAGAAATTTGCTTTTCGAATGAACACCGTTAGGCGCTCCGCTGACGAGGCAACTGAAACCAAACTAAAACCGGCTGGTTTCTATGTCTTGATTGGTCAAAAAGCTTGTTTAATCATAGGCGAAGAACAATCAGCTGACAGCTGGCAACGAGCAACGGCCGACAATCCCCAGTGCGAATCGCGAGTCACCGCTTGCGTTACCATTGACAACGAGTTGTTGAGTGATTGTGTAGTGTGCGGGCCATCACATTGTCATACAAAGACAGTTGCCAGTTGACAGTTTTGAGTTGCCTCAGTGAGCGGATCGTCTTAATAAAACTCTGAAAATAATGACATCTGTCAAAATTTTAAACAAAAGAAAAACATTTTTCAAATATTAGGTTGTTAAAATAAAATAATTTTGTTACCAACTTTATCGCTTTTCTGATAGTTTTCATGAAAAATTCATTGAACGCATAGATATGAGTCGATGATTGAACGCGAATAATTTTACTTAGGAGTAGGTATTTCACAACACTCACAAAGGCACTGAATGGGGAAAATCGAAATTAGTATGTTTGGTAAAACTATGTACATTTTTTTATACATGACTAAATTAAATTTAACATAAAAATAGCATAACTCAATTTACAATATACAAGACACTGCTTATTTTGGATTCCTACAAATTTATACAAATAAAATAAAAATCCATCCGTTAGCTACTTCCTCATTTGGCGCCTTAAATATTAATTATTGTGTGAAATTGTAATTCCAGGAAAGTACTTAAATTCATTACAAACTCTGCTACCTGCTTGATGAAAATTGAATAAAAAATATACAAAGCACCCATATTCAAACCAATGAAAATTAAAGTACCAAAAATATATTATTTCATTCCTTGCCAATGAACTGTTCGCAAAACACACAAAAATACTTTGTTTACTCAAAACCCATAATCATGAGAGTACAAATTGAACAAAATCGTTTTATTTGCTTGGCTTTAATATATATTTATTCTTTGAACGGCTAAACACACATAATTGGAAATGGTACTTTAACTACAATGTATGTCAAATTATACTTTAAGGCTCCAAATATACCGTTTTTATTTTTTTTATTAATTTATTGTTACCAAATTTAATTTGTGGAACTTCATTTTTATTTTTATTTTTTTTTATATATTCAGTAATATTATTATTTAATTTATAAAAACACAAGTTTTGCTATATAAATATACCTACATAGCCACTGGAGCGGCAGATCAATTTAAAATACATTATCTTTTGAAATTTAGCTGGTTATTAGTTACATTTAAATTGTTATTTATTTGTGCTCTTACATCTTCTATTATTTTTTATCTAATATTTACAATATTGTATTTTTTGTAAATATGTCAGCCCACGGGTATAGGACCCTTTGTTTTTTTAACTTTTATTATTATTATTAATACAATTTTAAGTTATGTGAAAATCTGTTATTGGATTTTATTTTTATTATTAAGTTTTTTGTAATAGATGTAAATAATCTGTTGATTTTCCTAAATAAATAAATAAAAACTTCTCGGATCATTAAAGGAAATTTAATTACAAAAATTACACCTCCTAATTTGAACATGGAGACATTCATACTGATTATAGTTCTATATAGCCAATGAATTCATTTAACTTTTGTCTATTATCACATATTCGTAGGATTTTTTAAAAAAATATTACAAAATCGTTAACTTTAAAACATTTCAAAGAATCTAGAGAATATTTGCCATATTGTGGCAGCAAAGCAATTCGAGGCTTTAGAAATAGTGCCATAATGTGGCAAAAAGCGTTCGAGTAGATAGTATATTTATATAGCAGAACTTGTTTATAAATAAACTGTATTTTTCAAATTAAAAAAACCCAAATATGCTTTCATTAAAAATACTGTCTGTAAAGTGCCCACGAGACGATCGTATTATTTTACAAAATTATTATCTTCCCTATTTTCGTCACTATTATCGTCACTATTATCGTCACTATTATCGTCAATATTATCGTCATTATTGCCGTTAATATTGTCGTCAATTTTATCGCCATTATTGCCGTTAATATTATCGTCAATATTATCGTCATTACTGTTGTTAATATTATCGTCATTATTGTTGTTAATATTATCGTCAATATTATCGTCATTATTGCCGTCAATATTATCGTCATTATTGCCGTTAATATTATCGTCAATAAAATAGTATATTGTCATTTTTCTGTGTCTTGTTACGTTTAAATTTATCACTATTATCTTCTTTTTCAATGATATTTACTTTTCCACTATTTATTAACAAATTAGATATTAATATTGTGAAATTTCATTAAAAAATATATTTTTATGATCATTTCCTGGAACCAATTTGTGATTAGCACTCCTTAAAATAATTACATTTTTATTTATGTAACTGATTTTTGACTGAATTTTGGTATAATCAAAGAAATCTGTTTTTTTTTTTTAAATTTTATTTTATGTGATGTCAACATTCATTGGAACAAAGACAGCATTGCCACTTGTGCTCTAAAGATGTTTTTTTGCACAGTCAAGGATTTTTTCTAGCTTTTTGGTGATCCAAGCCAGAGGAAACTGCCAAATTTAACAGTGGGACGCACTCGCGATTTGTACAGAGTCAGGAGTTGAGTGCGATGTATGAGGAGATACATATGATGTACAATTAGAGTAACAAAAATGACGTCAATTCTTTAAATTGGTATGCAGTATAATATTCAAGTATCAATTTCGGCAGAGAACTGGCGCCTTCGAATGAAAATTATCCCGTTCCATTAATAGCTACATCATCTTTCAATTGCGCAGATTTAGTAGAGTAAAAGCAGATTTTTATCGATCGCAATAATAAAAAAAAACACATCACTGCAAACAAGTGGTTTGGTTATATATCTTTACCGACATCAGAAAAGAACGGAAGCTTAGAAACGAAAATGATCTCGTAGCGTATTCATCATTCTCGTAGGAGAATTGCGGATTCCGTAGTTTCCAATTGATTTGCTATACAGCCAAGCATCTTGTGGGAGAGATTGGGGTTTCTAATAATGCGGGTTAAATCGCCTGTTTTATCTTGAATTCTAAGAGTATCTAGCACCACGTTCATTTTTTTTCTAGATATCTTTTAGAATCTAGTTTTTCAGAAGACATAAGCTTTAAGTTTCTATTTTTCACGCATTATTAACTTCAGAAGAAAATGTAAAAAAACAATAATTTTGTAAATCTTACTGCATCTGTAAGAACAAACTTCGGTTTCGGTCAAATATATGTATTCCAATATCTTTGGTTTGGGCACAACTGTGTCTGTATCAGGGAAGTTTTTAAAAATTTAGACAATGTTTCAAGAATACTTGTAGTGCGCAAACATATTGGATAATGCTAGGCCATCTGAAGAATTGAATCAAGATTGCTTTAAAATGTTTTAATTGTATACTGTTGTTGTACCATACATGACAACTTTATTCTTTCCATTTTAGGTCCTTTCAAGAATTTAAAAACTTTTTCCAAAAAATAATATTTGACTCTCTTTCTTTTCAGGTTACGGAAACGTGACTCCAAGAACGCCTGCCGGAAAGCTAGTGACCATAGCCTACGCCCTTCTAGGAATACCACTGATGCTAGTCTACCTCTCCACTGTCGGGGACGTCCTGGCCCGAGCCTTCCGTCGCCTATACAACAAGTTATGTAAGCCCACCAGACCAACGAAACCCAAAGTCAAGGGCAAACCAACACCAACACTCAGTGCCAACATCAACTACAAAGGGCAGAACCACATTCCCGATGGTCTCTCCAAAGGTTACTATGGAGATCTAAAATCCAATGATGTCGTCATCCTTGACTGCGTAGATGCCAACCTGCCATTGGGAGGAGCAATAGCATCTGGAGGCATCCCCTCAGGACTTGGAATGAATAGCTATGCAAGAAAGAGATACTATCATAGAGCATGCCCCGATCAAGAAAGAGTGCCCATCACGTTGTGCATGCTTATTATTCTAATCTATATGTCACTTGGTGCAGTTTTGTTCAATAAAACAGAAAACTGGACCCTTTTAGAAGGCTCTTACTTCTGTTTCACTAGTCTCAGCACTGTTGGTTTTGGGGACTTGTACCCTGGACAACATGCTAGTCAAATATCTGCACAAGCTGAAGAAATAGCTCTCTGCGTGTGCTCTGTGTACATCCTCATCGGGATGGCCGTGATAGCAATGTGCTTCAACCTAGTGCAGGACGAGATTATAGTGCTAGTTAGGAAGTTCAACCGAGCATGTGGCGGTCAGACGAGAACCCATATTCCGCAAAGAAACGTAGACGATTTGGAATCCGTAGAGGAGATATCGATGTCCGTGGTATCCTGACAGCGGCCTCAAATGGAAGTTGGAGCCCCCATAGTGACCGTATCCTCTTCAACGGTCGCTTCTTCTTCCTCTAAGTCACTTTCAATGCCGGTTCCAATAACTATTCAAATACCGCAAAACTTCACCCCAGGTTCTATGCTTCCAGGTAAATGTAATAGTCTTCCAAGAAAGAGGACTTCGGATTACTACAAGAATTCAAACTTCCAGAGAAACACTCCAATGAGGAGGTCGAGTGGCAACGAAACGTTAGTTGAATACTTTGTTCCGAGAAGTGTTAGTGAGTTTAACTTGACTGGACTCATCGAAGAGAGTGGCAGTTTTGCACCTCCCCAACCCATTTCTGGAGTCTTGAGAGCATCTGGAAGACTGGCTGGTTCTGGAATCAAGCCCTCGACTTCTGGGGGAGAAGGGCAATGCAAGGGCAGAGATAAAATGGTCACATTTGAGGATGATCAGGTTCTCCAAGCAAGTTCAGCGAGGAAGAATGTAAATATGGAAGACGTTTTCATGTGACAACAGCGAAGTGTCGGTTGAGATGATCCCTTGTCATTTTGAGAACAAACTTAAGTTATGCAGAGTTACGTTTGTTCGCTCTATGATAAAACGAACAATCTTTTCCTTCGATAGAAGTCAAAGACTATTTTCGAGTGTAAAAAATAAATTTGATAGTTAACAAAGTACATTTAGTTTTTTTTATTAGCCGATGTACGATAAAATTATCCTTATGAACAAAATTGTACCAAAAAGAAATTTCAAAGCGATGAAAAATTATTAAATGGATAATTTTGTTTTCTCATTTCGTTTATGGATATTAATTTTTTTTTGGTTTCATTATGGTTTTAATAAATGTACCGGAATAGACGAAGAAATATTGCCTCTTCTTTTAGAGTATTACGATTTTTTTTTCAATTATGAAAACCCAACGAGAGGCCAAATTAATCTGAACGATATAAAACTTGTAAAAAACCGCCTAAATAGGGCAATTTGGATCAACAAAAATGGTCCTTCAAGTTAAATACTTCCTTTATTGGATAATTAACTAAAAAAATACATTATAACTTTGTTAATTGAATTTTGAAATAAATAATATTATTATTAAAACATTAACTTTTCGTTTCATTTATTTTAGTCTTAAAAATACTGAGTTAATAAAAATATGATTTTTATTTTAGAGGTGTACCCACGTACCAATATTTGAGAAAGTTAAAATTTATTTTCCACGGAACTTTAAGTTTATAAGGAAAATTAACTTTGCCAGAAAAAGTACTTGTAAAACATTTGATTTTATTCCTGTAAATCGCCCACTCAATTCAAAAACTGATTCAAATTTCATTTCCAAAATATTTTTTTCTCATACGAATTCATTCCCACTCAAGATATTACGCACTAAAAAATATTTGAAAAGAGGGAGGAATACTGGCTTATTTCTTTACCGTTATATTTTCCTAAGGTTTTCTAGAAATTTATTTTGAAATTAACTCCACACAAGAGGTTTCCCTAAGGGCAACTGTCATCTTCAAAGATTCTACGTGGAGGGTATATGTAACGAAAGAAAAATACATTGAGTCTTAAAATCCATCTTGTAGGAGGAAGGGAACTCAAAAATTAGAAAAAATTTCCACCGCATTTTTTTCCTTGCGTATACATTTTTGCGTCTTCTTGCGTGTACATGTACATCGACGAATTTAAAAAATGTTTGATTAATGGATTGGTTGTCATAATTTTTCCATTGTATTTGTAACATCGGGTCAAGTGTTTCTGTAGGTTTAGGTACTTATCCATAATTTCAAGAGATCCGAGTAAAATATGGACCGTGTTTATCACCAAGATGCTTGCAATTTACCCAGGGGAGTGCAACAGAACTTATCAGCCATTTCAGAACATTAACTCTCTAGTACGGTCTTATATTTCACCTCTCAAACTCTTGTAAGGAATAGGTACTAAAGACCTTAAAGCACTTGACTGCGCTTTATCTTGTCGGCGTTGTGCGAGGCGTCGATAATAAATAAGGGCGTCGCGGCGGTGGTCAATGGGACAGAAACAGCGCCACGAGGTGGCAGCCTTGCAGCGGATGCGGATGTGGGGCGAACATGGGAATTTGCACCACCTAAGTTTTGTTTTAACTCCTATGCTAGCATCCCTGGAAAATTCGACAAAAACGACGCTAATTACGTCAACGTTTTCAATGGTTTGTATTTAATTTAATTAAATTTATGTTTGTCAAGTTAGTCAACGCTTCAATATCATAGTCCAGCAGACTGCAAAACATTGAAGTTGTCATAATGGTGGATTTGTCAACTTGAATGAAGGATTCGAACCGGGAGCACATTACATTTTCGAAGAGTGGTCCGTTGCCTAGATGGACATTTATGAATGAAATTTATATAAGGATACTAAATGTCTAACATAAAGGTTATATAAAGTACTTGCAATAATTAGTATACCTAATAATAATATTTGAAATAAGATTACTAGGAAATTCCTTATTACATGACGTAGAATAAATACGAAAGATCACTGATTTCTATTTTGATGTTCATGTTCAGGAAATGAAAAAAGGAACATTTTTTAATTTTACACAAAATATAACCAACATATTAGTTATGTAAAAGTTAAAAAGCGTTTATTAGTAACGCGCGAAACATTTGGCTAAATCAAGGCGAATACATAATAATTCAGTAATTATTTAGTCTAAAACATACATTGCGTCTATGATAATATACATTCCTTTTCACCCAATAGATAAAAACATTTTAAGAAACTAATACCATGGACCGACTGCTTAAAAACAGGATAAAAGATCATAAAAGTATCTGAAATATCAAGAACTTTTGTATTTAGTTTTAATAGGTAAGCCGATCTCGCTTGAAAATCAGCAAGCAGAGCAAATAGATGCCTTTTGCGTTTCCTTGGATTTAATTATCAAAGTTACAAGTCATATTATATTTGTTTCAGCTGCTTTTGAACTGACATTCGGTTTTTCGGCATATCTCAAAAACTTGAGTTCTTTCACCCTTTCGAGGAAAGAAACTAAATTGGCAAAATCTCAGATGGTAAAAAATCCAATAAACACACAGTACGCCAAGTACGTTATACAAGGTAAAATTTCCTAATTAGTCCATTCAGTTCATATTTTTTGTAGACCGTTGTTGAATTAACATCTTATTGATAGTTTAAATTAAAAACTTAACTTAAACTTTTGTAAACTGAAAAAGAAAAATGGAATGGAAATTATTTGCGAATAAATTATGAATATTTGATTTCTTCCAACTACTACCATCATTATAAGCGAACAAAGATTCTAAGGCAAAGGAGGAGGACTTAGTTTATAGAGGACTGAACTTGTGATCTCTGGGAGGGAAACGAAGACTTTGTACTTATTGGTAATTTCTTCTTTCTCTTTTCTGTCGGAGTTTGGCCATAATGAGGGAAATCTTCAATCTACAGCCTGCATCAACTGTGGTTCATTTATACCACAAGTATAACAAAATGCAAAAATATCTTTAAAGAAATCTAATCAACCGGTCAGTGGTTGTGTGGGCATCGCGTTTGGCTCCCATCCAGGCGTTCCGTGTTCGATCCCTCGGCTGGCTAAGTCCTCCATCACAACACAAGCAATATCTTCCGCTTAGTGTGGTGGTAGTAGGAGATTTTCAAATTTTGTTGGGTTATTCGTAACCCGGGAATGTTTGTCTTTCTTTTAAAAAAAAAATTAAAAAAAAAAAATATATCAATAGATATAGAACGAAACTTTTACATCCACGCCTAGAAGGAATTGATGAAAATTTGTTTAAAATGAATAGGCATTCTCCATCATGCATTGATCCATAAATATTCATGAAATAAAATACAAATAGTATTTATGTGGTGGTTAGGTATCGCGCTCTTGAGGTGATTTTTCACGAAAACGGCGCTATATAAATTAGCCAAATATTATTATTATTATATTTTTTTAATAGTGAATACCTCACAAGAGTCCCAACTGCTTCCGTCTGGAGCCAGTGAGACTATGGCATCCCCAATTGGGGTATGTTATGAGGCTGAAGGTAAGTGGGGAAGGGAAGGAGACGAGGAAGACGAAGGTGGGGAAGTACCTGGCTTTTCAGATCTAGTCACTAAGCACGGCTAAAGCCATTTCAAGCAACGTTTCAATTCTGAATGGTGGTCTTACACCAGGGCGATACTAAGAATATCTTCCACACTGGAACGTGCCGCAAATATACTATATATTATTTTTTAAATAATTATTTGTGAAATAACACAAATCAATTCAATAAAATTTATTTGCGCACGCCGGGTTCGAACCCGCGGCCTTCGGAATGGGAGTCTAACGCCCTACCGCTGGACTACGCCGGCCGTCAATCATTAAAAAACAATTATGTAAAATAAAGACAATTATTTTAAAATACGAAATTATTGTATTTATGTATATATATATTAGATATTAGAAATATAAAATTTTATAAATTAACTAAAATAATTACCACTAAACCATTGATTCTTAAATCTCTTCATTAACTATAGAAATAGAATAAAAAAATGTGGAATTTTTTTGTTAATGCATTTATTATATTAAGTTTTGTATATACTTTTATAATTTTATGCACCTGTATTGTATTAAAATTAAAAAAAAAAACGTAAAAAAGTAACAAAGATGTCATACTAAAAAAAAATCTAGTTCCATATGGTATTAATTTCAAAATAAATAAGAAATGGCTAATTAAAAAAATATAAGGTTGTGATTTATATTTTATTGGTTCAAATAAAAATAACGCCACAAAGTGAATTTGTGATTATTAAAAAAAAAATCCTAAATTAAGGACTCATTATCCAAACGCATGATTCAAGCACCATCTAATTGTAACGGTTTCATACGCACTATTAACTTGGTGTCTATCGATGTTTAGTTAAACCCTTTCGCATAAATCCATTACCCAGTCCAGTAGGTACGTAGGTTGGGTAAGTATGCAAATGACTTCTGGAGTTAGCATCCAACTTTAGCAGTCATCGAGAACCGCTGTTAATAGCAACAATTGTCATGAAACTAATTGAAGAGTTGTGAAACTACTTACGAACTGTCAGACAAACAAAAAAACTCGCATATGACCACACTCAGCATGCCAACAGTCACGGAAGGCGAATAAAACGTACAGTTGAATCATTGGTCTTTGAACAAATATTATAATCACCAACAACTTTACATATATTGAAAAATGCTGGAAGGTAGGCGCGTTATTAGCATCACCTTAGGTTAAGAGTAGGAACTGAATATCCACTCTAGTAGAACAATGTCCATGGACCTCGATGGAGCGTCTGCATAAACCAAATAGCAAGGTACGTCACAAAGGTAATCACGGTAGGATATCTTGCTAGTTGTATGTTGAATCCTTCGGTCGTCACTTTCTATTTTAATAAATGAACCACAGGCACTCGTAATGATTTATTCATAAAATGGCGATATAATAGATTGGTGAGTAAAACGATAACACTATAAGAAATACATTTGCAACGCAATGAGCTGCAGCGATAGAGTAATTTTCATAATGTAACGATAGCGACGGAAATTATCGAACTTTCGAAACTAGACTCAACTCACGGTTTCGGCTTGTCGGCCGGTGGTGCAAATTCAATGGTAACTTTGAATTCTAACCATACTATTGGTGAAGCATAACAAACTTGTCAAAATCCTTTTCGGCATTACGAAACACAAGTCTTAATGAAACTATTTAAATGCTAATTACAGGAATGAAGCGATAACGAGTTGGCGAAGTGGTATAAAATTATTTATTTATTTATTTATTGACGCCCTATTGGGCTTTTACATATCGTTATATTTACAAATTTCATTTAAAACAACTGCATAATATAGATAAAAAAGATTACAAATTGCATAAATAAAGCAAACACAATATAGTCAATAAGAATATATGTAATGCTAAATACAGTTGGATGACTTTAGAGAACTCGTAGGTACAATTCATATACCCACGGGCAAAAAAAGAAAGAAAAAAACAAAACACATTAATTTTAACAAAAGAAAATTAAAATAAAATGAAATGATTTATAAAGTATATTAGTTATAAAGAACAGATATTCAACTATGAACGGGCTCACGACCATCCTTCAAAGTATTAAAGGGCATTCTGACAAGAATGAAACTCACAGCATGCTTATGGTCATGAGGAATGTATAAAGCAGGCAACAAACGCAAAGCTCACATCAAAAGATACTGTTTTATAAAGTAGATGGAGCGAAAGAAGTTTTAATTCAGTCGTGTGGTCTTAGCATACTCGTTTTTTTCCGTCTGGCGGGTCTGTATGGGATTATATGGCGAGCGATATATTTTGATGTGAGCTTCGCGTCTGTACTGCGCATAAAGCTTAATCTTGAATAGTTTCATAGCTATCAATTAGTTTCATGAAGACTAATGATCGCTACGATACTATTCATGGAATGACAAGCAAGCTTAAAACTTTTCACGGCTTGATATATTGCGAAATTCACTTACATACACAATAGTCATGAATAGACATCGGATTATATGCATTTGCATATTTGCATATGCAAATGCATATAACCCTCTAATTACGGCGTTATTGCATATTTTAGCCTTTTTTCGCAATCGTGCATATTTCGCTGGTCAATTTGACAGTTCTGAGGCCATTGCAATTCAGTCAAGCAAGCTAGCATTTGATTAGAACGCATCCGAAGAATATCGCCCTCATATCAACACATTTCCAAAAAAATTATAAACCAAAAATCTTTCTCTATTTAAATCAATTGAAGTACTGGAAACAATGATCGTACTCACCAACTCCCTTCCTAGGTAATTCAATATTAGAAAAGATTCGTAAAGAGTGTCTTGAAGACATGAAAAACATTGATGCCTACATCAACGGCACAGGTCCCATACCCTGCCTAAACAGGTAGAAGTATGCCAAATTTTTAATTTTGACAAATGACCACAGTTGGCCGTGGAGTGGTCGTTTTCGGCGTACAAAATTAATACTGGGTGACAAACGTCACAAATTTGCGACCGAAAATTTGGAAAAATACCTCAATTGTATATGGTCACAAAAACTATGCATAATTTAAAGAATATTTCGCTGTTTTTGTACCATCTTTAATCAAAATATATAAAAATAAAAATGGTTTTTTGATTTTTCATTATGCATATTTTGGGCATATCAAGGGTTTTTAGTGCATATTTCGGCCTTTTTTAGTGCATATTTGCATGCATATTTTGGCACTTTGTTAGTGCATATAATCCGATGTCTAGTCATGAATAATACGTAGAGTGGATTAAACAACAAATGTTGTATCGGTGAATAGAACGCATCTAAATTTACTCGCAGACGAAACGATACGATACGTAAAATAATAACGAATCAAGACCAGAATCATCATACGAAACTATTCGTAGTCTCACGCACATTCCACTGATAGACACAGCGAGTCAGAAATATGAACGCGCTCGACAACACAAGTTATACACCCCCTGATCTGGCATAACAGCTAACATATTATAAAGCATCCCTCGGTCTTCCCAGATGCCACCGATTTCGAGGTATTTGTAACATCGCTTAACCAAATTGGCTGTGCGGGAATCTGATAACGGTCTACCTCGCCGGATGGGGGTAGGTTTCCCTTAGTTTGGGCAAAGCTGTGCGTCAATTTTGCGTAAATTGAGGGAATTTATAATTGAACCTATTTCGATAAGGTAGATTCGTTAGCTAATTGGAAAAAAATCCTGAAACATATGCGATATTCCGTAGGTATCGTCATCAAAATACATACAAACATCAAAATATAGCGCTCGCCATATAATCCCATACAGACCCGCCAGACGGAAAAAAACGAGTATGCTAAGACCACACGACTGAATTAAAACTTCTTTAGCTCCATCTACTTTATAACACAGTATCTTTTGATGTGAGCTTTGCGATTGTTGCCTGCTTTATACATTCCTCATGACCATAAGCATGCTGCGAGTTTCATTCTTGTCAGAATGCCCTTTAAGACGATAGACTTCGCTTTTCGGCCCATACAAAAAGGACGCCCGGGAAAAAACACTTTTCTACATCGAAAATTGCACAAAATGAATATATTTTTTTATACTGCCTTCTAGAGGGTGAAAACTATGTCGGTATGTTTTTGAATTTTCGATGCGTTTCGTATTAACGTAAACATTCACTGTCAAACATGTACGATTTATCAAAAAATAATATTTAAGGAAAAAGTGCTGCTAACTCAACTGTCATAAAGAATTATAAAATTATAAAAAGCTACCGACGTAGCTTCTTCTTTCTAAAAAGTATATATTTTTTAAATTTTCAATTTCGGGAAAGTTTCGGTGTAGAAAAGTGTATTCTCCATAGACCCCTTTTCGAGCGATTTCTGTAGGTAAATTTGAGCGTTGTCTCATTCGCACATTTCGCATTCGCATGTATTGTAAGTGTGCGTGAGCTTATTGTGAGCGGGACAGAATGACAGATGCGGGTGTTCCGCGTGTGGTTTAAAGTCTAGCCTCTTAATACTTTGAAGGATGGTCGTGAGCCCGTTCATAGTTGAATATCTGTTCTTTATAACTAATATACTTTATAAATAATTTTATACCACCTCGCCAACTCGTTATCGCTTCATTCCTGTAATTAGCATTTAAATAGTTTCATTAAGACTTGTGTTTCGTAATGCCGAAAAGGATTTTGACAAGTTTGTTATGCTTCACCAATAGTATGGTTAGAATTCAAAGATACCATTGAATTTGCACCACCGGCCGACAAGCCGAAACCGTGAGTTGAGTCTAGTTTCGAAAGTTCGATAATTTCCGTCGCTATCGTTACATTATGAAAATTACTCTATGGCTGCAGCTCATTGCTTTGCAAATGTATTTCTTATAGTGTTATCGTTTTACTCACCAATCTATTATATCGCCATTTTATGAATAAATCATTACGAGTGCCTGTGGTTCATTCATTAAAATAGAAAGTGACGACCGAAGGATTCAACATACAACTAGCAAGATATCCTACCGTGCTTACCTTTGTGACGTACCTTGCTATTTGGTTTATGCAGACGCTCCATCGAGGTCCATGGACATTGTTCTAGGTATTTGTAACATCGCTTAACCAAATTGGCTGTGCGGGAATCTGATAACGGTCTACCTCGCCGGATGGGGGTAGGTTTCCCTTAGTTTGGGCAAAGCTGTGCGTCAATTTTGCGTAAATTGAGGGAATTTATAATTTAACCTATTTCGATAAGGTAGATTCGTTAGCTAATTGGAAAAAAATCGTGAAACATGTGCGATATTCCGTAGGTATCGTCGTCATGCAAAATAAGTGTATTTTTTTCGTTTATTCTACAAAGGACGTCCTGAGGACCAAGAATTTCGCTCGATGCCGGTGTCAAGTTTGGCGATGCTTTACTTTGATCGGGGATTGTGAGTCTTTTTAAGGATACGAGGGAGAGGAAGTTCTGGGAACGAAAAAGGTAAAAACGTTGTATGGGATTCTAGGGAACAGTGTGTCCAGGAGTGACGGAGGTACGAATCCATCCCTCCAACTTTTTAAACTTTTTATTTATATAAATACCGCACAAGAGGCTAAGCTGCTCCCGTCTGGAGCCAATGAAACTATGGCATCCCCAAATGGGTATTTTGTGAGGCTAAAGGTAGTAGGGAGGGGAACTATTTTCAATATTCAATGTACCTACAATAGACAAAATTACCTACAATAGACAAAACTACAATAAAAAATATTCAATACTACAAATTTACAAAGAAGTACAGTTAAATAACTAACTATTCCATTCATCAGCAAGATATCAGAAAACTATCAAAATCCCTAAATTTATTACAAAGCACACACAAAATACTTATCTCTATCTAGGTATAACATATTATAACAAACTACCATTATATCTGAAAGTTATCGAAAATATTCAGGTAGTTCAGCAAAAATTAAAAAAAAATACCTAAAACTACAATAAGAGTCTATATTTCACTATTATTAATATTTCTTTCAAAACCTTTATTGATAAATCTTGCATTTTCTTAATTATCCCTTGTTTTTGCCATATTGTATTATTTACTTTCACACATAATATTATATAATTGATCTAAAATTCCCTCACCAAACACAAGAGCCTTGTCTCTTTACGGTGAGGAAAATATGGTTCTTATATATTATTTTAACACTGTATTAAATGTAAAAATTAAGTATTTATTGTAAAAAAAACCTTTAAATATTAAATAAAAAAATTTTAAAAAAATAAATACTCCAATGCTAAATGCAGTAATGAAACTATGGTTGACGGGAGGTATAAAATTATTAAATGGGGGGGAGAATGGAGGAGAACTACCAAGCTATTCAGAGCTGATCACCAAACACGGCTAAAGCTATCTCAAGCAACGTTTCAATTCTAAATGGTGGTCTTACACCAGGGCGATACTTACAGTATCTTACACTCTGGAACGTGCCGCAAATATACTGGAGAAATATTAATTGTTATTAATTAATTGTGAAATAACTCATAAAATATATATTTGGTTCGAACCCGCGACCTTCGGATTGCGAGTCAAGACCGCGGAAGCCGTCAAAGGCCCACGTTGGCCCACTGCACTGCAAGGCGATGGGTCAAAGATTCTGGCTTTCAAAGGGTCTTAGGTCCTCAACAGGTCTCTCCCGATCAGCCCGCCACGAAGCTGGCTTCCCAAAATATGCCTCCCAAATTGCAAATTGTAATTCTAATCTACTAAACAACCATTAATCTCTGAATGGTGGTTTTTCACAAAGGCGATACTGATTTTTACCATTAATACTAATATTTACCATTCCGTACACCTTCTCGCAGCCCACCGCCCATTTATTTTAAGGATTTTTATAGGCTAACATATTTTTTACCCATTAATAAAAATGAAGGAAAAAGTTTTTTTTTTCAAATGTGTCAAATGAAACATCTGCTTTGAAGAGGGTAACTGGCAATGGTGGAGGTAAATATCAGCTGCGTGTGGAATTAAATAAATTAAGCCTCTCTTCCCCACAACCATAATACGTCAACCCTCAAATTCTAAATATTAAAAGAGAGAAAAAATTCAAAATACGGTAGGGAATAGCAGGGAGTACATTTGGAAAATTCATGCTTCTTACATGGACAGCTGTATGTCGCCTGCTCATGCGTCGGAAAAAAAATTATTGTATTCAAAGCATTTCAATACACAGAATTAAAACTCAAATACTTTCTCTGGGCGTAATACCCAAAAATATACGACTGTAAATCTATTTGCGCGAACAATAATATATTACAAGAAAATGGCTGTCTGTGCAATTTCTATGGAAAAACAAGAAACACCAACCTTGAAATGTCGTTCTCTGCAAACGTGGAAGGCCTCCCAATGATTCCAATTCACGTGCAGATCATCAGCACAATTCTTGATAATATTTGGATCCGCAAATATTCCGAAGTCAACATTACACTATGCATATAAATCCACAATCATAAAATGTGACTTGCTCGAAAACCACAAAATGGAGAGAGAAAGATTTTTTCACATAAACAGTTTCCATGACGACAGTTTCTATGACTACAATACATTATATTAGTGTCTCTATTGTCCACAAAGACTGTCAAACAACCATTTATGTAATATAAAAAATAAATTAAGTACCTTTTTCGAACAAACAAAAAAAACCTAACCTAACCACTTTCAGTGAATAAATTGAATAAATAAAATTATCGAAAATTATAAAGTATTCCTCCAAATGTTCTATAAATGTCTAAATCAATGATCGTATTGTAGGAATAAACAAAAAACTGTCGATTCTGAGGGATGTACTGTACAGATACACCACCACTTTTTTTTCGGTTTTAACGCAATTCAGACAATCTTTCAGCAATAGTATCAACTCTAGACGTAAGCCCGGAAAAGTTTCTCGGCCATGTATCTTAGTTGGATCGAAGTTATGAGCAAAAAAACCTTGTTTGGAATGAAGTTATACACGGAAAAAACCTTGTTAGAATTCAAGCTGTATTCATGTTGAAAAGTCTGGGATCTATTTATACCCATTCCCAGTATTATCATGAAACTCGGAATTAATTCGGCAATATGCTTTCAAAAATATATTTTAAAATCTTCAATCATTTTTTTTTCTTGGAATCGATGAAATTTATTGCCATTTTAAATAATAACATGGTGATACTTATCAGGGAGTTTATTTTTAAATTGTAGGATATAATAGCAGTATCTACCTACCTAGTAGTAATCCAGTAAAAGTTCCACAAATTAAGCTTATAATAATAAATAAGCTAATAAAGTGAAGATTTAGGCAATAACAATAACTGTGTCTTAAATTAACAGTTCAATAATAAGAAAAAAATTGTGTTTTTGGTTTCTACTGTATTTCTTGTAGCACCATTATTGAAATTTCAAAAAGTAATAAAAATCTGCTCATATAGTACAAAAACAGATCTTTCCGTAGGGAAGTGTTTTGTACATACATTATTTTACTTGCGATTATCAAAAATCCCAGATTAAAATAATCATACATAAAGATAGCAGCCAATAAAAATATGCGTTAAGAAAAATGAAAACAATGTTGGTGGTTCTCAGTCGAAGTATGGATACAGTTAAAAATGACCGAATCGGATAGGGATACGTTGGCGCAGTGGATAGCGCGTTGGACCGGATTGCCAGAGGTCCTGGGTTCGAGTCCCAGTTGTATCCGTATCTTTTTCTGATTTTTCTGTTTCGGATTTTCGATTGACTTTCGCATATATTATCTTCATTAATTAGAAAATTAAATTCTTATGTTCAAACTTTCTTCAGGCTATAATATAAAAAAAAATTGCTAATAATAAATTCCTATTAAGAATCTTTACGGAACGATTAAAACGGACATCTTGACACTGAAGCGGAACGTACAAACAAATTTACAGGAATATAGGAAGTAAGAAGTCAAAAGAGTACTACGCCACGTTATATTTCTGCAATGTTTCTAGCCCCGACACCAGCAATTTCCAGACTTCCAACTACCATTTAGCTTACATAAAAAATCAGGCAATTCACCTTCCAAGTTCCTCCCCACTTCTCCAGTACGAGCATCTCGCGGCGGATTCTGATATCGGAGGACCGGACTGATTTATGGGGAAACTTCTTAGGCTGGCTGCTGCCAAAGCTGAAAACATTTTTTTGATTGAAAAAGTTAAGAAGCCTCAATGCGAGTTCCGCCAGTAAAACTATTTTGATTTTGTAATCAAACGTGAGTCTTGCAAATAATATTATTTTTTTGGAAATTTCGGACAATGGCGGAATGTTACTTTGCTGATAAATAAAAGGAACAAATATACTTTATTAAAAATGAGGTACTTTATTTGTTTGGGTGCATTTTTTTGTGATACTTTACAATTAACAACACTGAGTAAAGCAGTTTTTATTTGGGAAAAGATGTGTAAGATATCGAGAAAATTGAGAAGTAAAAAAAATTTGGAAAGTACCTGCCTGTTCCAATATTGTTCCTCAAAATAGCCAAAGATATTTCAAGCAGCGTTTCGATTTTCTAAATTATGCTGTGGATAATCTAAAGGCTCCGCCTCATGGGGCAATTGTGTCGCCGCTACTTTACTGCGAGTGATCACCATGTCTTGAAGTCGAAGACAATCACACGGAGCTACTGGTGATGATAGTATGTTGTAGCGAGTGAAATGTCGTATAGTCTATACCATGTCTACACTAACGCCCATCGTTCACGTAGCTACTTACAAGCGAGGCTACCGCTACCTGTCATGCTATTTTGCTAGCGTAGCGCCTAGCGGCGTTTTCATCACTAATAATAGTATAGAGAATACAAAAGAGCGGCGATCGCGTCGCTTGAACGTAACTCCATGGAAGAACGGCGTAATAATCAATTGAAAAAGCGACTATTGAAATGAAATTTCAGAGAGTATCGCTGTGTTACGGTGACTAGGTTATATGGACAGGCAATTAGGACACGCGACCGCCAAATCCGCGCGCATCTAGGGACCGCTGCTCGCTGACTTACTCGCAGCGGAACATTGTCATACAAAGCGATTGTATCCCTTCTACTGAAGTAACCGCTACAAAACCGTCCCGTGTGACCAAGGCTTTTGTAAGAGTATCTTCTACTGAATTTTGAACGAAATTTTCTTATTTGCATAATGTGGAATCCGGAAATTTTTTTAATTTTGTCCCTCTCTGAACCCGTGAATTCATAATATGTAATCAGTTCACATGTACATCAAAATACCATGAATGATGTGACGCTCTAAAAATTAAATAAAAATAGTGTTTATATTTTAATAAGAAAAATTTCTCATAACATTTTTTTGGACTTTGGTGGATATTTAAGGAAGCAGACAAAGAACTGGGAGTACAAATAACAACAATAAAGTTGTGGGAAGGACCTACCTGTGTGTGTGTGTGTGTGTGTGTGGTATATAGCGTCTAATGCACTACATATAGATATTTATATATATATATATACATGCATACATATGTACATATATTTTTCAGTTTTAATTAAATTCTATTTATTTTATATTATTTTTATTTATTTAAATCTTTTGTCTACAAAACTACATTGCTCTCTCTTTTTACTGTTTATAAAAATAAAATAACACTTTTATTGTAACTGTATGTGACAAAGAAATTATTAATAAATAAAAAAAATTTTAAATAAAAAAAATTGATTTGACAACAGCAGATCTGTTTCGTGTCTTGATTAAAATTCTGATTATTACAACTCGCCAATTCTAATAGTTTAGATTTTCTATTTACAATAGTCCACAGTCAAACTAATTGAATATAACGTATTATGTAGAACAGTGTTATGTCTCTGAGGGGGTTTTTCACCATCCTCCCAATAGCTTATCTACACTAATAACCAATATTTTTAAAATTAAAAATAAAATATTTGCATTTGTTAGAAAACTCGGCAAAACTTATCCAATATATAGCCACTATTCATAGGTATGAGTACCGAATTATAAACTCCAACTTAATAAATAAATAAACCGTAAATCGTAAATCGACAATATTCGTTATTAGTGTAAATAAGCTATTGGGAGGATGGTGAGAAACCCTTTGAGCTTTTAATAGTAAGACAACATGAGATCCGTTGGGTGTTTTCCAGTAAGTTAAAGGTTTGAATGATTACTAGTTTATTGAATTGGTTATCGTTAAAATTTAATCTTACTAGGCTAGGCTATGATAGTTAAGTTGCTTCGGCGGGTTGACTAAGAAAGTCCACGCAATCTCACTAGATCCTTCGGCCATCATAGTAACTGTTTTTCAGATACTCTTCTGATAAATAACTCTGCTGCCATCTATTGGGATATGGCAGAACTTTGTATTATAAACTAACCAAACTACATCTATTATAAGAAGCTGAAAATACATCGATAATCAATACACTGCATCTTTATATATAAAAATCTCGCTTCACGATGTTCGTCCAGGATAAACTCCGAAACTACTAAACCAATTTTGATGAAATTTGGCTTATTATGTGTAATTTGGTCCAACTTTTAAGTTAAGTAACTTTTAAGTAAAAAGTAATTAGTTTTTATCTCGCTTATTGACCTCAATATTTATTACTGTGAATTAAATGCTCATTAAATGTTTGATAAAGTAAAGACAATGATTTGAAATTATTTGTAAGTTCCATAAGTTTCTGACAGAGTTGTGAGTTAGGCGATCCGCTCACTGAGGCAACTGAAAACTGCCAACTGGCAAATGTGATGGCCCGCACTTTTCACAATCACACAAAAACCTGTTGTCAGTGGTAACGCAAGCGGTGACTCGCGACTCGCACAGCTGATTGCCGTGGCCGACCGCTGCTAGTTGCCAGCTGTCAGCTGATTGTTCTTCGTCTTTGTTTAAAGAAGCTTTTTGACCAATCAAGACATAGAAACCAGCCGATTTTAGTTTGGTTTCGGTTGCCTCGTAGACGGAGCGCCTTAATTTGCATTTTTTTGGTTCCCTAGGTAATGGCGTTGGTTACAATCGGTTACCTAGGTACTGGCATTGTGTTTCGATTTCACGTCAGTCGTTTCCACGCCATAGCGTTATGTTTCGTTAACCAAAGCAACGACTGGTCGGTTCATCTAGTGGGATAATTTAATTACTAGCAGTGGAAAACCCGCTCCGCGGGTTTTCGCTGCTAGGCCCTGCGGGCGGCTTTTCGTTCTGCTTCTCCCAGTTTAAGTGTTGGTGACTATTTATAAGGCATCACCCTTTTGAAAACCTAACTACTATTAACACTACAGAATACTTATATTTAATAGGTAGATATATAATAGTAGACATTCGTATATTAAGACCGTGAATGAGAGGAACACTCTTCACCCCAACATAAATATTTTTATTATAGAATAAAAGCGAAAAATGTTTCTTCTTCTTCATACTTTTTTCCTTAAATATAGTATTATAGATGGCGCCACTTCCGTTTGCAAATTGCATGTGAGCAAGTGATAAGTGTGTATATTAAGGCAGCAGCTCCGTGGAAAAATGCACGTTCACCGACGGGTCAGAACGGTTTCTATACAGTGTGGCGTCGGAGATTTACTCAGAGTCAGGTTCCTTAATTTGAACCGTACGGGCATTACCGTAATAATATACTTCGATAATAATAATATCACACACAGAAACAATCCTGCTACATGTTGATTCATGAAACCAGCCCCCTGTCTCCCACATCTTATTCTCCCACATCCTTCTGAACACAGAATGAAATCAAATCCATTTGGAGGCCTTTTTGAATTCATTCCTTGACCTAACTAATTTAAACCGCCCCAAGTAAATAGTGGAGGGGAACTTTCAGGCAGCGAAATAGAAACTTAATTAAATGAAGCGTGAAAAGGTTTGAAAATGATCGAAATTGAATTGTCAAAAGTGTGAAATTATTAGTCTGTTACAATGGTGATAAGGTATGGCATGGTTCAGAATAAATATATCAGATAAAAAAAAAATTGAGTGGGTCTTACCTTTACGCGGGGTAGAAGTAAAATTTCTTTGACTAAAAACTAAATAAAAACTTACATTTACTAGGCGGTGGAACATGATTAGGTTGTTCATTTTTTCGTTTATAATTATTTATAGACGAAGGGGTAAAATTTTCCTGCGATTCAGCCATTTGAATTCTAAACAACACTATTTTTATTGTCACACTACTGCCACTTTTTATTTCAATAGCTAGAATTCACAAGAATCGATGAAAAAAGGGTTAATATTCATCGTAAAAAAAAATACAAATCAAAAGTTTAACTAAATTTTTTAGTTAAATCATATAATAATCTATTAATTAATGAAAATAATATTAGTGAAAGTCAATCGAAAATCCGAAACAGAAAAATCAGAAAAAGATACGGATACATCTGGGACACGAACCCAGGACCTCTGGCAATCCGGGCCAACGCGCTATCCACTGCGCCAACGTATCCCTATCCGATTCGGTCATTTTTAGCTGTATCATACTTCGACTGAGAGCCACCAACATTATTTTCATTTTTCTTAACGCATATTTTTATTGGCTGCTATCTTTATGTATGATTGCAAGATTCAACTTGAACTAAATGCTCTCTAGATAGTGTCGGGATAAATTTTATCACTTTTTATTAATATGCGACATCTATTGACTTTTTCTGCAAGTCTATGATGAAATATTTTAATTTTATTTTTTACTTTTTAACTTAATGATTTAAACCTTCAAATTATAATATTTTAATTAATGAAGATAATATTAGTGAAAGTCAATCGAAAATCCGAAACAGAAAATCGGGTCCCAGATGTATCCGTATCTTTTTCTGTTTCGGATTTTCGATTGACTTTCACTAACATTACCTTCATTAATTAAAATTAATTAATTTGAAGTTTAACTCATTAAGTTAAAAAGTTTAAAAAAATATAAAAAAACATATAATAATCAACAAATCATAACAAAAACCTGTTAAACTTACCTTATACATTAGTAAACAAAAATAAACGGGTGAAGTCTGGCGTTTGAATTTGCTTTGGCGTTTTGTTATTCGCTGCTAGGCTTCGTATTCATTGTTGCCTAACCTACAACGTTAATATTATGATGAAATATAAATCGAACGTCATTTCCGTTAATGTTAATGTTAATAACTTCCGTGCAATAAATATTTGAGTTACCCGTCGTAATGCCCCTAAAGAAAATTCAAAAAGCATTTTCTATGGGTCTTTTTTTCTTTAAACTTAGGGGAACTTTAAAATGTTAATGTTACCCACATAATATACAACACGTCAAAATATTTTCCATGCTGCGAATACAAAAGAAAGTCTGACAAAAATTTATGAAACAACTCAGCATTGAGAATCCTAAAATCAAAGTTCCTGAAACAATTATTGACATAGGGTGGTAGAACTATGACATAACTGTCTGAAAATGCTCGGTTGAAATCACGGGATGATAAAAATAACTTAATTGGGAAAAATTAATTATTTAAATTCTTCGAAAACGGAGACCAATCTTTGCCAAGAATAAACTTATCCTTGATTTTTTATACTATTTTTACAAAACAAAAAAAGATTAACGGAAAAATAATACTTTAAATCCGTTTCATGACGCTTGAAAAGTATGCAGATAAAGAATCTTCCTGAGAATTTACTGCTAGGTGTTTCTGGAAACATCAAACTATTATGAACGATGGCATTCGATCTTTTTAACTGTATTGTCCTTAAATGACACGTAGTTTCAGTTGTTTTCGTTAGATGTCGGTAGCTTTTGATCTTATTTAAAGTTCCCACAGATTTCTCTACATGAGGGAGTACGGTCACTATCCATGGCTCTACCCGACTACGTTTCTTCTGGGCATGCTGAGACTTCACTCCCTGCAGCTCAGAAGGGAGGGGTATGTCGCCACCCACCTATTCAGACTGCTGCGAGGCGATATTGTGAACTCAGCTTTTTGGAGCGAGTGAGTCTCTATGTTCCTGATGACTATCTAAGACAGCGTCATCATAGATTATTCTACCTTCCTGCCTGTAGAACAAGCCTGCCAATGGTTCTCCCGGAGGAAGGAGTATATTGCTCCTGAACCAAATCTCCTCCGAGATTGATATATTTGACGTCGGTGAGGAGAGATTCAAAAGAGAAATTCTTTCTATTCTTGAAAGAGTCTCTCCACATTGACTAAATCAACACCACTGCCTGCAATTTTCTTCGAATTTGCTACATTCCTAGAAATTTCTTTTTCACACATTCATATACTATTTTTTGTAATGTATTTATGTGACTATTTGTTACATGTATGTATTCAATTAAAACTTGTAATTGTGTAAGAAATCAATAAAAATGATTATTATTATTATTGTTATTATTATGTCATGCAGTTAGAGAAGATTCACTGAATACACCCGAATCAACGACAAGAGCTCTCAGATCTCAATTCCTAGATAATTATATTAGGTTGTGATACCCAGAAGTATAAGTATAGTAACAAACCAGTTTGTAACAAGGACCTTTTATTCTTGAAGAGTCCCAACATAGTAACTAATGTTTGCCAGTGGATAAGGCAAACACTACATGAACTAAGAGAAACACTTTCATAAAATACAACAACGTTGTCAGGAGACCAACACACGAGTTATTTATGGCCCACAATCAAACAAGTTTCCTGGAATTCCTTAATCACTCTTCGGACTCATTTGGTCCGAAAATTCCACGAACTTCGCAAACTGACTCCAACCATCACTTGCCTCCCATGAGTTTCACAGCAATATCACATTGTTAAACCATGTACCTACTAGCTATTCATGTTTACAAATTGTAGCTGACAGGTGATACATTTTAAACACCGCCAACCCCCAGTTTTTTCAATAGTGAAAAAATTACAAAAAAAAATTTCCTTAATAATAACTAACCTCTCATAGAAGAATAAAATTATAGAATATTAAGTTTTTATCGGTCCACCCTATAGGTACTATAATATATTATCGGATTCACGCAATTATCCTAGAAAGGTTTGAAAACGAGTTGCGTATCGGTTAGTCTCTGAATAGATTTGCCAAATCTGAATATCTAAATCAAGGGTCTGATTTTCTGGGCGGGTGCACAGGTCCCCGCAGGCTAGATCGATTGGTGGAGTTGATTTCCCTGGGAACCTACTTTTGAGGGCGACAGAAAACTAGAACCTCAATCTAGATATTTAGGCGGTGGAAGAGCAATCATACATGCCCAAAATACAACACATCTAAATCAATTATTAAATTCTATAAAAAAATCATTTGTTTTTTTAACGTTCTCGGCCTACCCACTATCAAAATATTGTGTACTACGCTCCATAGAGACAACAACTCATTTCTATCCCATAAAAAATGTTTATACAGGGTGTTAAGCATCGTGCTTGACTTAACCAGTGGTTCCTGACATTACTTTAAGTAAAAAATGTAAATAATATTTCGGTCTCCAGTGACATTTTTTTTTTACAAAAACATAAAAATTAGTAGATGTTGGGAAGTTAGGGGTGGGGTGAAGGGTTGGTTGGTTACTTGGCTTAGAGACCAGTGACGACTGAATGTGGAAGAATTTTTTTTTTCTTTGATTTTGAAGAAAAAGTTTTTGAAAAAAAAAGACACCTAAAAAGTCACCGGAGACCAAAATCTCCATGATGGATATACAAACAGTGATTATGATTTACCATGTGTGAACAGAGAAGGTAATCCATCCTATTTGCATAATTATTCGAAGAAAAACAAACAACGAAAACGAAAATGCGTTATATTGGCTAATTCCTTATGAAATGTTTTTAACAATAATTTTTCACATGAAAACAAACTTTATGAACAATTAATGACTTTTCATTGAAATAAATAGTTAATTTCTTGATCACAACTAAGTCCTTTCCGTGCTTTTTAATAGTCAGTTACTTGTGTCGCAGTAACAATTGGGCGACTATTTAAAAATTTATGCAAATACAAAAAAGTTGCCCTAATATCACGTCGCGTCGCCAATGTCGCTACCTCTATAATATTATACCGCAATGGAGTTAGAACTATCGCCGCGACAAAAGTCGTTGTGTTCGCGTGGCCTAATTTTTTTGCTGATATAACAAGTTTTCTAAAATAGTGGAATAAAGGAAAGCTTATGCTTTTAATCCTGGGATATAGCTCCATTTTTTGGCTCCTTCTGAAAAAAACCATATTCTAGAAATAGAAGGTAGTACAAAGAAGGTTTAAGCGTTATCTTTTTTGAGGGAATATATCATATACTATCCATTAATGTATAGTACTCGTTTCAGGACATGTGAAAAATATCCATATTTCCTGTGAGGCATTTAATTAACCTAGTGAGTCTGCCCAGGGGCATCAGTTAGTTCTGCACCTAGGAAGAAGCAAAAGCCTGTGTTGGTGGCACTCGAGGAATTAATGTCAGGAAATAAAATCCTATTTTAGCCAGTATGTCTGGTATTGATAGTAAACTGTTCAGAAGCTTATAAGCCATCAGCAGTATTGCGACATCCCTCCTAGAACTAAGGATGCAGGTAAGCAGCATTCCAGAGATAAATACTGTCGGAACTTGTTCTTAACAGGAATGCTTAATTTCATCACCTTAGAAGCCCGGAGAAAAATATTTTTAGCTAAACATTTTTTTAAAGTCAATCTATGGAACAATATTTAATTCACCTTAAAGAGGTTAGCTTATATATCCACAACAAGCACACTTGTGACACTCAGAATGCAAGGACTTCTATCTGTAAGAAAGCGCCAATCTACAAAGCGACTCGATATTTAACGATTCTGCATTGATATTGACATTCTCAACATCACTCACATACAGTTGTTCACCACCGAAAAAAACTGCCCCAAGATCTTTTTATACTTACATGTACCTTAAATGTATAATCTTTCTGGTAATATTGGTGTACCACCGTTTTATGAAGAATATGAAAAAAATATTATATATATGGCTGACGCCATATACCGACTCGAACCAACAGAGATTATTTTGACTAAAAAGGAACGGGGGTCTTTTTAGTCAAAAGAAGTTCAGTTTTTAAAAAGCTCCGTAAACTAATTTCATAGACTGGAAAACATTTTGACAACATTCATCATGAATCAATCGTAAATACCACACGGAGAAAAAATTTATTCAAAAATACGATCATTTTATTCGTAAAAACGGGACTGAAGTTCTTACGAACACATTACGTATACCAACAAATCATTCTCACATGTTCCCGCTTATAAACATTTAAACCCTGTTAATTTGTTCGTAAGAACTTCAGTCCCGTTTTTAACCGTTTTTGCGAATAAAATGATCGTATTTTAGAATAACATTTTTCTCCGTGCACGTACTTACGAAAATGGTATAATTAATTACTCTTCTAGAAAGATAAATAAAGCATTGGTTGTTTATTTACTCCTTATTTTGCTTTCAAACAAAAACTGGTCGATTTATTTAAAAACAACCTAAACGCAAAAATGTAAGACAAAGGAACCTACGAAGATATTTTCTACGAAAATGTTTCTTGCAGCAATGTTTGCCAAAGGCAACAAGATTTGTGTTGTATTTGAAGAAATTCTAATCATTTTATTCATATTGCAATGTTGTGAAAACATACTCCAAAATTATCAGGAAATGTTTACAAGGAGAAGTAGGAATTTGTTGTAATAGAAAGCAGATAGGTAGATAGGCTTGAAGAAATATTTAAAAAAAAATTATTATTAGTAAGCTTCCATTAAAAAAAATGTGTGAAGAAAAAAAATAACAAAGAATATGAAGAATTTTACACACTAATGAGAAATGTAAATCAATTTATTTCACCTAATTTTAAAAAAACACAAATGCAAAACCATTATATTTACCAAACCATAAAAAACTACAATAACCTTCCCTTTCAATTGCGTTGTATTTTCAGCCAATCTTCTTCTTCTTCTCGTGCCCTGTCCGTTCAACGGACGTTGGCTATCATGTTGGCTATGCGGACTTTGTTTACTGTGGCCCGCAACAGCTCTACAGTAGACTGGCCAAACCACTGTCTCGAGTTTTTGAGTTCGAGTTTCCTCCTTCTTCCAGGGCCCCGTCTTCCGGCAATCTTTCCCTGCATTATGAGATGCAAGATCTCGTAAAATAAATAAATTTTAACAATTTGTCAAAAAAACTTACATTAACAAAAGAATATTTTGTATAAAATATATTATAATATGTAACCTAAGTAAGAATCGTGGCTTCCTTGTCAGGCACAAGAGCTCATCTTTTCTGATAAGGTATACATTACCAATTATGGCCTTAAATATTATATTTTGTAAAATAAGTATAAAAAAAATGTAACCCATGTTTAAAAAAAAGCAGTGTTTAAATTGGCAAAGCAAAAATCCGTATTGATTCACAAGTCCTTCATTGTGTTTAACAGAAAGGCATTTCTCCTCTAATAAATCAACTTAAACCAAAATAAAGGTAGGTACATATGTGGAGTGAATCCATAAGTCCAAAAACTGTTGGATCGTCGCTTCCGGCCGGGTGCGTAAAAGCCTTTTAAATATTTCCATCAATTACAAAAAACCATAATCATATTGTAGATTATAAAGATTAATCGGCAATTAGCGGTGACTAAATATTCCTCACATACAAAGTTGCCTTTGCAACAGCTCTTTAATGGCCCATTAAATTATATCAAGGTGTGGAGAACAAATATTTTAAATGAATTAATTTTCACTTTTGAAATATATTATTTGGGTAATATTATTTCCACGATAGTGATATTTCACAGCCTTTAGATACTTGGAATAATTTGTGCGAATTTAAATATCAATTGATAACTTATTATTAAAATGTTAAAATACTGATTTAATATTTCAATTTTTGATACTGATAATTCGTGGTGGAATTTGATTATGATAATATATTAAAATAGTTTAAAACTTTTTTCCACATTTTTGACCGTTACCGGTTTCAGTTTATTAATGGCATTTTCAGACTGGTACATTCCTAACACTTTGGTTTATATTATTAACAGAGAATTGTATAAAATGATTATAACTATATGGGTCTTCTCATCTTTGTTTCTATTCGAATTTAAAATTTACCAGTAGACATAAATACCTAAGTTTTTGTATTTCTTATGAAATTAGCTTTAGTAAGAGTATTTTGTAGATCGATTATTATATAAGCCTACGCGCCGCTTGAATAAATTAGTAAAAGATAAAATAATTGTTGCCTATATATTTTACAATAAAATAGGATTCTCCGTTTTGGATAAACATGGGTGAGTTTTTTTTTTATTTTTTATTTTTTATTTTTATTTAAAGAAATATTTAAAACAAAGAATAATACATACATATCAAATAAAAACATAATACAAAAACAGAGAAAAAGTCCCAATAAACTACTTTTAAGTCAATAAAATAGGGTTCTCGGTTTTGGATAAACATGGGTAAGTCAATAAAATAGAGTTCTCCGTTTTAGATAAACATGGGTAAGTCAATAAAATAGAGTTCTCCGTTTTGGATAAACATGGGTAAGTCAATAAAAAGTCAAAGCAAAATTCAACAAAAGTCAACAAAAAGTCAATGCAAAATTCACGTCCCAATAGAGAAAACAACGTTAGCAAAGCTGAGAACTCTAATCAGTTGAGCGATGTGTATGTGTATGTCTCTTTAAAAAATATCAACACAGAACCGATTTTACTAGAAGATACCTAGAGGTTAGCAGTAAATAACAGCATATATGTATGTACTTTGTACTATAACAATTTCCGTTTTGGAACCGGCTCCTGAATCACATACAAGCCAGCAGCACTTTTGCAACGATTCAGATAAGAACTAAGGTGTATAATGAATTCTGTTTATCTCCTTCTTCCTGAGAGGTAGGCACTCGGAAAAGGGTAAAGTGTGAATTTCTAACTAGAAGAGAGAACGAAGAAGAGTAAAAGAAAACAGAGATTCTCACGGGTTTTTAAACTTCTCGGGGAACTAACATTTTATAGAAATTGTCTTTTATGTTTTAATATTTTCTAACTTCTACATTATGATTGTGATTTTCGTACTTAAAAAATACTCATTTCGTCTGTGATTCAATTTGTAACTTCAGTTCATTGAACTCCAGAACTTTGGGTTTGATTTTTTGTTGCATTTTCATGTTCTTTTTCCCTACGCTCCCGACGCTCTAACGCCAAACGACTGGGCACTACGGAATTCGGTCCCTGTACACTGCTGCTCACGTATTACTTACTATTACTACGTACTATGTACTACTTCATCTTCATATAGGAGCATATTGCTTCGCAACGTGTACAAAAAGTCATCAATCCCATGATTTGTCACGGTATTTAGCACAAATTATGGGAAAGGAACGAAGCAAGCGCAAACGGCACAAAATGCAGTGAGAGCTCGAATTCGGGTTCTCCGAAAATTTTTTCTCGAAAAGTTAAAAATCTAATCTATTTCTTTTGAAATTTCATACATCTCCAACATTATTTCATATTAGGTAAGTGATCGCAGAGTGGCAGATGCTCTTAGTATCACCCTGGTGAAATACCATCATTATGAATCGGAACGTTACTTTAAATGTCTTCAGCCGTGTTTGGTGACGAGATCTGGATAGCCATCTACCATCTCCATCCCTTCTTCGATCCATTCAATCCCATAACAAATATTTCTTCCACTAACAACATTTCTATCTCACAATAGGCCTTGGATACTGGCTTGATACTATAGCGAGAGGTAGCTTGAGTGGATGATTCATGAAAGAATAGTTTACAAATAATAAAACCTAAATAATTTAAATAATTTAAAAAACTTCTAACCACTTTTATCGTTTAAAAAACCAAAATGTTTCGTAAATAATGTGGCTTACTTAAAACCTACCCTCATGAAGTAAGTATTGCTTACGACACATGTTTGTTTTTTAATCGTAAACGTGGTTAAAACGAAATATTTCATTCATTTTGAATTAAAATTATTCCTAAAAACAAGTTTGCTGTGTTTGACTAAGTAAATAATTTCGTTAAAAGCGGTTTTAAAGCGTAAACAAGTAATGTAGAGAACGAGTGATTTATACTGCCTATTTATAGGAACCCACGCTCTGTACGAGATGAAAGTATTACCATCACATCAAAGTCATTCCTGAGTATACCCAGCTTCATTCAAAATAATTGTAATTAATTAATTCGTCTTTGGAGTTGGCAATTGGCAACATAGAAATTTGTGTACATTAATCTTGACATAACTACGGAGTAAGGTTCGAACTTCTTTACAGAACATTTAATTTTCCAGGTGTCAGCTCCACTCGTAACTACAGAGAAAACAGCACTTCCCCTAAGAATTTTAACCCATGAAGATAATTTGTTCGTTTTCGGAACCACTCACATAGATCTTATAGAAATTGTTGTGCCTCCCTTATTATCATATTAATGATCTAAAGGGTGCATGTTAAAAAGAGAAAACATCACTCTTCATCTTCAAATCTTAAATTTATTGGCAAAATAATTAAAATGTAGGTACATCTTTATGAAACCAAAGTAACCGACTGCAACTTGAAAAAAAAGTTATGAATCTTTGAGAATTTTTTATGAATTATTTTTACATGAAACGAAAACAAATGTGAGTGCCGATAACATTTTAAAAAAAATATCCTAATAATATATGTGTGTGTGTTTATTTCTCTTTGTAGTAATTTGAGTTACAGAAACCGTGAGGTAAGCCATTTTTAAAACGTTTTTTATGTTTGCATTAAAAAAATATGTTTATTTTGAACTATAAAATTTAAAAGCGTACTTCATCACCTTTAAAAAACAATTTTTAGTTTTCGGATGTGTTAAGAAATATTCAATTTATTTGGATTTAATTGAAAAGCGGAAATATTTTGTGTCAAATAGGCCTGGGGGTTAACCAACGTTTCATAAAAATATTTGGAGATAAAAGGTTAATGTAATTGATATTTTTTCAGTTATAAACACAAATAATATATTTCCGGCGGGTCACATGATCCGTCTCGTTCCAGCAGCACCGTACAGATGAGCACATTTACATACAAACGTAATAATGTTAAGGGTTGTTTGACTCCGCCGAAAAGCTGCTTACTGAGATTTTGAAAGGGCTAATTAATATTGCTTAGCGAATTCTCTTTTTTTCGTTCATTCTTATGTCTTTGTATTTAAATTTTAAAAAATCTCATTTTAGGCTACAGCGATAAAAAGTCACACTGTAGACAAATTTCGAATCATTCTCCGTTTTAATATTTCTATTTTTGAAACTGATAATTCGTAGTGGTTTGTTGTAAGAAAATGTAAGAAAACCCATATAACTTAATAAAATCCTTGTAGACCACCCCCTCTCCCCCCTCCCTCATATGTTATGTACTGACGGCCGTCCGTGGTCGAGTGGTAAGACGCTTGACTCCCAATCGGAAGGTCGCGGGTTCGAACCCGGCGTGCGCAAATAATTTTCATTTGATCAATTTGTCTTATTTCACAATTAATTAGTAAAAAAAATATACTATATTTGCGGCACGTTCCAGAGTGGAAGATACTATCAGTATCGCCCTGGTGTAAGACCACCATACATAATTGAAACGTTGCTTAATAATGGCTTAAGCCGTGTTTAGTGACTAGATCTTAATAGCCAGGTACTTCCCCACCTTCCTCTTTCCCATCTCCTTCCCTTCCCCACTTACCTTCAGCCTCACAATATACCCCATTTGAGGATGCCGGAGTCTCACTGACTCCATACGAGAGCAGTTAAGACTCTTGTGAGGTATTCTCTATAAAAAAAAAAAAATGTAAACCGTAGGTTAAGAACAATTGTACCAGTCTGAAGATGGTTTTAAAAAGCTGAAACCGGTTATGGTCAAATAAATTAAAGTGGAAATAAGTTTTATATTTGTTTTATTAAATTATAATGCTTACATCTTAAAAACTGTTCTTCTTTTCTCATATTTCTCGAGTAAAAAATCTTATCTCTAAATCAATTTTCAGCCAAAACTTTTACGCTAGTGCTATTATTCTTATTTTTATTTCTTTACGCACCAGATTTTAATATTATTATTTGTTATTCTATTTTATTTTTATTTATACAAGATTCACCTACTTTAACTCCTTTCCTGTATGTGATCATGTACCTAATATTAGTATGAATATTTTCCCTAATATGTATGCTATATGTTTTTACTTTCATCTACATATATGGACACTTAATATTTTATACATTTTTAATATTTAACATCTTATGAATCTCGACTACCATAATACTGGCATTTGCCTAGATTGGTAGTCAAAAAGCCATGTAAAACAAACCTGTAACAAACAAACTAAATAAAGAAAATTAAAAATAAAAATAAATTATAATTCTCTGTTTTATTATTTTCATTTGAACACCGCGTCCAGAAATACCTTACTTTCCAAAGTCAGTAGGACTTTGGCAATCCCAAATGGGGTAGATATATTGTGAGAATGAAAGGAGTTGGGATATGATTGGGTTAAGGAAAGCATTCAGATCTGGTCACCAAATACAGTATCAATATGGCAATCAACGCGCAACGTTTCGATTCTAGATTGTGATCTTTCACAAGGGCGATAATTAGAGTATCTATTACCACTCTCACGTTGTGTGAACGGTGTAAAATCTTACTTAATATTATAAACGCGAAAGTTTGTATGGATGTATGTATGTTTGTTACACTTTCACGCAAAATTTACTGAATGGATTTTAATGAAACTTTACAATAATACAGCTCATACATCAGAAGAACATATAGGCTATAATTTATAAAGCTAGCTGTTTATTTTCAATGTATTCAAAATAATAATTATTGTTTAATAGAAAATGTCAAAATTTGAGAATGACATTTTGCAAAACAATGAGTGTTAAATCAAAATTCTATTTTAAAAATATTTAAAGTAGTGAATTTATTGGAAGTACTCGCCTAATACTTAGAATCGAATCAAGAATTATAGATATTTTAAATAAATAGATTGAGAATTTTGGTATAAACGTAGATGGGACCTAGGAAAAGAAAATAGATTACTCTAAGTACTAATCCTATACGCAGACGAAGTCGCGGGTAGAAGCTAGTATGTTATAAAGTTAGTATTGTTTTTGGTTCGGTGTTGGTTCACTTTGTAGTGAAACTTTGTTATTTGATTTTGGCTCTTTTGGTTAAATAATCATATTTGATTTTATAATTACTAGTAGCTCACTCAGCAACAAATTCATATTTACAACATCAAAGTTTCATTCTATATGCTGACCTTTGGATTATATGTTAGGGGTAATTCGCTTGAATTTTAACTCAAGTATGAAGAAACTTTCCAACAAGGTCGACTAAATTACGTAAATCTTCTCATGTCTGGAAATTGTAACGTAATACACATCATTATGTACTTCTTAAAGGCCAAATTACTAATTAGACCCAATTAGTAATTAAATCCATGGAATGGATCATCGGGCTACTTAAATATTCACACATTATTGCAGAACTTCATGAAAATCTTGTGGTTGGGCCTTTATATAATACACAGCTATACTTAATTTAACCATAGATGTTTCTACTGATTTTCGGTAGTTTATGTTAGTTCTGCAAGAATGTCCCCAAGTGGTTATTCCATATCGTAAAGTTAATTCTGCGAGTGATAAGTAAATAATGTTTAACTTAGACTCAAAAATAAGAAAACATTTGATAAACTTCAAGAAAGATAGAAAACACAAAATTTCATATTTCAAAGATGTACGAAATAATATTCCTTTAACAGAGCTTTACAATACAGTAGATATTTACTCAGCATTTTGATTGAATCGTACAAAAAAGTGTTATTCAGTTGTAATTCTCAGCAAACAAGGACTCACATTTCAACTTGTGTTTTCAAGACTAAAATAAATTGATAAATAAATAGTGTATTCTAGAATCAACAGTATTCGTTAAATTGTGTGTGTTTTTATAAATAAATACAATTGAGTTGTACTTTGTAATCCTGAAGTTCTTAGAAGGTTTTCTGTTTGTTATGAAAACTTTTAAAAACAAAAAATAAGAACAGACCTAACTATTTGTTGGAAAACACGTGGCGCGTAGAACGATATTTATATTTTCTTTCACTGAAAATCTCATCATCAACTGTAATTAAAAATTATATTTTCTTTCACTGAAAATCTCATCATCAACTGTAATTAAAAATCATAAGATATTATGATTATAAAATTTATTTTAAATTTGAAAATTATTAAAACAAGTACATACAACATTGCTGATGAATAATCAAGAAAAATTATCACCAAAATGCATTAATTTTAAGATTACCTTATCACATATTTACATTATATTGGTTACAATTTAAAAAAGAATTTTCTATTAAAATATTATATTGTAGGTAGGTACTTTATGGCTTGCCTGAATTCTCCACACGATCAGTTGCAATTTTGAAAATTCCACTTAATTTGAAAGCAGATCTGAGTACTAGAGATCATTGAACATGAATTACTTAGTATCTGCAGCAATGGCGCCAAGAGTTGTGGATACTTTTAGTGACGCCCTGTTGAAGATTGCTTGAAGTAACCATACTTCTATAACCAGATAATTTCTAATCTTTACCTTCCCCGACTCCTTCATTGTACCACTCCTCTCAGCCTAACAGCAAACCCCAGATGAGGATTCCACACTTTTTTTTTACATTAACTCCACACAGGAGGCCCTGAGGAAAATAATTTCCCTCAGGGCCTATGTCATCTTTGAAGATGCTGTGAGGAGGGTCTTTTTGAGGAGAGGAAGGAGTGAACGTGGGTCTTGAAGAGACCCATGTTATAGGAAGGAGGAAACACAGAGGCCGGCAAATCGTTCCACAGCCGAGTTGTTGAACACAAGAACGATTCGTAGAAGCGTCCCGTTCTCATGTGACAAATATCAACTGTGTACATATGTTGGGCGCGCGTTTGGCGTGTTTCCTGACTATGCACCGGTGCCGAGGGGATCAATGACGCTAGCTCCTCGGAACATCTTCCATTGAAATATAGAACAAGGATAGCATTCCCACCCGACGCCTGTGCTCTAAAGATTGCAATCCGTTTGTTAAGATAGGAGAATCTATCAAGCGGATCGCCCGTTTCTGCACAGAGTCGAGGGTGTTTTTCAGGTACATCGGGGCTCCAGACCAGAGATGGCTGCCAAATTCAACAGTGGGGCGCACTTGCGATTTGTACAGGGTTAGCAGTTGTGTACAATTAAAGTATATGCGGGCCCTGTACAGTACGCCCTACAGTACTAATAGCTACATGAAATCGAGACTCATGCTGACGAATGTTGGACGCGCTCTTTGCGCTTTTCCCGACTATGCACTGTTCTCTGAAAGGTCAACGGCCTTAGTTTTTCGGAGCATTTTCCATTGAAATTCAGGTAGTACATGAAAAAGAATTTCCATCTGACGCCGTAACAGATGATTCTAAACACATTATCGAGACTGTTTTATGTTTCATACTAGAAGTTTTTTATACTTACTAGAAGTTCTGTGAACAGTAGACCTCGCTTCCAAAAAATAATGTTTATAATTTTCTCTTACCATAACCAAAATTTCTTATGAAATTATAAGATTTTTAAGCAGGTTATTTTATAATTTTATTTTTTTTAACAAATCTTAGGTTTTAATTATTAATTTATAACGATTGTAACTTTTTTATACAGGGAGGACTTCTAGAAATTTTAATACTGGAGTTAAAGAACATCTAAGGTGTTGATAATAATTATTCTGAATTTGCCAACCACACTTTAAAACAAATCATTATTTTGATATATATAAAGGGTTAAAAATTTTACACACAAACACAACAGATTTACAATTAGCAAAATTAGAAATTTTGGAAATTTGAAAAAATGTTAATAGTAAATTAAATATTATTGATAACCAAACATTTTTTTTAAATAGCCATCTCTTAAATTAATTTTCGTATTAATACTTACATTTATAATAATTTATTTTTGTTGTTTAAACAACCTCATTATCTTTTGTTAATATAAAAACATCTTTTAATGTATAATGTAATGTTTACATATTCTAGAATAATTTTTATATTTCATATAATGTAATTGTTTTTTATGATATTTTAAGTAATTAATCAACTCTCTCTATAATATTTTGTCTAAAGTTATTTTTAGTCTGTTTGTTTCTTTTGTTATTTCATGTTCATATTATCCTGATAAAGAAACCGTCGTTCTGCAAATATTACAGATTTGTATTTTTGTTACAGCTGTTTCAGCTTATAAGGCCATTTTTATACTGTAAGCCGAAACAGCTGTTACAAAAATTCAAATGTATAATACTTGCAGAACTTACCTAATAATAATATTATTAAATTTAATTTAAATAAAAAAAAATTAAAAAATTAGAAATGACGCCACAAAGTTATTTTGCAAAGATTGGAGAAATAAGGTATTTAAATACGTAGATTTCAATTACAAAAGCATTTATTTTGTGCAACATTTTTTATTTAATTTAATAAAAGGAATTATACAATTTGTTCAAAGAAACGTCATAATTTTCGCACATTCTTCTTCAGATAGGTATGTACCATAATATTGAAAATAACGGGAATAAGAAACACGACAATTTTACAATTAAAAAACTAATTTTTACTTAACTAATAAACAACGACCACCATCTTGAAACGGAAACGGAACATACCTGCATAACAAATTTAAAGCCAGACGAAATGTAAAACGGTCTGGTTTATGATATTATTTATAACGGATCGTTCACGCAGCTACTTACAAGCGACTAAATCGCCGCTACCCGTCATACTATTTTGCTAGTGCAGCGCCTAGCGGCGTTTACAAACACTAATAATAGTATGGAAGTACAGACGAGCGGCGATCGCGTCGCTTGAAAGTAGCTCCATTTAAGAACGGCGTAAGTCGTTTATTTAATTGAATAGCAATATAATATTTATAATCACACCATGACATGCGATATTATGCTTACCTTTTCATTACTTTGAAGCATAGAATAAAGAATATATATCACTAGGAGTGCTTTCCATACACGTTTGAATGGGAACAAACGTGCCACTTATTTTGCAACTTTTGGTTCTAGACGTGATCGGTCTCTCTTACAGCTGCCTGAAAATGTATATCGCCATCGCATTTGAATTTCGTGTTCATGTGTTAAAAAACTTTAATGATACAACATCATTGGATTCACTTTTTTATTTAAATGATATTTTTACATTTGATAATCAAGTTAATTATCAGGAACTATTCAGAAGGATAAATTTGTAGATAATAAAACACAACCAACCAAGGAGACGCGCACAACAGAACCGCGTTCCGATCGTTGTCTTTTGTTATATTAGCTGTCGCTAGGTTACTGATCCAGTGTTTTAAATTATAAATGTTTTTGGTTGTTCAGTGCAATCTACACACTTCCCCTCCAGTTGTTAAACGATATAAGGGCAAAATTGACCATGCTTTGTAGGGCACATTACACAAACATGTCGCTTAATATTTTGTGGCCCAACCATATATATGAAAATAATAAAAAATTCTAAATTAAAAACTCAAATAGTTGTAAAACATGAATACAGAACTATAAGTATGGTATCTTCAAATATCTATATGGTAAACAAAAGTAGTATTTTTTAACTTAAGTTTAAAAAATTATGTCTAGGAGAATGCTTCGACTAGATTTATTTATGTATCTATATTTTAAAAACAAATGTTTTCATCTACAAACATTTCGTTTGGAATAAGTGTTCAAAGTAACTGTGACTATGACACAATATTGTATATCTAAAAATAACTGGATTCAATAAAACTTATATATTAGTATTTCTTAAAAATAAGGTACATGTTTATGAGACGCTATAAATTTTACAAAGCGTTTGATAATTATAATTTTTTTTTTTTTTTAAACTGTTTACTGGAGTGCGTTATTGATGAACTCAACATATTTATTGAGTTTTTTGTAATTACAGTAAATTAGACTGGGTAGTGAATCATCCAGAGTAGACATATTTGTTTTCATTAAAACTTATCGCTGTTATTTAAATAAATAAATATAATACATTTTATTATATTTAAACATTCACACGTCTCCGTAAACACTTGAAAAGAATTATTACATAATATAAATAAGAAATTTCAACGACATGTTCAATCAGATGTGAGTGCCATTATATATCTGAATGATCATGGTTAAAATAACTAAAAGTAAACATATTTTCACAGTATATGATTTAAAAACTTATTCTTTAGTTTAGATACAAAGTTTGTTTAGTAACATTAATATATTTCTGAGATTTTTTTTTTTATTTTTTTTTTTAGTATGATTTAGAGAAGATAATTATAATCGTAAAAAATAATAATACCTTTTTATGTTTTGAACTGTCCCAATCTGTCTGGAAAATGAACTTTTCGACCAGATCTTGTGGTTCTGGTAATTTCGGGAAGTGGTTTAGGGAAAATTGTAGAAATTGGAACATTTTTTTCTACAGGAACAAAAGCAGGCTTTAGACGGTCTATCGTGACGCGTTTTGGTTTTCCTTTTACGATAATAACGAATGTTTTCTCATCACGTTCTTCAACTTTGTATGGACCTTCATATGGATTTTGGAGTGGTTTTCTTCCACCATCGGTTCTGAGAAACACATGTGTAGTAGTAGGTAGATCCTTATGAACGAAGAATTTTCCTGTACCATGGATACTGGCCGGAGTCGATTTGATATCTTCGAACTTTCTTTGGAGACGTCCGACGTATGTATCGGGTTCTTCTCGAGGAGTTGCTGTGAAGAAATCGCAAGGTAATTTTAGAGTTCTACCGTACGTTAATTCAGCTGGTGAGCATTTTAGATCTTCACGCACTGTCGCTCTCAGGCCTAGTAAAACGAGTGGAAGGTTTTCAACCCAATTCTGGTCTCCACATGCCATAAGAGATGCTTTCAAAGTACGATGCCATCTTTCAATCATGCCGTTGGCTTGTGGGTGATATGCTGTGGTTCTCAAGTGTTTAATTCCAAACTTTTCTGTGAGTTTTTTGAAGAGATTACTCTCAAATTGACGACCTTGATCGGTTACTATGCTGTCAGGGGTTCCGTGACGAGCAATCCAATGGGTTGTGAGTGCAGTGGCGACTGTTTCCGCTGTCATGTCTTTCAGGGGAATTGCTTCGGGCCATCGAGTAAATCTATCAATCATTGTTAGTATATACTGGTACTCATTGCACTTTTGAAGGGGTCCAACTAGATCGATATGTACATTACGAAATCGATCCTCTGGTAATATATACGTTGCTAATGGCGCAACAGTGTGTCGAGAAACCTTAGCTTTTTGACAATGAATGCATTGTTTGACAAAGTTTTTTATGTCCTTTGCCATGTTAGACCAAACAAATCTTTGTTTAATTGTCTTTGTTGTTCCCGAGATGCCAGGGTGGCAAACATTATGTACACTTTCAATTACTTGATTTCGCATGCAAGCAGGTACAAACGGTCTGACGTGACCTGTTGATATGTCGCACCATACTGAAGTTTCAGTACCAGGCATCACCATTTGACGTAAGGCGAGGGCGGTGTCATCTTTTGCCTTCATAAATTCGTCATCTTGACACTGCGCTTTTCCCATCTGCCTATAGTCAATAGAAGTAGGACAATTAATCTCCTCTATTCGAGATAGTGCGTCAGCTACTGTGTTGAGTTGTCCTGAAATATGTCTAATGTCCGTTGAAAATTGTGCTATATAATCTAACTGTCTTTCCTGGCGTGGAGAGCTAGAGGCACGTTTCTTGTTAAAGGCGAAGGTGATTGGTTTATGATCCGTGTAAATTATGAAATTCCGTCCTTCAATGTGATTTCTAAAGTATTTTACCGCTTCATAAACACCAGTAAGTTCACGGTCAAAAGTACTATACTTTCGTTGCGCGGGTGTGAATTTTTTTGAAAAGAATCCTAGCGGTTCCCAAGCGTTTCTGTTGGACTGTTGTAGTGAGGCTCCCATAGCTACGTCACTGGCGTCTACCATTATAGCTATTTTTGCATTGGGATTTGGATGTGCAAGTAAAGCCACGGTCGCTAGGTTTTGTTTGCATTCCTCAAATGCTTCCGTCAGTTCTTGATTCCAAACCAATATTCTCTTGTCATTTTTCTTGTAACCAGCAATGCAGTCGAATAATTTTGTTTGAGTGTTAATTGCATTGGGAAGGAATCTTCGGTAATAATTCAACATGCCTAAAAATCGTCGCAATTCCTTTGCTGTTTTAGGTAATGGAAAATTTATGACGGCTTCAACTTTTTCTTTAATAGGTGACATTCCATTTTGGGTAATTGTGTGACCCAAGAAGTTGACTGTAGGTTCGCCAAAATGACATTTGTTTATGTTTATTACTAGGTCAAATTCAGCCAGGCGTTTAAGTAAAGAATCTAAATGTATTTTATGTTCTTCTTCATTTTCAGAAGCAATCAGAATGTCATCTATGTATACAAAGCAAAAATCCAAGTCTCTAGTTACCGCATGCATGAAACGTTGGAAGCTTTGTGCTGCGTTAGATAAACCGAATTGCATGGATGTAAACTCAAATAATCCAAACGGTGTGATGATGGCTGTTTTTTGTACATCTTCTGGTTCAACTGGAATTTGATGATATGCTCTGGTCATATCTATGGTACTAAAGATTTTTGCATTTGAAAGTTTGTGTGCAAAATCTTGTAGTTGAGGTATCGGATATTTGTCCGGGATTGTTTTAGCGTTCAATCGTCGATAATCGCCAACAGGACGCCACTCTCCGTTGCTTTTCTTCACCATGTGTAAAGGGCTGGCCCAATTGCTTTTTGATGGCCTGCAAATCCCTTGTTCCATCAGATACTTAAATTCTTTTTTCGCTGCCTCTAATAGGGCTGGTGATAGTCTGTGGGCACGTTCCGTGACAGGTGGTCCTTTTGTTTCGATGCAGTGAGTTACAGAGTGTTTTTTTGTATCCGGTATTTTCATATTAGGCCTCATCAATGTAGGGTATTTGCTCAAGATGTCACGAAATTTCTGTGACGAGGAAATTGTAGAGATACCAGATGTAGGTCCTTTATACGTTGTTCCTTTGATCATTAATTTTGTTGATTGATCTGTGATTGTTGCCTTTCGTAAGTTTACCGTTAGGTTAAAATGGTGGATAAAATCTGCACCTAGAATTGGTCTTGATACGTCAGCAATAATGAAACGCCATTTCAACGCACGGCGTAGTCCAAAGTCGAGTTCGACTGTTCTCGTGCCATAAGTCTTGATGGGGTTTATATTGGCTCCATACAATGTAGTTGGGCAGTTGTCGGAAGTGATATTATTTTTGTTATACGATGGTTTTTTAGGTATTACTGAAACGTCTGCGCCAGTGTCCACCAAGAATTTTTGTCGAGTTTGCAGATCGTATACGAAGAGACGACATGTGTTACTCGGAATCTCGCATGTCCCTACTGAGAGGTTCCGCTGTCGTTTTCCGAATTTTTCTTTTTAAAATTACAAGGTTCGTAGCATTTGTATGCATGTTCTCCAAACCGTCTGTGGAAATAACAATATCCATCAGGATCTCTTCTAGGTGATCGACCGCGAGACCCAGACCTCGGTCTTCTAGCAGGATTCTCCTGAGATGAATTCTGATATGAATTATTTCGACGAGGGCTCTGATTTCGCCGTCCTCGGAAGGTTGAAAAACTGTTATTTTGAGATATTTTCAATTTTGACACTTCTTGTGTTAGCTCAGAAATTTGTTTTTGTAGCTGAAGTAATATTGAATTTTCTATTTTTTCGGATCTTGATGTGCTGGGTTTGTTACTTTGATCCATTGCACCACATTCTGTTGATGTATAAACATCTGTGATTTTGTCGGCAGCCAATGCCAGTTGGTTTGTGTTGTTATCAGGAAGAGCTGACAGGATTGCCTGGACATGTTGGGGTAGACGCTGTAGCCAGAGTGTACGTACTATTGCACTCTCTGCTAATATGGGTCCAGCTAGCTCCATCATATACCGAAGAAGTCCGGAGGGCTTTCGATCTTCCAGTTGAATGCCCGTTAAAAGTCGTGTAAGTCTTTTTTCAGCAGAATCTTGTAGTCTGTCGATAAGTGCAGTTTTCAGTTTTAAATATTTGTCTGATTCTGGTGGCTTCGTGACAATATCACTAACACATTGTAAGGTTTGTGAATCGAGTGCTGCGATGATGATATTGTATTTTGTAAAGTCTTCTTTAATACGTGAGTTTGAAAATTGAGATTCGGCTTGAACGAACCATAGCGATATGTTTTCTTTCCAACATGGTGGTAATCTGACAGAGACATGGTGGATGTTTGATTCATTACTAGTTCCGCTTGATGATTCCATTGTAATTGAATCTGTAATTATCTTGTTGCTTGATGTTTGTAAACTTGATTCCGCTGTTTGCTTCGAGATGAGAATATTTTCTTCAGTTGTCATGGCATTATTTCAGATATTGACAATTCAACGCATATAAGGCGGTTACTTTAAAAAAATATTCATCAGCAAAAAATTCGAAAAAACATTAAATTAAACCATATTAAAATATACATATTTAAAATTATCGATAATTTATCAAACTGATTTGGGGTACCATCTATGCATTTTTCTATAAATCATAAGTCAGATGCATGTGATATTATCTTAGGCGCAAACCTTTTGAAAATCTACTAATTTTAGAACATTTTTATTAGTGTTAAATTATTTCAAATTATTTTTTTTAATAATAGAATAATTTCTCAAAACAGATAATAATCACTAGCATTAAATTCAAATTTTAAATTTTGAAATTAGGTTATGTAAAAATAATAGTCTTTTGTTTAAACATTTACTTGACTTGAAACGAATTCCTAATGGTCTGCTGTCTGTGGTGATGTTTTTTTCTCAGCCAAACGTCTCTCGTGAAGATAGATTCGCTGCGATTGGGTACTGCGTCATGAAGTCTCCTTGTTGTGAAGCTCCGCTGCGATTGGGTACTGCGTCATGAAGTCTCCGTGATGTGAAGCTCTGCTGCGATTGGATACTGCGTCATGAAGTCTCCGTGATGTGAAGCTCCGCTGTTTTGGTAATCTCTATATGGTGTCAGCAAAACTCGTTCACCTGTGCAACCATGGTCTCCATGTGCGATGATGGTCCCTAATTAAATCGCCATTTTCGATTTCTCTGGCCTCAGGATCCTATGCGTCGGTCGTTCTGACTGGTTTGTTGTGGTGCGGAAATTTAAAAAGAAATTTTTCGTATAGTTGTGTCTAATTGCGTGGAAGGTCGGGTGGTCACCATTTTAATGATACAACATCATTGGATTCACTTTTTTATTTAAATGATATTTTTACATTTGATAATCAAGTTAATTATCAGGAACTATTCAGAAGGATAAATTTGTAGATAATAAAACACAACCAACCAAGGAGACGCGCACAACAGAACCGCGTTCCGATCGTTGTCTTTTGTTATATTAGCTGTCGCTAGGTTACTGATCCAGTGTTTTAAATTATAAATGTTTTTGGTTGTTCAGTGCAATCTACATTATGTTATAATTATAATTAATTAAATCGTTATGTATGGAAATATAAAAAATACTATCAAAATCCATAATTTTAGTACAAAGCACACTCAAAATCCTTATCTCTCTAGAGGTATAACATATTAAAACAAACTACCATTATATCTGAAAGTTATCGAAAATATTCAGGAATTTCAGCAAAAATTAAAAAATATCTAAAACTGCTATAAGAGTCCATATCTCACTATTATTATTATTTCTTTCAAATCCTTTATTGATAAATCTTGCATTTTCTTAAATATCCCTTATTTTTTGACATATTGTATTATTTACTTTCACACACGATATTATATAATTGAACTAACATTCCCTCACTAAACACAAGAGCCTCGTCTCTTTATGGTGAGGAAAAGCTATTCTTATCTACTATTTTACCACCGTATAAAATGTAAAAATTGTGTATTTATTGTAAAAAAAACCTTTAAATATTAAATAAAAAATAAATATATATAGGTCTAAATTAGGCCTGTAATTGGATCAAGAAACAAAACTACAAGGCACTTCTTGTGTTGATCTTTATTCTACGTTTTGAACAGAGTTTAATTATAAATTGGCTTTCTTCTTGACGGCAAGTTAAAAATTCCTCCTTGGAGAATTTGCGGGGAAAGAATGTGATTCCGTGACAAAGGATTGAAAAATAGGTGCTAGGTTGCAGTTTTACCTCTCTCTCCCCAATTCCCACGGGAAGGGATATAAACCCGAGCACAGTAGTATCAAACAACTTGAACTTTGAAATATAACGAGTTGGTAGAAAACTCCTCATCGAATTATCTAAAGCTGAACGGGATTGGTTGAAAACATTGGAAAAAATATATTTAAAAAAAGATTTTTTATTTTAACTGTTTATTTTTAAATTGGAAATAAAGAATCAAAATACCTTTTTCGTTGTTTGTTTTTGGGGTGTTATGCCGTGCTGTACTACCTCCTTCTTTAGCCGACGTTTCGGACAGCGTTGCAGTGTCCATCATCAGGGCAGACCTGGCAGATCCGACGATCTGCCCTGATGATGGACACTGCAACGCTGTTCGAAACGTCGGCTAAAGATGGAGGTAGTACAACACGGCATAACTCCCCAAAAACAAACAACGAAAATGCTTTTGATCGTGAAAATCTAAAAATGAATCAAAATATTGGTTAAATAAAATGTTAGAGTTGACTAAAGTAGGTAACATGGAATATACAAATAGATAATCTGCCAATATCCTTCAAATCAATAATAATATTAATACAAAGCGAACGCTAACTATAATATTTTCTGAAAACTACATTAGATGTTCAATTTGAAAATTAGAGATGGCAGCTCTTCCGCTTGTATCTGGTAAGTGGAGTGATTGTGTACGACAGATTTTTTTTTATTTTTTTTTTATTTAAGCGACAATATAAAATAATTGTACATACAAAATATAAAGGCGAATTTAAGTATATAATATATTGTATTTCTTAGACCTCCTCACTAGGAAGTCCTGTGCCGAGGCGGACTAAAGTTATTTAATTATAATTTATTTGTCTTCCATGCAGTTTGTAGTGTTTTCTTCTATGTAGTTTGTAGTGTTTTCATTAGGATTTTTTCATTGACCTCTCTCAGCTATATTTTTGTTTTTGTTTTATACTCATTAAAATTTTTAATCAGTTTTATGTCTTGGGAAAGAATGTTGTGGAGTTTTGTTGCAAAGTACGAGTGGTTTCTTTGTCCAAATGTGGTTTTATAACTTGGAATATTTTTTATTTCATTTTTGTATGATCTAGTGTGATGGATGCACTCTCTAGTAGAACATTCAGTGTTTTTGAATTACTTCAATAATATATTTTTGGCATATATTCGATGTACATTTGGTACGTCAAAGCTGTTGAAAATTTCAATTGAAGGCGTTCTGATGGATACTTTCAGTATGGTCTTTATAATTCCTTTTTGAATTGTATTCAGGCTGTGTATGTACTTGTTTGTAGCAGATCCCCATCCTATAATTCCGTATTCAGTTCGAGAATGACATAACGCGTAGTACACGTAGTTCATAACGCGTAATACATGACATAACATAGTAGTAGATGTTAGCGTATTAATATTATAAATATATAAAAATTGTAGGAATTGTAGTTTATGAAATAGATAGGAATAGTTGGCACATACGGCAATTTAAAACGAATATAATTAAGACAACATTAGAGAAACTTACTCTAAAATAGAGAAATCTGAAAAAAATACGATACATCTGGGACTCGAACCCAGAACCTTCGCCCTGCTTGTGCTTATGTGTCCCTAGCCGACTCGGTCATATTTAACTGTATCATACTTCGACTGAGAACTACCAACATTATCTTCATTTTCTTAACGCATATTTTTAATAGCTGCTATCTTCATGTATGATTGCAAGATTCAAACCCGAACTAAATGCTATCTAGATAGTGTTTTGGATAAATTTATCCATTTTTATTTAATATGCGACATCTATTGACTGAAAATCTGAAACAATTTTCGATTGAGTTTGGCTAATATTGTCTTCATTAATTAAAATATTGCAATTTGAGGTTTAGCTATTATTTTAGATATTATTTATTGTACAAAGGTTTTCTCCAGTTACATTGGAAGATTTCTTATTTTGACTCTATTGAAATAGTTATACAAAAAAGGTTTTTGGATTTCAAAGTAATTAAATATATCGACAGTTTAAAAAAAAATATTCAATAGAATTTAAATCTTGTTGTCATGCTAAGATGTGCTAGAACATTTGTACTGACGTTTTGTGTCTTAAACAAGACGTGACGACGACTATGACTGAAGTTTTCAGGCAAGTATAAGCCATAGCTTTCCATAATAGCTTACATAAGTTCCCGGCGTTACACAATTGCTATTTATTGTACACGATTTTATTTCATATCCACTCGATGGCTTTTTGCCACATTATGGCACTATTTCCAAAACCACAGATTGCTTTGTTGCCAAAATGTGGCAAATTTTTAAAAAAATAATTTTTATTAACACGACTATATAATATATTGTACATTCAAAACAAAATAAATATTCTCTAGATTCTTTAAAATGTTTTAAGGTTAAAGATTTAATTATATTTTTTTTATAAATCCTACAAATATACGATAATAAACAAAAGATAGGGTAATTCATTGGCTATATAGAACTATAATCAGTTTGTATGTGTCCATATTCAAATTCGGAGTTATGATTTTTTTAATGTGAGCGGAAAAATTTCCTTTAGCAATTCGAGAAACAATATTTAAATTGCTCTGTCGATCCAATGGTTAAAAAATGTTAACTTTCTGCGTAATGGAGTGGAAAAGAGGATGTGGGTGGTTTTCCAAAATCTCTTGCAGATTGTGACCTTCCTATTTATTTTTAAGGTCAAGGATGTATGTATACATTCTTAAATCTAGGAATAAAAATTCGGATTGTAAAAAAAAACAAACGCTACATCAAAACACTTTTCTATTTAAGGAGTGCCCAAAATCGTAGAAATGTACGCTCTGACGAGGTACCTAACATACTTTAACGTGTAAAAAATGTAGATGGCAATATTCGTCTCCGATGATTTATTTTCAACCAAAAACATTAAAAAGTTAGTACAAATTGGACAGTTATGGTCGAGGTGGGAATTTACTTTGTAAAATTAATGTTTTGTTTATTGTTATTATATTATTGTTCATAGAAAGGTACATTACATCATAGACTCCCAGACGATAAGTATAATTGGTAACCGATGAGCCCATCGAAAATCAATTCATCGAAAGCAAATTTACAAAATAAAAAAAAAGGTTAGGTTAGGTTAGGTTAGATTGAATTATAGTTGAACTCGTTTTCGATGAACTCGCCGTGAACCGTATAATATTATTGTGGTGTATAGGTTAATCATGTAGTTTCAGCTTCCTTCTATAGATGTCGATAGTTTTATGAAGTTTTGCTATATCCAACAGAATGCGGTTAAGTATGATATCAGAAGAGTACCGTACGTAGACTTAAAGCGGCAGAACACTTAGAACCTAGTCTAGAAAGGACGTCGAGTCCAGTTTATAATCATTATAATTCTTACAATAACTTAATAAATCGACTAATAATCACACGAACCTGAAACTAATTTCGAAATTACCCATCACATCTAAAGTTGGAAATTAAAGTAAGACTGACTTGCGAACTGGCCTTCTGTATCCTTCTTTCGCGTCAAGTTCATAAAGACTGCCGAAAGAAATTATTTTTTATATTCTTCAATGTTCGCAAAATTATTTTTTTAAATTTTTATTTATTTTTGTTTTTTTTTTTTGCTTTTTTTTGTTATTACCTTTTTTATTTGTTTAATTAGAATAAGAAAAAAGAGACTAGAGACTAAAATTTAATTATCATTTTTTACACTCAATAATGTCGGGAATCACAGGTTGGTAAGTTTTGTACGTCTCTTAACACCCTGTACATTAGATATAGATTGAAATGATTTTATTATTCAATTCTTGGTTTCTGCACAATTTAGTTATACCTCAATTTAGATACATTTTATTATGATGTTAATCATTTAGGACATTTATACAGAATACATTGGCATTTCATAGAAAATTATTATCTGTTATTATTCCACGCATCATGCCCGGGGCAAATGCTCTCTCCTATGAGACCGACCGCTCGCAGCAATTAGCAAACTAATTATAACAACACCGGCCCCCTCTCTAGGAATTGTTCGCAACTCGCGAAATTATTCCCAACTCCAGAAATTAGGAATTTCCAGCAGGTGGGTCATACGTGAAATTATTATATTATTTGAACTTATTCCTACATAGATGAAAGAGATAAATCTATCAATAGTTCAGGCAACGAAGACCAAAAAAGACCGAATATAATTAAAACCGAATTCATGTGAAGCCAATTTTGGCACTGGTGTAGGGGAAGGTGTCCTTAACAATAGGACAGAAAGGGAGGGGGGTCGCTGAAAGTCCTTTTTTTCAGTTTTTCGTTAATAAGTCGAAAACCATTTCTTCTAGCGAAAAAAGACTTATGAACCAAACTACCTACATAAAATTCTCTACAAAAAAGGCTCTACTCGCTTTTTCGCTAGGATCAATGCTTAATGAGATATGGAGGGGGAAAAATAAAAAATAAAAAAAACAACAGTTTTTATTGTTAAAAATGAAATATTTATTGTTAAAAATGAAATAATTAGTGTCTTACCAAATTTTCAATTCTAACAATAAATGTTTAATTTTAAACAATAAACATTTCATTTTTAACAATAAAAACTGTTTTATTATTAACTATACTTTTACCCCCCTACATATTATCTCCTTAAGCATTGATCCTAGCAAAAAAGTGTAAATAGACTTTTTTGTAGAGAATTTTATGTAAATAATTTAGTATATACACATTTTTTCTCCAGAGGCAGTACTTTTTGAGTTATTAACAAAAAACTGTAAAATGGGACCTTTACAGACCCCCCACCTTTAGCTCCGGTACTTTTAGTATGTTATTGAGGACACCTTCCTCTACAACTGAGCCAAAGTTGGCTTCTACGTGAATTATTTCCCCTATTTTTACTTCGTTGCCTGGACTACAAAGGAGCATATATGCATACGGAACGTATAATATGAGTGGAATATCTTGAAAGGTTCTAAGAATAGGAAATGCACGAGTTTTGCTTTTCCAGGAATATTAAAGCCATCTATATCGATGCAAAGCAAAGATTTCAGACGTCCATTCTTTCATTGATCAATTCCAACTAGCCAAATTGTACATAATGGCGCTTTGTGGCATAAATATGGCGTTATTTTTGAAATTTGTTTGAACCTTTATATATACACATTCCTCATATAAGGACATTCTCGTAAATCACGGAAATGAGGATGACAATAATAGGGACACCTCCGGGCTAAACAAATAGTTCAAAGTGTATTTATTAATCTTACCGGGTGAGACATTGAAATATTAAAAATTATTCTCTCTTACAATTTTATTCTTATTTACACGTTTATTTATGTTATTTTATAAGTTATATGCATGAAAAAATTCACAGTGTTTCTTTAAATGCTGCTTAAGGTGTTGAAGACGGATTTTTGCTCTATTGTAAACGAGTCGTGTTTTATTAAACATTTTCCAAATTTTCGCTTTAATTTTTGCGTTTTTAATATTAGCGGCCTCGCTCCAACATTCGTATTGTCGTATCTCTCCTTCTTCTTCTTTTTGGGCGGGTACTCCCACCCCTTAACCCTTCAAAAATTTGGCGTACTTTGTCAGTGGCTAAATATATATTCCCGCTTTGCAATAAAATCCAAATAATTGGAATATTTGTTAACGTACCCGAAAACCAAAAACTGTTTTTTAAAATTCATGAATTATGCTTTCAAATTTAATTTTTAGTAATAAAAATGTATTTTTTTTAATATAAAAATTTTGGATAAAAGCTTTAAAAATTTTTAAATGGCTCACTACGTTTTTTCTATCCAAAATTACTGATAATGGAAAAAATAAAAACGCATAATAAATTTCATTATTTAAATGAATTATAAAAGTTACTGTCACCTAACATTTTTATCGTCAAAAGTAAAAAAAAATCTTAAAAAATTCACAAAGTTTCATAATTTTTTTTCAAATTGCGATGGGAAACTTTGGTTTTATAAAGGCGTACATTTTAATTTTTTGTTCTTTTCTTTTAGATTTGATTGTATACCATGTTGTACTATCTTTCACATCAAAAGTTGTATCATACTTCTCACTACGATAGTAAGGGAGATACAACGATTTCTATGAGACCTATGTGAGCTGGGACAAATATGGTCTCCTGTGATTAAACGGGGTTGCGTCAGTGTGCATTGTTTGCGTTATTAACCCTGATGTAGATCCAGCTTGTCCAAATTTGTATGCTTTGAATAATTTAGCATAGTGGCAAACCCTATTAAGGAGCTTCACATATCGGTAATGCAATCATTTAATGTTTAGAGGGAATAAACAGAAGCTATGTATTATACCGACGATAAAGTTTTTTATTATTACAGAAAAAATAATAAATTTGTCTTTTTCTAAAACATTACTTTGAAAGAAAACTATTATTTTTTATTGTGTTTGAGATTTTAAAGTCTTTAAGTTTTAGTTGTTCTATCAACTGATTTTCATATTACTAGGAATAAAACCTTTTTTTAATATTTTTATATATTTTATTTTATTCTTTGAAATAACTACATAGGTTTATAATTATATAGGATGTTAACAAATGTACATTGATAGTGGAATTGAGTATCACATCAGTTACTAAGTTGGATATACAGAAATAGATAATTAAAAGTAAGAATATAGATTAATATATTTTTTTTGTATTTTACACATTTATTGAATAAACCGTTCATGGTAAAATTTTGTCGCAATTACGTATACATTACAAATAAATGACTTTTTTGTATCAGAATTAAGGGAGATGACTCTTTAAAAATAGTTCTAGGGGATTTAATTAAGAGAATAGTCACCCACATCCAAATGGTTTGAAATTTCATTCAGCACCACTTCCGTTGTCATACGATGCCGTATTCTGAACAGGTTGCGGTATTGACTACGACAGTAGTGGTTTGGTGCATATAAAACATTGCATCCCAAGAGGAATGGGAAATATAATATAAAGGCGACCAGAGAGAGGAATTATATTCAAGAATGCTTCTGACTAGTATTATGTACAGCGTTTTGAGTGTGTTAATATGTATTAGATCTTTGGACGGTCATAATACGAATCCAAGGCATTTAAATGCTTTATTTGTGATTGCATCAATGTGGGGGACGAATGTCATCTTGATATCGAAAACGACATGTGGAAAGAATGACAGAGCATTAAGCACCAAAGTCCCTGCTAAAATCTAGACCTGTAGGGCGAAGGAGCCTCGGAAGACCAAAAACCAAAGAGAACATATTTGAGATCAAAGTTGCCAGTACGGCAAAATGCCAATTTTATATGTAAGGACCTAATATATTGATAAAATTATTTCATATTTTGAGAGACATAATAGCTAGAATTGCTTTCTGCCTGGTCTCCAGACTCACAGAATCTGTTTCCTTAAGTAAGTCAATATGGTGCATGAACCTTGGACAGGTTCGACATGTTCGCATATAGACCTGCTTGATGAATTTCTTCTGGATTTGCTCCAACATATCAGTGTGCCGAACATCACCCATGTACTCCAGGTTGCCTCTCAGTATGCCATCGAACAATACTGGCATTGCTTCTTGCTTATTAAATACCTTGCATGTCCTGGTGATAAGCCCAAGAAGTTTGTAGCATAACCGAGTGCGTTATGTGGTCGGAGTATGTCAGTTTTGGATCAAAGACAACACCAAGATCTTTCACGAAAGTTACACGTAAAGTTTCACCCTTAATCATAGTATAATCGTAAACTTTTGTGATTTGAAAGCAGTCAGGAATATTGTTTTTTTAATTGAAGTAAGTTATTTTTTACGATCTGCCTTTTCTGTCATTTTGACTGTTTTATAAAACCGGCAATCCGTTTGTCCGGTTCTCTACCTTAATGAATTGAAAACACGTAGAAGTCAGGAAGTAATTCTGTATTCATTCTACCAGATTTTATTGGAACTGGCTCCGTACAACAGGCGTCAGTGACAGTTCCGCACTTGTGTACAGCCAGGAGACACCAAAAATGCCTAACCCACGTGGTTGACATTATTTTTCACACGGGAACGGTTTTTTTTAAATTTTATGTGATTCAAAATCTTTCGACAACAATATCGAAATAACAACTTTTTTCTACTTTTCAAAGTCTAGATTCAATATTTCAATCCTTATACTCAAAGTCCCCCTAATTAAAAGCCCTGTAAATAGAAAACAAATTTCAAATAATAGATGTTCAATAAATGATCAAAACTACAATTATTACTCAATTCTTGAAGAAGAAATATATCTGCCAGTATGTTTTCCATCTTAACGAACATATCTAATTTATTTATTTATTAAGTTAAAAGAAATATACATATTTCGCTTTGTTAACTTAAGTATACATTATATCTTAAATATGTATTGCTACATTCGCTATCTCACGTTCTCTAGTGACGCTGAAAATTTTCAGGAAACAATCGAAATAATTGTATTTATTATGATATTAAGTAATTTGCGTGTATTTACGAATTAAAATTATTTTACTGGTACTTATTGTGTAGTTTAAACCCTTTAGTTTATTACTTTCTATTATCTACAGGGGAAAATTGGCACCATTCGTACACTTTTCAGACTTTGATTTTTCAAAAATTTATGATTAAATATAGATTGATCAATCAGTTATTATAACATTCAGCATACATTCCGCTACTTATTCAAAAAATTCGAAGTCAACAACTTTTAGAATAAATTAATGAATTGAGTTTTAGAAAACACTGACAAATGTCCGAATCTACCCCACTTATGGGGTATATTCATACATGGGTAGGGGAACATTTAGACAGCGTGGAGTAGCTTCATACAGATTAAGTAAAACAGCAAAATAATTATAAAATCGTATTTATTGGCCTTAAACATACTAACGATGTAATAAACCAAACGACAAAACCTTTTGTCAACAAAAAATATACATTACTCAGAAAAAAAAACGATTAGGAGAAAAAATACAACATGGTGTAGACTCACGGAGAAAAACGTTATTTGAAAAAACGACCATTTTAATAGAAAAAACGATCATTTTAATAGAAAAACGATTATTTTAATAGTATTAAGGGTTAAAAACGGGACTGAAGTTTTTACGAACAAATTAACAGGGTTTCAATGTTTATTGGCGGGAACATGTAAGAATAATTTGTTGGTATACGTAATTTCGTACGTATTTTACCGCCAATAAACATTGAAACACTATTAATTTGTTCGTAAGAACTTCAGTCCCGTTTTAACCGTTTTTACTATTAAAATGATCGTTTTTTCAAATAACATTTTTCTCCGTCTACCTAATAATCAGTCAAGAAGAGATTAATATTTTAGTTATTGGGCACATTAGTCAAATAGTTGTCTGGTGCATTTCACATAAATAAAACATGAACCAAATCATTAGTATCTTTTGCTTGCCACTTTCAGATCTCTACGAATAAGTTTTCTAAGATCATTGATATGAACAAATTTCAAAAGCTATCATGCCCTCAGTTTCTTTGCATTAAAAACAACGAAGGTTTTGTTTAATAGATTGATAATCAATAAGTATTCTCATCTCTGTAAATAAATCTTCGAGTAATTGGATCCAATTTAATTGCCCACTAAAACAACCGATGAATAGCTTTTCCTTTACGGTTGACGACTTTGCTACGTGGGAAATGGCAAGAGGAGATGCAGGGCCGGGTCCATAAAAATGGATCGTGATGTCATAAAATGTATCGAAAATTGTTAAGCGTTTATCTGCGGGCGGCAAACCGCTTAACCTTAAATCCACGGAGTTGTTTGTGTGTAGGGAGCTTAAGTGCTTTTGGAGAGTTATAATTTTATGGGGAAACAACTAATTTTAAGTTAAACCGTACGTGATTCAGTCGTGAATCACGGATTAAGTATCGGATCTGATTGCCAAACTTGGGAAGTTACTAACATCAGTTTTTTCAAACAATATGGAATGAAACTCATATCGGTAATTGGTGCGTGCGCGTAATTCTTTATATGAAATGTGTATTTGGTTTGTTTAATAGTTTACACGAATTAATAGAGCGAAGATACATTAGTGGGACAACGCGCGTGGTTTCACTGAACTAGATTCAGAGTCAGAGGACTTATTTTAGCGGGTCGTTCGTATAGCTACTTCATTTTTACACACATATTCTTTTAATGTAAATCCTTTTGAATCCTTTTTATAATTAGTCAAACAATTACATCCACTCACCCGCACCGGTAAATCCGTTTGATGCGATCCGTCCGATGCGTAGGACATGGACCTGAGAATGCTTCCCTTATCTCTCTTTCATCAAGTTATTTAGTTACTGATTAATTGAAGTACTTACGTGAATTGGACTTCGAGTAATTTTGATTACTCTGACTTGGCATCTCACAACAGTTACAGTCGCTCTTGTGCTCTGGCGTAATAAAAAGGTACTATTAAACACGGCTACCATCTTGACAGGATTAATTGGACACGAAACACAACAAAAACAAATTTACAGACAGACAATGAGCAAAAATAGTTTAAACATTAGTTTACTGAACACAGTCAATTAATAACTACCTTCTTATACTCTTATTTTTTGTGATGAAAAGGTCTATGTTATAAAAGTTAAGAGTTTATAAGCATAAATTGTCTGTTTTAAAGTTTAAAAAATCTACTTGTCCATAATATATGAGAATCCCGTTGAACAACATTCGTAAAAACTAATTAATATGTAAGTTATTTTTTTATTATAATTTCGTACTCAATTTCTATCTTTTAAACATTTTTGTGACTGCAAATTTTTAACCATTAAATGTTTTTTATTACTTCGGTGTGAAAGCGTTGGAAGATATTTTCATTAGAAACTCATTGTCACGGAAATTGAGTTCCACCACTTACTTCAGTGACATTATATTTCACAAGAACTATTAGACTAGACAGTGTGTAATTTTGATGTAAGGACCATTACATGATGAGTGTAATGTAATTTGTAATCACCTTACCAAGGAGAAATACGTCACATACAGGTAAGGGACTTACTGCGAGACTTAAAGCATTCTCTTCTCTCAAGCTGGCTTACATTACACTGCATTTATAGAGGATGCGATTACCTATACCACGTAGCACTCTAGAATACCTCGTATCAATAATTTACAACATGTTACCCAATTCAATAAAAAGCTGTGAATTGACTTTCAAAAGGAAATGTATGCTAAAAAAATGGTTATGTGAAAGAATTTTTTTGTACTAACCTCCGTTTTTCTAAATTTCGTTTTTAATGTTTTTTCCATTATTACAATCTTTTTTCTTTTTTTTTCTTTCGTTTTTCCTCTGCTCTTTATTTTATATATGTAAAAATATGTGATTGTATGTATATATAATGTAATAATGTGTATATTTTATGTACCTGTTTAAATTTTCTGAAAAATAACTGTAAAAAGAACCCGTTGACAAACTGATATAAATCAGTTTAACGGGACTTAATGTTGAATTATGTAAAAAAAAAGGTTAAAAAAAAATTAAAAAAAATAAAAATAATAATAAACTGTTTTCTTTAGCGGCGGGCACGAAATGATATTCTTTGTAGCTGCGGTCGGATATGCATAATTCGACGATATGATGTTTATTAGAAAAGCAAACGATTTTGCACTGACAAGGTGAGTCGTACACACAAGAACAGGTAGGAAGGACATAGTGAAATATGCAACTATACTAACTTCCAAGTACAGCGGTTTATGATATATACATGAATAAATGTAGGTGAATGTCAATGAGAGGTATACTGTGTAAATAGCCCAACCACTAACTTTGTGTTTTAACATCACAAACTAATCAATGAACTGACTGTGTTTCTATATTTAACTTTGCATTTCTTTGGAAAATCGGAAAATTATCATGCCTGTTAAAATGCTTGATTGAATTTTCTACTGACGGACAGCTTTTCTAGTCTGTTATCGGTGTTAAATAATACGAAAGGTCTCCCTCTGATTAAAAAAACAAAATTTCATTATTCGTTTTTTTACACTTTGCCTAATTCATAAAAAGGCTGTAAATAAATAAAAACCTTACTCTATATAACGCAACAAGCACAAGAAGTTCGTGTGAATCCCAGTCTTTAAAATATTTAAATGAAAACAAATCACTTTGTATATACCACTTATTTAACCAAAATGGTCAACACGTTGTTCGAAACCAATGATTTCTTCGTCAGGATAAAATAAAAATTAACAAAATTAACAATAGACAAATAAGTATGGACAAATTAATAGAGTTAAGGAGCACCTACGGTGTTTGAATAAAAAATTATTAATCTGAATTTAAATTTTAAAATTATTTTCGCATTTTAGAAACAAATCATTATTTTTATATAAATTAAAATTTATATACAAACACAAGTGCTTTTACAGTTAGATAACTTAGAAATTAGAAAAAGTGTTAATAGTCAATAAATATTATTAATAAAAAAAATTAAACAACCATTTCTCAAAATTGTTTTCATAATCATACCTATGTTTATTATAATTTATATTTGTTATTAAGACATCTTAAACTTAAAACTAGTGCAAATATGAGCGCAATTAAGAAATACTTAATAATATGCTATTAAAATAACCCTCGAGTCATAATTTGGGAATAACTAACATTACAACCTTCGGTCAAATTTAAACATTACAGTAATTGGGGAAACTTTACTTTGGGTAATAACCATTAGAAATTTCTAACATTCTACTCGGAAATCAATAAGGGTACCAACAACTTTCAGTCAAATTTAAACATTACAGTATTTGGGGAAACTTTACTTGGGGTAATAACCATTAGAAATTTCTAACATTTTACTCGGAAATCAATAAGGGTACCAACAACCTTCAGTCAAATTTAAACATTACAGTAATTGGGGAAAATTTACTTGGGGTAATAACCATTAGAAATTTCTAACATTTTACTCGGAAATCAATAAGGGTACCAACAACCTTCGGTCAAATTTAAACATTACAGTAATTGGGGAAACTTTACTTGGGGTAATAACCATTAGAAATTTCTAACATTTTACTCGGAAATCAATAAGGGTACCAACAACCTTCAGTCAAATTTAAACATTACAGTAATTGGGGAAACTTTACTTGGGGTAATAACCATTAGAAATTTCTAACATTTTACTCGGAAATCAATAAGGGTACCAACAACCTTCGGTCAAATTTAAACATTACAGTAATTGGGTAAACTTTACTTGGGGTAATAATTTGAAATTTCTAACATTTTACTCGGAAACTAAGGGTACCAACAACCTTCGGTGAAATTTAAACATTACAGTAATTGCGGAAACTTTACTTGGGGTAAAACTTTATAAAATTTACTTGGGGTAATACTTTATAAAATTTACTTGGGGTAATAACTTTACATTAGAAATTTCTAACATTTTACTCGGAAATCAATAAGGGTACCAACAACCTTCAGTCAAATTTAAACATTAGAGTAATTGGGGAAACTTTACTTGGGGTAATAACCATTAGAAATTTATAACATTCTACTCGGAAATCAATAAGAGTACCAACAACCTTCGGTCAAATTTAAACATTACAGTAATTGCGGAAACTTTACTTGGGGTAATAACCATTAGAAATTTCTAACATTTTACTCGGAAATCATAAAGGGTACCTATTAGTAATTGAAATAAAAATACCCGTCTAGAGAAAGTATAAATGTATCGTCTGTATCACAGTTCGATAATGCCTTCAGAAGGCGAAACAGCGATCACGCGTAATAATAATTACATAGCAGAACTTGTTTAAAATAAACTGTTTTTATAAATTAAATAATAATATTATTTAATACATAAAAAAATAAAAATTTACAACCATTCATTTTACTAAAGTTCGGGAAACATCTAAGCTTATCATAATCCCTAATCATAAACGTATCATAAATTGTGGAAAAGATTTATTGCATTTTGAGATGATATCATTCGTTTTAGAGCTTACATAGCGTCTTCAATTTTTGTCCAAATACGACCAAAAATAGCAATGTTTTACGCCAGCCGCTAGCCATTTGGTGCGTCTGTCCCCATAATAAAAAAAATATTTTATTAAGACAGTAAAAATGTTACAAGCATCAGCAAAATATCACTAGTTATAAAATGTATGTGTCTCGGTCAATAAAATCCAGCTCAACCCGATATAATAAAATGAATCTCAACTTCAATCACCTGATAAACTTATCCACTGGTTTCAAAATCACGTTTCGGATTGAAGGATTTAAGGAGTGCCGGTGTAAACTGTAAAAGCGCAGACGGGTCGCGGATCGATAAGTTGCACTTAAGGTCCTGCCATCTCTAACTTTGTAACCGTAATCCACCGCAAATAGAGATGTGCATGACAATGTATCGAACCAAATAGTGAAGCGGTGACAAGGAATCACTATTAAAATTCAAATGAATGTAGGTATGAATTTTTCTTATTCGAGATTTATTTAAGCTGCGTAGTCACCTGCGAGCTGTAACGATAGCCGTATCGCGTTATCTTTGCAAAAAACGCGGTTCGCGAGCGACTCACGGCCAACCGAAGCCTGTATTTTAAATTTTTGGCAATGATAGCGTACAGCCTAGAGCCTAGTTATCTTGTCTTGGTTACGGTTACAGCTAGCAGATAAGTAGGTATATACTACTTGCTTCTTTTTTTCTTTTTTATTCTTCTCCAATTATTGTTTTTATTTTTGAAGTAAAACTTCTTTACGCACGCTAGACTTGGGGGGTAAGCTGGTGATGCGTAACGTGAGCGTTACGAAAAGTGTATTCGGGCGAGGCAAACGGACTGTATCACACTGTAGGAGCAAGAGAAAGCAGTGCGCGCGCACATTTTCTTTCTCTCTAGAAGTTTCACTTCAGCCGTGTGGTCTAAAGCACACTCGTTTTTTTTTCGTTTTAATTTTTTTTTTCACCTTTTTCTTACTAGTATTTTCTACGTTGGTAAATTGGGTTAGCCCATTTTTTTAGCACTTTAGGTATTCTTAGGACGGGTTGTTTCAAAAAATTTGTACAATTCATCAAATATTTAAAGTTATTTTTACGTTCTGTGTAAGTTCTATTCAAGTTCTGTTATTACAGAATTATAGACCAGTTGCTTCATAACACTGAAAACAAGACAGAACTTGAATAGAACTTTCACAGAACGTGGAAATTAATCTAGAATTGTTTAAATTTATACAAAAAATAATACGAAATTATTGTGCAGTGCGAAATCATTTTTTAAAATGGTTGTGAACTACGCAGTCCACATTTCAGTCAATTTCTAAAGTTCACCGATCTCAAAAGAATGCCGTGTATTTGACACCGGTTGCCAAAAAAAAACATTGCGACTGTCAAAAAAAATCACAAGTAGTGACTTTCTCCTCATCCCTATCCCTTCCCTTCCCATATCTCCCCACCAAGGGCAGGTGGTTCTCATTAATAATCAGATCACGGCAAGCCGAGAGCAGGTGTTGTCAGACGCGAGGCGAGACGTGGATTTATGGAAATGTCCACATTTTGTTTTTATATCTTTAGCTATCTCAGACGAGAGAGAGATGCTTTCGGTCAAATTTCTGAAAAGAGGTAGTAAGTAGTAAGGTACTTATTTTTCGTTTTATAATGTTATAAACCCTTTTATAGCGATTTGAAGTTTTCGTTTTGATGGATCATGTTTTGATGGTTATTTCAAATTTTCACAGTAATTTTTTAATGTTATAAATTGGACCATGTTATGCAAAAGCCATCCAACCCACATTGACAAACCGAGATATTCACAAAATGTTGTTTGCGTAAAGACGAAAAATAATAATAATAGCTAGCATAGGATTGAACGCAATACTTGGGTGGGAACTCAGCAATTTTATCAAACGACTTCTTCAAATTTTTTTGCAAAAATCAGCTAAAAGTAACCTAATTTTTATTAGAACAACTCTCTTTTCATTACTTTGTTAAGGTAATTCCCATTAATGTAATATATCATTGAGTAATAATCTAAACAAAAATGTGAAAAAGAACAAGACACAGAAAAATAAAAGATAACGGTCGCAACTGGGACACGAACCCAGAACCTCTCGTCGTACTGGGACGAACGTCACATCTTTTATTTTTCTGTGTCTTGTTCTTTTCATATTTTGGTTAAGATTATTTTTGTTATCTTCTTGAAAAAAAAGTATGTTTCGTTTTTCTTCTTTTTTGTATTTCATTTTTTATTATTTATATTATATTATTTCGACCATTGACATAACAGTTAACAGTGCCTTCAAAGGTATTTCATTCAATCTTCCTCGAGAGTCCCTTACTTCTTAGTCATATCCTTTGGGTATTATTTATTTTTTATTTGTTTGGAGGCACTGCTGAAAACCAGCTGCATTCCAGGATAAATCCTGAATTGCAGCTGAGCAGGGACCTTTTCGTCAATAGAACCAATGTGTAATAAAAAAATTATATATATTGTAAAAAAAAAAATCTATTGATGAATAAACGATTTTACTATTATTATTATTATTATTTTGACCACTCAGCAGCTCTTAACCTATCTCCCAAAACATCTACACATATATGAATTCCATTCTCAATTCTCATCTTGTTCGGACTAAATATTAATCAGCATCAAAAATGATACGTTTTTAGATTTTCACGGCCAAAAGCAATTTCGTTGTTTGTTTTTGGGGTGTTATGCCGTGTTGTGCTACCTCCTTCTTTAGCCGACGTTTCGTTCACTTTCTTCTGAAATACCTACCAGCTCGCAGTGGATTGAAGCTGACGACACGGTATCGCTTCCAAGTAAATAAGCACACACTCAACACAACAAATTCACATCGACGGATCTGCCGGATCTGCCCTGATGATGGACACTGCAACGCTGTCCGAAACGTCGGCTAAAGAAGGAGGTAGCACAACACGGCATAACACCCCAAAAACAATCAACGAAAAAGCATCAAAAATGGTTAAATATGTCTCAAGTAATTTTATCAAATACCTTTTTCTTGGTCTTACAAAGCTTTAAGTCAAAAACAATATTAGAGGCTTTGTTTCTCTGTGAAGTAAGTCGTAAATCAATGAGTTGAAACTTATCATAAATCAAAATGTCGCGGAAGAAGTTCATCTATGAACAGGAAACCATTTTCACCGTTTTCTTACTCCAAATTAATTTGTCAAAATTTCGTGCCTAGAATTTTAAATATCGCTCATTTACCGATTATAATTTCGAAAATAAAACCAAAAAGGATTTTGTACACTCGTTAGTGATTTTATATCATTGTTATTTTTCTAAGCAGGGATACCTACTTTGGTTCTTAAATTTGTTAACATTGGGATAAAATATGCTAGATGAGTCCTCTGATTGGAAGCAGTCAAAGGAATTGATTTTCATTTGATTTCTAGTACACTTAATGCAGGAAATATTTTGTTTAGCCCATTTTGGATGTTTGAATGCTAGTAATAAATGTAGATTTCAAAGAATTCAATACACAACAAATGATGATTATATTTATTGTTTTTTTTTTAATTTTCACAATTCGACCCTATGGAATAACAAGTTTCCATCTAGTGCCGACCCTATTCTGAGAAAACGGGCTTTAAATTTTTGAATGACTATATTTCGATACGTAATCAACTTTATATTGTTTTGAATATTATGCAAATATGGTTAGTTGTAAGTTATTTACCTCTTTTAAGTATCATTAACAATCATTTAAGCTTAGAATTATGAAATCTGGAAAAAAAATTAACAGTTGAAACCTTGTTATTCAATTCAAGTGATTTCAAGTAAGTAATTTACAATTATTTAGTGTTTATACGCATCTCTCTTAAAAAATTGTGTTAATATCCCACTATTAGGAACTTTTGGAATGAAATCAAACAACAAATATTTTTTTTTTTTTTTTTTTTTTTCGTTGTTTGTTTTTGGGGTGTTATGCCGTGTTGTGCTACCTCCTTCTTTAGTCTTTACATCGACGGATCTGCCCTGATGATGGACACTGCAACGCTGTCCGAAACGTCGGCTAAAGAAGGAGGTAGCACAACACGGCATAACACCCCAAAAACAAACAACGAAAATGCTTTTGGCCGTGAAAATCAAAAAACGTATCTAACAAATAAAAAATATATTAAAAATAATAAGAATTCTTTAATAAACAGCAAAAACAATATCACAACTCCCTTAAATTAAAATTAGGATACAAGTTTTATACGATTTGCGATTCTCCAGTGCCAAAAGTATTGTAGTGATATATATTTTTTAAATTTGGGATGAAATTTTTTTTTTAGGATTTTTTTAAATCTGCCATAGATTACCCCAAGTGGTCTGCTAAATTTGTGGACTTAGCAGGGGTGCCCAAGCACACGGGGGTAAGATTTGTGCAGGTCTTTGCGGCGAAAGCATTTCCCCTCTTTCCTTTCCTCAAAAAGACCCTCCACAGTTCTGCCGTGGTTGAGAGATAAGTCTCTTGATTAGCAATCCGAAAGTCGCGGGATCGAATCCCGGCGTGGAAATTTTTTTTATTTAATGAATTTGTTTTATTTCATGATTAATTGATAAGAATTAATATACATTAACTAGAATAAGTCCCGTACATTTGCGGCACGTTCCACTGTGGAATATACTCTTAATATTGCGTTGGTGTAAGACCACCATTCAGAATTGAAACATTGCTTGAAATGGCTTTAGTCGTGTTTGGTGACCAGATCTGAATAACCAGGTACTTCCGCATCTGCCTCCTCCTCATCTCCTTCCCCTTCCCATAGTCTCACTTGCTGCAGACGGGAGCAGTTGGGACTCTTATGCGGTAATCCCATAAAAACAAAAAAATCTTTCAATTATCATTTCATAAACTTTTAAACAAATCATTTGCTTATTTTTGGTTATTTTTCGCCTAAAATTTCCCATCTTGCGCTTCTATTATCATTGCCTATTCCATATTCAAGTTTTGTATTTCTCACTCCAATCAGGGGCTTCTTATTTTTTCTTGTCTTCCTAATGACTCTCTTTATTTGCCCGGATAATGGCCAACTCCTTCGCAGCATCTTTGGATAACTGTAGCAATTCTTTGAGCATTTTCAGGATTTTTTTTGCGAAGGAATACGCTTCCGGAATTCGAAATGACTACATGTGCCTACTTAGACAGATTTCCTGAAACGTGAAGACTATTATTGAAATATAAGGAAAATAAATGTATACAAAAGCCAGGAGTATTATCTGCGCTGGAAAAGGAGATAAAAATACTAAAACTTCTTTAGTTATTTTAATAAAATTTGTACCTTCGCGGAATTACAAATCGAAGTGCCTTCATTTCTTGGTCTAACGTTACATGTTACGTCATTATATTACTAGTCATAGTTACCCCAAATACTTGAGGAAGAATTTCAAGGAATGATCAAGATTTATTTTCTTAATTGAATAAAAGTAATATATCATTGAAGAAGAAGATAACAATAATAATTTTTTTTTTTTTTTTAAATATGAAAATGAACAAGACACAGAAAAATAATAAAAGATAACGGTCGCAACTGGGACTCGAACCCAGAACCTTACGTCTTACCGGGACATACACCTCTACCAATTGGGCTACTGTGATCTATTATGAGACTGTCGTAATTGTCAACTTCATATTTCAAATTTCAGAATTAACAATATTATCTTCGACTAATGTTTTTTTCCATATTATTGGCAGCTACCTGTATTATTGGAAACAAGTATTCAAAGAATGTATTTGTTACCTAGATAGTGTCTCGGATAAATATATCCGATTTTATTTTTATGGAACACCTATTGACTTTTTATAAAAGTCTAAATGAATATTCATATTTTTATAAGAAAAACTCTTTTTTTTTTAAACAAGTAAGACGTAAGGTTCTGGGTTCGAGTCCCAGTTGCCGACCGTTATCTCTTATTATTTTTCTGTGTCTTGTTCATTTTCATATTTAAAAAAATTAGATTATTATTGTTATCTTCTTCTTCAATGATATATTACATTGATGGGAATAACCTTCAAAAGTTAAAAAGAGAGTTTTTCTTATAAAAATATAAATAAAAGTAATAATTTACTACATATAGAAAAAAAGTCATTGGCGGTCGGGCGGCCGCAGCATGGCAGCGTGGTATAATGTATAAAATGAAACTGTACTTGCCAAAATTCACTGAATTTTAAATCGATGTTGATGTATACTCTCATAGTATTATTGTATATTAATGTTGATGTATACTCTCATAGTATTATTGTATATTAATGATGATGTATACTCTCATAGTATTATTTTATATTAATGTTGATATTGTTGATGTATACTCTCATAGTATTATTGTATATTAATGTTGATGTATACTCTCATAGTATTATTGTATATTAATGTTGATGTATACTCTCATAGTATTATTGTATATTAATGTTCATGTATACTCTCATAGTATTATTGTATATTAATGTTGATGTATAGTCTCATAGAATTATTGTATATTAATGTTGATGTATACTCTCATAGTATTATTGTATATTAATGTTGATGTATACTCTCATAGTATTATTGTATGTTAATGTTGATGTATACTCTCATAGTATTATTGTATGTTAATGTTGATGTATACTCTCATAGTATTATTGTATAATAATTTAAGCTTGTATTTTATTCACGAAAATATAAACGATTACTAAAAGTCTATTTATGAGTCTAAAGTAGCAAACTCTCTGTAACGGTGACATCTGGCGTTACGAAATTTGCATAGCTTGTCTGAAATATAACCTACGAACAATGCAACTTTTCTCACAAATGAAATTTTTTTCATAGACTGTGGAGGTTTGAAATATCTTTTTTTCCATTTAAATTACGTCTACACCTTTTAAATTAGCTCGGCCATGAGGAAAATAATTCTTCAGTGGAAGGTACTTTTAGGAAAGTAAGAAGAGGGAGTTCAGGGTAGGAAATGCGATATTCCGAGAGAGTCAAGCTGGAAATATTGCGTTTCGGCCTGCCACGCAGTTGGTGAGATCTGCCGTCAAGGCCCGGACAAACCTCACGCAATGAAACCCGGCCACCCCTGCACAAGTTACCAAACGTATCAAACCACTTGGGGTGACCTGTGGTAGAGGTGTTGGTTATCCAATAAATGGTTGCTGGGGCAACGGTACCCATACCTGCCTCTCTAATTAAACTTTTCAAAAAATAAAACAAGACGCCGTGTTGCCCGTTTAATGATTGATTTTCTTGGGTTGATTCATTATCCATTCGAGCGATAGCTACCCAAATTTGGGTAGGTGATTTTAAAAAATTAAAATGAATTATAAATTTAACCGGTTTTAATTATTTTATATAACCTAAATAAGGGACAAAGGGTAAAATCAATGGATTCACTGATTTTAAACGCAGTAAGCAGTTCATGTGTTTCCGTATTAATATTTGGAACACATTTTTATGATATATCGTCGTTGCATGTAGAATATCAAGCAATACATTCTGAGAAAATCGATAAAAAGTATTTAAAAAAATAACGAAACGGAAAATAACACTTCTATTTATGGACAAAGTAGGAAAAATATATTTCGTTCATTATAAGAATATATTTATGGCAAATATTAATTATTTTATGCCAGAAAATTCAAATTTAACGCGTTTTTCTCACATGGTTCATATGTTATATACAGTTTTCGTCATCATTTTAAATATCATAATAATGTCAAAATATTTAATTTAAATTTATTCAAATTTGGTAGCTAGGCATCACAAAATGATGTTAATATTATGTACGTATTGAATTGGGTTGTGGTATGTGTATTTTTTATTATACAGGGTGTTAAGGTAGGTACTTGAGTTACTTTAACCAGTGATTCCTGGCATTATTTGGAGTAAAAAATTTAAATGAAATTTTTGTCTCCGGCGACATTTTTGATGTTTTTTTTTTCCTACAAAAACATAAAAATTAGTAGGTGTTAGGTAGTTGAGGGCGAAGTAAGTGGTGGGGCGGTTACTCGGCTGAGTGACCAATAAGGGTATGTAAAAAAAATTTTTTTTTGCATTTTGAAAAAAAAATATTGAAAAAAATAAAAATTGTCTTAAAAAAAGTCACCGGAGACCAAAATTTCATTTACATCTCTACTCCAAATAATGTCAGGAATCACTGGTTAAAGTACCTTAACAACCTGTATATCTACTATTTTGATTGTCCTCACATGGTTTATTTTCTATCGCCTTAAATATTTGACACTTTTACGTGGCTCAAACTGTAGAAGATGGAGAAAAAAAGAAGAAAATCGCTGTATATTTAACTCATTTTCGTCCAAATCGTCACATTGTTCATATTAAATGTGCAACGATGATATGTAGTTATGATAGTTCTTTGAAACAAACGCGTTTTTACGAGGCCAAGGATGAATTTATTTGTAAAACCTAAATTATAATAAAATATCCAACGATCACCCAAAAAAATTCGGAATTTCTCAGTATAAAGATCCATAAGAACTGCCACAGTAAAAAATTACTGTAAGAATTTTTTTCGCCCTCCATCCCTTAACACCCTGAAAGTAAATTAGATAAAATTCCTTTTACAAATTGTATTAGGCAGGACGTTACATCTCCTCAGGTCGGTCTTTCTTTCCCGAAAAACCCGCATTTTACAATAGTTCAAAGTAGGTAATTTGATTTGACTGTATCTCTAAGTTCATTACGCCCGTCTTTATTATGTTCAAAAATTCTCTCTGGCTTCTTTTATTCTCGTTCTTTAATATAAATTTACTATTTCATTTTGTTGAAATGAATCTCCATTATCTTCTCAGCATTTTAATAATACTTAAAAATGCTGTGAGGGTGTCAAACCTATAATTTAATACCAGAAAAGGTGCGCATTCGATGTGCATATATATAGCATCCTACTTAGCCGAAGTTCGAAAACAAACATTATCGGGTTACGAATAACCTTATACAACAACATGTTACCTTTTCATTGTCTGTGTCTTTACACAGAAAATTAAAAGGTAACAGTCGCAACCGGAAATTGAACCCAGCCCCCCAGGCACATCTCATCGTTCCCTAGGACGTCTGCAGATCGATACAAATAACAATAATTGATGTCGATTATATTTATGGACACTTGAGAATGTGTGTTGTGAACTTTCACTTATATCTGCAGTCATGCTAAGGAACGATAAGAAATTACCGAAAGATATCCTATCAATCCTTATCGATCAAGTGTGCTTGGGGGCCAGATCATCGTTTTATCTTAGTTATGTATGTTCGTTCTATTGCATTTATATATTATACTATTTTATGCGCCCATATGGATTTTACATTCGGTATACGAAATGGTTACAATTTTGAAATGAGTATTAGCAATAAATAATGGTTGCATATAATAATAATTACTCACATTATAAGATATACATATATGCACAATTTGATTAAAAAATGATTATTAATGATTTAAATTATAATATGGAAGCAAAAATTATCAGAAATAATTAATCATTAAAAAAATGTTTGGTGTGTTTTAAACACCAAGTTAGTTATGTTAAAATTGTCGATATCATTTGAATATTCCTTTGATAAACTAGGTAGACGAGGAATTGCGAACACTCTTCATAATTTGTTTGTGAACGGAATTGAAAACATTGATGTGTAAAAGTTTCAAAAGTAATTCCAACAAATTGAATTATTCAATATTGTTTATTTTCTGTAAGATATTTGTTCTGAAGTATGATAAAGTCAATTGTGTAGTTATTATTGGTATATCCCATAAAACAGCATACGATCAAAAATCTTTAAAATAATGCGAAAAAGAAAATCATACTTAGTTTGTCTGTCAAACAAAACCTCTTTCAAAAGTTATCGGGAACAAAATAAAACGTCCGCTGTTTAATTAGTAGGTACTGACAACAATTTTCCGTAAAAACACGACAAAAAAAATAATGATTGTCTGGTTTATTTCAAAACAACACTTAAAATAATTAAAAAACATTTACTTTATCTGGCGAGAAAATGATGATTAAGTAATCATGAAATGTTCAGCGATTTCGATGAGAAAATTCTTTTTGTTTTCACGTTAATCTTTGGAATACACTTTTTAATTTTGGAACACTCCTACCACGATCCTTAATGGCAAATTTAATCACCTTTTAGTAGACACTTACGAAGCATTAAAAAACATAACAAATTTTAAAGAAAGCAGGAAGAGATGAAATATTTGCGTATTATTTTTTCTTTGTAATTTGAATTATGCTTTTTGTGTTGTGGTAAGTGGCATCTGTCTATATATTTACATTCAATACTAATAAATTGGCAATTTCGAATTGAAATACTTACTTTAATATAAATTGGCACTTTTAATGTACTTTTTTACAATAAATAGGAGTTAATAACTTATAAGGTCTTTAGTCATATATAAACCAGTTTTATTTCTCCAACCTGTAACGGAATCTTAGATGAATTATTTCAGTCTATGGATCGCCTAAATGATTTCTTCCAATTCTAAGGCGCTCCGCTGACGAGGCAACTGAAAACCAACTAACGCCGGCTGTTTTCTCTGTCTTGATTGGTCAAAAAGCTTGTTTAACCATAGACGAAGAACAATCAGCTGACAGCTGGCAACTAGCAACGGCCGGCCACGGCAATCAGCAGTGCAAGTCGCGAGTCACCGCTTGCGTTACCATTGATAACGGGTTTTTGAGTGATTGTGTAGTGTGCGGGCCATCACATTGTCATACAAAGACAGTTGCCAGTTGACAGTTTTCAGTTACCTCAGTGGGCGGATCTCCTAAGAACTTCCTTGTTTACATTTATATTAATGAATAAATTAAATAATTATCCAGTCAGTGGTTGTGTGGGCATCGCGTTTAGGTCCCTACCCAGGCGTTCCGTGTTCGATCCCTCGGCTGGCTAAGTCCTCCATCACAACACAAGCAATATCTTCCGCTTAGTGTGGTGGTAGTAGGAGATTTTCAAATGTTGTTGGGTTATTCGTAACCCGGAAACGTATGTCTTTCTTTAAAAAAAAAAAAAGTTGTTTTGCAAAACGAACGACATTATGCCAGAAAATGTATGTATAATGACAGCTTATCTGACACTCATAACGCCGCGCTAAAGACGGCGTATTTTGTTGACCGAAAGTGCAAATTTAATAAAATCCCATGTTCCGTAATAAGCATTAACTTTGTGGCTCGCCATAATTTACAATAAAATATATAAATTTGTTTTAGACCACTTTAAATTTAAATTTCACTCTACCGGTTTCGGAAGAACCCTTCCTTCGTCAGGAGAATATTAAAACTAACCTATGATACAAAATATTGATAGACCTATATACCAAACATTTAGGTGCTGGAGTGGGAGGTCATCATTCTACATAGGTAAGACAACCAGAAATGTAAATATTAGAATCACGGAGCATTTAAGATGTTTAAATAATAATAATTTTTCGGAGTTTGCCAATCATCTTATTTCCCCCAATCATACTTTTAATAAGGACACTGGGGTTAAAATTCTTCACCATAATAATAAAAGCAAAAAATTAGATAACTTGGAAGCACTTGAAATTTAAAAATCCCTAAATAATAACGCTAATATATTGAATAACCAAATTAATTTATCGTTTAGTCCCATTCTAGACATGTTTCCAATAAACCGCTCTGTTATTGCTTGAATTCCCGCAATTACCCCTCCTCCCCCTTTGACCTTCCACTCCAGCACCTAAATGTTTGGTATATATCTATCAATATTTTGTATCATAGGTTAGTTTTAATATTCTCCTGACGAAGGAAGGGTTCTTCCGAAACCGGTAGGGTGTAATTAAAATTTGATGTGGTCTAAAACAGATTAATATATTTTATTGTTAATAATATCCGTCCGCTTCCGCTCAGTTTAGATTCTTGTGCGTCACATTAATATTAAACCAAACATTTTTCTGAAGCTACTTGGGTAAAAGCATTTAAACATAAAAGAGGATAGCATACTTTGTGAAATTATTGTACAAAAAGAAAAGGAAAAATCAATTAAGATAAGTAGTTGTAAAAGTAAGTACAAGTTGTAAAAAAGAAAAAGGAAAATACATCAAGAAAGAGGGAAACAAGTAAGGAAAAGAGGAACAATAAAACATGGATTTGAGAGATGCTCTCAATACAAGCTAGTACATGATATCAGTGTTACATCAATCGAGAGTTGTATTAATTTTTTTTTTTACATTTGATACATTTAAAGCCAAAATAACAGAAATAATATTACATAATAAGAGAATATATTTAAAATGAATACAAGTGTTATTACGTTGTTTTAGGTCGATATTAGTTCCTAGCTAGGCAGATTGCCTGTTCTAAGGAACCAAAGTTTGTAAAGTGCCAAATGCAATTTAAATTTTTTTTTTTTTTTTAAATTAATACTTATTTATACTAAGTTTTTACTAAATGTGCCATTCATAGGTAACCATGTATAGTTTTAAGTCACATTACATATTAGTTTTTCAGACTCCTCCCTACCCAAGCCAATCAACCATTTAGTTATTATTGAACCAATGCAGGAAATTTTGCAATTTTTAATATTTAAGTCTGGGGGGATTTTATTGTATAATTTCGGTCCCAGATACGCATACGTCTTTTGATGCTTTGCCGTTTTGCTCCCTGGGGCCAAGAGATCCTTTCTGTTGTGACTTCTTGTATTGTATTTGTGATCAATTTTATTAAAATTTTCTATATTTTTATGTACATGGATAATAATCTTTTTTATGAAGTTTTGACGAACATCAAGAACGTTAAATTTTATTTGTAGATTTCAATATTTGAAACATAAACATATTACCGCGTTTTAATTTTCAATGTACTATCGTTACTTTAATTTAAGTTACATTGAAAATTAAAACTCTTCAAAACAAAATGTCTAGAAATTGTTACATAGTTAATTCCCAAGAAATACAAAAAAATTTACTGCGTCTTTGGTTATTACTTATTCCCAGCGCAGACCCGTGAAAATCACGGGATAGTAAGCTAGAAATATATTTATTTCTTCAAACTTCGCAAAATCACTTTGTGGCGTCATTTTGAATTAAATTAAAACAAATAACTTTGTTATATTATATTAGTGGTTTAAACAAAGTTATTTGTTTTAATTTAATTAGAAATATATTTAGTTAGTAAATAACGCCTTCTTGGAAATGCAAAATAAGTCCCTTGATAATTGACTTAGCTTTGATTTAAACAATAGAAGCTAACTAACTAACGCAGAGGGTAGGCAGAGAGGCAGGATCGCCAAACAGCTCGGTCTTGGCACACAATCCTCGCCTCATTCACATTCATACATCTTTTTTATTTTTTTTATTTATTTAATATTTAAAGGTTTTTTTTACGATAAATACACAATTTTTACATTTTATACAGTGGTAAAACAGTGGATAAGAATAGCTTTTCCTCACCATAAAGAGACAAGGCTCTTGTGTTTGGTGAGGGAATTTTAGTTCAATTGTATAATATCATGTGTGAAAGTAAATAATACAATATGGCAAAAAACAAGGGATAATTAAGAAAATGCAAGATTTATCAATAAATGATTTGAAAGAAATAATAATAATAGTGACATATGGACTCTTAAAACTTTCAGATATAATGGTAGTTTGTTATAATATGTTATACCTAGATAGAGATAAGTATTTTGTGTGTGCTTTGTACTAAATTTAGGGATTTTGATAGTATTCTGATATCTTGCTGATGAATGGAATGGTAAGTTATTTAACTGTACTTCTTTGTAAATTTGTAGAATTGAATATTTTTTATATATTTTGTCTATTGTAGGTACATTGAATATTGAAAAGAGAATTTCAGTAGAAAATTTGGATGGTTTTTTCAAAATTACTTTAATTATCAATCTTTGAACAATTTTGAGTGGATTTAAAATATTATTATAAGTTCCTCCCCAACCAATAATACCATATTGCAATATAGATTGAACAATTGCATAGTACACTCTTTTTAAGTTTTCTAATCTAAGAATATTTCTTAGTCTTATAAATATATATACATTTTCGAAATCTTTTGACAAGTTCACAAATTTGTTTTTTCCATTTAAAATGTTGATCTATATATATATACCAAGATATTTAATTTCAGAAGTTGGACTAAGTATTGAACATGCTTGATTGCAATTTGTTCTGTTACATTTAAGTTGATGAATTATAATTTTTAGTTCTGGTTTTAATCTAAATTCTAATCTATCTATCTTATCATACATTATTATTTATTATATTAATTATATGATGGCCGGCGTAGTCCAGCGGTAGGGCGTTGGACAGCCATTCCGGAGGTCACGGGTTCGAACCCGGCGTGCGCAAATAAATGTTATTTAATTGATTTGTGTTATTTCACAATTAATTATTTAAAATAATATATAGTAATATTTGCGGCACGTTCCAGAGTGGAAGATACTCTTAGTATCGCCCTGGTGTAAGACCACCATTCAGAATTGAAACGTTGCTTGAAATGGCTTTAGCCATGTTTAGTGACTAGATCTGAATAGCCAGGTACTTCCCCACCTTCCTCATTCTCTTCTCCTTCCCTTCCCCACTTACCTTCAGCCTCATAACATACGCCAATCGGGGATGCCATAGTCTCACTGATTCCAGACGGGAGCAGTTAGGAGTTGGGACTCTGATGTATTCACTATAATAAATATATATTATATTATTCTGACTCTTGACATGGCCCGACTCTAGTATCTCATTCACTTCACATCAAAAATAAAGAGGTACTTCATTGCTTATCGGAATTCATGACACCTTGACATCAGATCAGTTCAATTTTGAAAATGACAATTAGAATAATTTTCTCTTAAAATATTATTATTTTACATGTAGGTGGGTAGGTACTTTATCGCTTTTCTGAATTCTTCACACATTCAGATTCAATTTTTAAAATGACACTTAAATTCAAAGCATATCCAACGTCATTGAATCAGAGCTACACAGAGAGACTGATAGACCCACAATAGAAATTAGTATTTTTGATTATACTGAATGAATTTTTTCTAAATTTTAATATGAGAAAAAAAACCGTAAAACTGATCGAATGTGTGGGTAAATTGTAAAGTTTGAGGTGTCGAGTTGGTCTTGATGATATTCAACATTACCATGAAAATCAACATTGTTGACAAACTTTGATTAAACTCGATCTTGATAAAGGAGCTAAAGCTTGCAAACCAAGCTTTTCACTCCATTTGCGTACATTATATTACATCGCAGTCAAGTCAAGTCCAGACCGTAATGGTCACAAGTTAAAATAATGGTAGTAATCATGTATCAAGCATATCTTTTTACAGATAAGCAACAGATTGACTTATTTTTTATCGATGATTTTCAGATATATTCCGTATTCCGTATTCTGTTGCTAATATTCTGTTGCTAATATTTTGTTGATATTCCATTGCTATAATATATGTATTTTTCTCATTGTATAATATTTTGTGATATCTTACGGTATTTTTGAAAATATATTATTTCCATTTTGTAACTATACATATTATCTATACCTAAGCAGTTCTAAATGTATAACATAAGTACATAGACTAGCTCCCCAGTTAGACCCGGGAATATTTCTCTAGTAACTGGATAACTAAAAAATTGATAAATGATATGTAATGAAATGATATTATAATTGTGAATGAAATTATATGTTACAAATTAATAAAACAAAAAAAATAACTTTGAAAAATTGAAAATGTATTTTAAATTGTGTGTACCTATTCTGTCTATTAAAGATTTCATAAAGCTGTGTCCAGATTGTTGAAGATAACATCGTTTCGATCGTTCTGATAGTTCCAATAGAAGAAATTATATGATTTGCTTTTTTCAATGATTTAATTAGAATAAAACTAGTTCTAGCTATGTTATGGTCATGGTTCTTGTCATTTAAAAAACCATCTATTTGAATCTTACTTTGTTTATTTTTTATTTATTTATTTATTGTTTTGGAACATTTACAGAATATTAACATGAAAAATTATAGAATAAGCACTGTTGAGAGCGTAGGCGTTAATATTCAACTTAAAAATATTCACAGCATGCACAGTCTAAGAATTGTCTTTCACTACGGAGTAACAATGATAAGAAATAACAGAATATAAAGATAAGTATATGGATTAAAATTATAAGTAAAATTAAACATAAAATTTAAGGAAACATATAATGTACAAATAGAATAATAGATTTTGGTTTTCTTTATTGAATGAATGAGTGGAAATTAACCCTCCTCCCGACATCCGATTAGGCTGAAACTCGGCAAAATACACTCGTTTTTGATGACAATGTATTCTTCCGTTTTGGTATCATGCACGCAGACTCGGACATAACTGCATTTCGATGGTATACGGCACCCAAAATTCGAAATAAATGTAGGTCTCGATTGAATAAATGGGTGAATGAAGCGGATACTGGGAAATGGAAAAAAAACCCAACTTTGTGACGTCCGATCAAGCTGAAACTGGCAGATACATTCCTTGTCGATGACAATGCATTCTTTAATCATATAGGAACTCGCTGACTTATACGCATTTCTCTGAAATTCGATGACATTTCGGCACTTAATATAAGAAATGTCGGGCAATCTTCATCCTGCAACTGTCAATTCCTAACTTACCATGTATAGTTTTACATTCCATATTGATAAACAAAGAACTTATGATCTTTATCAGCTAATTTTTCAATCACTTATATTTTATTTACATTCCACTCAATATATTTTTATCTGAGATAGCTTTATTTCAAAAATCCCTAATTTATTGAGGTTATTGCGACATTAACTTCAGACAGTCAGTCGAAGACAGTATTTAATATAGATTTGGTACAACCACTAAAAAACTAAAAAATATATTTATAAAGTTTAATCTTTGGCAAACTGTTGAAATGACGAAAGATCTGTTTAACTTCACAAAAGAACACTCTAAATTCGCTGAAGGTTCCAGTCAGTTACTTCGCAAGATAAAACAATGAAAAAACCACAAAAATTCCTAGACCGAAAAGCATAAAAAATAAAGCAAAATTTGAATTGCTAAGATCGTCAACAACTCGAGATGCTTCTCTTTTTTATTTATTTTGCCCGAATTCGCAGGTATTTTTCCAAGTACGTGAAGTAATTAATTAGAAAGCCAAGTGAATCTTTCGAAGAAATGTATGAAAAGGTGCAGCGGAGCGAAGAAATTAAAAGCCGCGGAATAGGTACTTACAACCTTTCACCCCTGAAAGGGACTTACAACTGTGAAGATTAACTAAGTTAATTTGTAAGGGTCGCCAAAAAAACAAGATAGACCTGAGATTCGTGTAAAAAATAATCAGGTACTCCTTCTAATTTATTTACGTCAGCCGGCAAACAAAGTACCTATTTTATAAATTTATTTTTCAATTCTGCATATTGCGTAGGTACTAACTACGCTGTGTAAATAAATATATTGATTCCAAATATAAACCAAGGAAGGTGAGCTGTTCATACTAAGTAAAAACCTACAGCCGTACTTATAAGAAAACACTTCTCAACCGTTAAATGGTATTTTTGTTACACTTTGAATAAAGACTGAACAATTTCTATTTCGAATTATTACTAATAAATATGTATTTAACTAATAATGTGAAAGAACTGCCAATATAGCATCTTGGTTGACAGGCGCATACGCCATGCGAGTGATTTTCTTTGTGATCCAAATCATGTTTTTGTTCACAATTTCTATTCTAATGACCAGTTTAATATTATAGCTCTTAAGTTAAATTCGAAATATTTACGTTATTATTTATTTGTATTACTTTTATTCATTAATTTAGTTTCATGTTATCGGAAAAAGCGAGGTTACTTCTAACAAATTGTGTTTAAATTGACTCTTACCACGTGAGTTTAATAAAATTTCCATGAAAATGGTGTTTTTTAATAACATAAATGTCTTAAGCACGTGTAGGTAAATACAAATTTAAAAAATCAACGTTTATATTGTCCAACGGAGAATTGAAAACGTCAGATTTTTTTGATAATTCTCAAAGAATCATTATTATAATTATTCCAACGAAAAATACCATCTTCGGACTTAATTTACTCGAAAACAAAGGCCCAAATTTAAAAATAAGGAAAAACATACATTTTCGGAGAAAACTTCTTCAGAAAGGTTTTAACTTTGTGAAGGCATTATTTATTTTATTGAAAACACAAATAAATGTACTTACTCCTGATGATGAACATTGTTCACTAAAGAAGTTAATTAATAATATATGTATATGTAAATGAAGTGATGTAAATGAATTTGTTTGTCTTTTTAATAAAATTTAAATAAATGTTATTACACAAAATCGACTCCAAATGTGAATACACCGTTGCTGTTTTAGAGTGCCAAAATTTTACCTGTCAATGCTATACTATGGCACAAAATTATAATTCAGCATATATTTACCCCGCAGCATAAAGAGAATTAGAACATCAATACAGCACTAGATTCACGCGCAACGACGGGTTAATTAATAAGAACGTTTGAATACAAAATACCGAAGATATTTAATTTATTACCTGACACTATAAAGCAGTGTAATTTTATGAATAAGGTTAAATATATGGTGAAAAATTGGCTATCGGAAAATTTTTTTTTATGAAAAATTGTTGAATCTGTAGATATAAGATGTAAATTAATATAACTCTTAAAATGTATTATGTAACTAAACTATAAGCACCTGCTGACAAGCTAATCCAATTTAGTGTTGGGTAGGACACGATATCAGGGTGAGTTTGTATGAGGTACTCAAATACTGAAATGAGGTGTTGAGGTGTACCGCCTCATGTGAGGTGAGGTGTAGCAATATTTTCACATCTGTCGGGAGGGGGGGGGGGTTTGTCTTAAAATCGGGTAAAATTACCGTTTTTGAAGCTTATTTTAAATTAACGTTGCAGGCAATGGTTCCCGCTCCCCGCTAGCGAGTATTCTAACTCAACTGATATCTTGGACGTGGGATAAATTCGATCATTAAAAACTCTAATCCAACCGCAGTAGGTAGCACCGAATTGGACAAACAAATGTACGTATTACTGTTGTCTATGTTACTAACTGGCTCCAGATTGTTGAGAGCAGTTGGGACTCTTCTCTTGTCCAGCATAAAAACTCGCCTACCCCCTTCCATCCTCATCCCTTCCCCCCTCATAACCTCCCCTCTCCTCAACCCCCCCCCCCCTTCCTCACCATTTCTTCCTCACCCCTTCCCTCCTCCTCACCTACTGTTCACCCCCCTCCGCACTATTTCTCCCCCCCCCCTCCTCCTCACCACCCTACTTACCCCCTCCTCACCACCCTCCTCGCAACTTTTACCCCCTCACCCCCTCCCCTCATTACCCCTCCTCACCACCCTCCTCACCCCCTACTCACCACCATCCTCGCAACTTTTACCCCCCCCTCCCCTCCTCATCCCCCTAAACCCCCTTACCACCACTCTCCACACCGCCTCACCAACTTACCCCACTTTATCACGACTCTACCTTAGTCCCCCTCCCTTGGGAGCAGTTGGGACTCTTGTGCGGTATTCACATACTACAAATTTTTTTTAATGTACGTATATATTAATATAATAAAAAAGAAAAAATTAAAAAAAAATAATCTCAAAAATTAGATAATTTGTAGAGCACCGTTTTTGTGAGAAAACCCCTCAAAGGCGCTGTAATATAGTAGCTCTAGCTCGCGGATCTAATACAAATACGTCGCCAACGATATAGTGCTAGTATACCAACTACCTCTCCACCTTGTAGTAATACAAAGAAAAAGAGTTGGACCTCAAATACGTCCCGTACGATGTATTGCTACTACACCAACTACCTCATCACCTCATAAATTTGTAGTAATACAAAAAAGAGTTGGACCTCAAATAAGTCCCATACACCAACTACCTCATCACGTCATACATTTGTAGTAATACAAAAAAGAGCTGGACCTCAAATAAGTCCCATACACCAACTACCTCATCACCTCATACATTTGTAGTAATACAAAAATGAGTTGGACCTCAAATACGTCCCATGCAATGTAGTAATACTACACCAACTACCTCACGACCTCATATTTGAAGCGGTACAAAGAAAAAGAGTTGGACCTCAAATATGTCCCATGCAATGTACTAACACTACACCAACTACCTCACCACCTCATATTTGAAGCGGTACAAAGAAAAAGAGTTGGACCTCAAATATGTCCCATGCAATGTACTAACACTACACCAACTACCTCACCACCTCATATTTGAAGTGGTACAAAGAAAAAGAGTTGGTACAAGCACATTTTGTGAGGTGACGGGACATTTTACGCCTTTGTATGGGACATTTGTAGTGCATCTTGTATGAGGTACTCAACACTAATCCAAATGGCTAAGCAACTTGTTTGTTAATTTGTATTATTTTAAGTATTCTTTCAATAAAAAAATAAAATAAAAATGCAGATTTCCCAGTTTCCCGTTTGTACTATGAGTTTCCGGACACCGTGTATAATATATCTTACCCTTAATGGTGGCATAAAAAAACGATGCACCGCAGAACTCCACACGATTTAAAACTCTTTACAAACTCATGAGCAACATTTTAGAAATATGGCATTTACTTACTTCCTCGACTGACGTGAGACCTTCATTTAATTATAGCTTCTGCTTGAAGTAGTGAATGGAGAAGTAAAGAGAATGAAAGTATTAATTATATTGCAACACATAATTTTCTTTTGGGTAGCTTTAATGCATGTACGATATTTGCTTTATTCCGAAAGCAAATTAAGGTTTCTTTCATACTACTCGTAGGTACTGTCCGTATGAAAACAAATTTTTAAATGGAAGTACTCCTCATTCAAAATCATTTGACAGTGAAGTAATTAATTGAATTGTACGGTAATTCATGGAAATTAAAAAAAAACGATTTCGTACAGAAAGATAAGATAGCAATCATTCGGTTTGACAAGACAAACACTAATAATTCTTAAAATATGACAATAATTTTTTTTTCTTTGTTTGTGATAATATATTACAAAATTATACATAATATTTATAATACATTATTCCCATTGAGTTTAATAAAACTCATTTCGGGAAGGACAACATTATACAATTATGAAAATTATTTTTACTTGTGAGTAGATGACGATAATTTGAAATTAATTTGAAGCCTACATCCGGATTCCAGGACAATTGATGCTCCGACAGTTGGCCCACCGGTATACTTATATACAACTAGCTGACCTGGCATGTGTTGCAATGCAACTTAAATAAATAAACTGTTTCTTCCAGCGTGTCCTTTCCCATTCGTCCCCGTTCTCCTTCCGCCTTCTCTTCCTCTCCTTTCTCCCCCGCGTTCCACTTTCACCTTCCTCCTCCCCTCTCCTGCTGTCCATCTTCTCACGACCCCCCCCTTTTTGACGCATTCCCCTTTCCACCTTCCCCCCCTCCCTCCTTCCATTACGTGGATTCCCCTCCCCCTTCGCGCGTATTAGGATATATATATAATCTGATAATCTTCGGATGAATTTCAACTTTTTTTTTTTTTTACATTAACTCCACACAGGAGGCCCTGAGGAAAATAATTTCCCTCAGGGCCTATGTCATCTTTGAAGATGCTGTGAGGAGGGTCTTTTTGAGGAGAGGAAGGAGTGAACGTGGGTCTTGAAGAGACCCATGTTATAGAAGGGAGGAAACACAGAGGCCGGCAAATCGTTCCACAGCCGAGCTGTTGAACACAAGAACGAGTCGTAGAAGCGTCCCGTTCTCATGTGACAAATGTCAACTGTGTAAATGTGTTGGGCGCGCGTTTGGCGTGTTTCCCGACTATGCACCGGTGCCGAGGGGATCAATGACGCTAGCTCCTCGGAGCATCTTCCATTGAAATACCGGTAGAACAAGGATAGCATTCCCACCCGACGCCTGTGCTCTAAAGATTGCAATCCGTTTGTTAAGACAGGAGAATCTATCAAGCGGACCGCCCGTTTCTGCACAGAGTCGAGGGTGTTTTTCAGGTACATCGGGGCTCCAGACCAGAGATGGCTGCCAAATTCAACAGTGGGGCGCACTTGCGATTTGTACAGGGTTAGCAGTTGTGTACAATTAAAGTATATGCGGGCCCTGTACAGTACGCCCAGTTTCTAAGAGGCCAACTTAACTCTGGCCTCGATGGAGCCCCCGTACCTGAGCTGGTCACTTAGAAATTTTTAAAAAATCAACTATTTATTTATATTGATAGTGTTCTGGTAGATACCTTAAATCATATTTTTTAATTCAAACTAATTTTCCTCGGGGCCTACGTCATATTTGGGGTTTCCGTTTTGAGGATCTTTTGAGGAAAGAAAGGAAATAAAGCTATGGGAAGGAAAATAGTATAAGAGGAGGGAAGGAATAAAAAAGTAGGTAGGAATGACGGACGTCTAAATCCGTCCCTCCCACTGCGGTGCGGTATTGGTTACATAAAAAATATTTCTCGGAGCGACGATACCCCTAACCGCATCGCAAATTGATTCGTGTAGATAAATTCCTAATAGATAAATTTTGCAGATAAAAAACCTTTATAATATATAATGTTGTATATTTATTCATTTTATTTTATTTATTTATTTATTGAATCTATATCATAAGGTTTACATTTTTTTTGGCCTTGCCTGTCTCACTAGGAACTCCTGTGTCGAGACAGACTAGTTTACAAATATTTTTTAATTATTATATGAAGTACATTTTTCAATAAAGCAAAAATATTTGACAAAATTTTCAGGTTGGTAGATAGTGTTAACAATAGTGAGATATACGATTATATTTGGGTGAGGTGACTAATCATTGCACGACCTTTTTCGATGATCCATTGTTTGATCAGAATTTTGTATTTTTTAATATTATTCGATTGTCTTGTTTTGTCAGGTAGGTTATTGTATATTTTAGACGCAATGTATTTGAAATTTCTTTGACCAAATGTTGTGTTTGTTTTAGGTATTTGTATGAGTTCTTTGGTATAATATTATAATGCCGTTATAAATAACTAGCTTATGACCCGCAACTTCGTCTGCGTAGGATTAGTACTTCGAGTAGCCTATATTCTTTTCCTAGGTCCCATCTATTTTTATACCAAAATTCTTAAACTATTTATTTAAAATATCTATAATTCTTAATTCGATTCAAAGTATTAGGCGAATACTTAAAATAAATTCACTAATAAAATAGAATTTTGATTTAACAATCATTGTTTTGCAAAATATCATTATCAAATTTTGACATTTTCTGTTAAACAATAATTATTATATCGTAATATAAAAAAATAGTTAGTTTTATAAATTATAGCCTGTATGTTATTGTGATGTATGAGCTACATTATTGTAAAGTTTCATTAAAATCCATTCAGTAGTTTTTGCGTGAAAGAGTAATAAACACACATACATCCATACAAACTTTCGCGTTTATAATATTAGTAAGATGCTAAAGATATACGATTTTTCTACGTGAGTTCCAAAACTGTATATCTAACAAAAGTTATGTCACAAAGTCAGCAAAAAATAACAAAAATAACCAATTTTGGTAGATACTTTTCAAGGTTGTTACAGAAATAAACTTCGCAACCAGTTCCCCCATGACCTTAACTTTTACAGGACAGTAAATTTTATTTATTTATTTATTTATTTATTATAGAAGGATACAAAAAAGTACATTTTACATATAAGAAAGCTTTGTCTGTCCAACTAGGAAAGTTTCCCGTTCTAGGACAGACAAATTGACAGGTTTTAGTTCATATTATTAGTCCTTAAGAAATGTACATAATTACATAACAAAAAACTGAAAACCACAAAAAACAAAAAAAATATTATTTTTCTCTGAAACCAAAGCTCTGTATTGAAAAGTATAAACCAGGTACGTGATAACAGGATGTAGGATTTATAAAAATTTTACAGCATAAAAATATGAAGTTATTTAGGTTACGGGTTTAGAAGTGTAAGCTTATAATACATAGTAGGTACATTAAAATTTACAATATTAGATATAATTTATGTATGCAATAATATACATGATTTTTTTCCTAAGCGTTGTAACTACGATGTGTAATAAATTATGTGCAATCATGATTATTTTCACTGATTTAAAACATGTTTTCAGTTCATACGACAATACCAATATACACCGCGCTAATGGCTTGATATATATATATGGATATATCGGATTGATGAGGTTCCAATTTAAACTATAATATTTTGCAGCGAAAAGCACGGATCCATCACGGAACAAAAAAGAGCGATCGCAGCTTGGGGGAACCGTCGTCCAAAACAAAATACATATATATTTGCTACACCTTATGATGATGAGGTATGTGTACATATCTATTGTGTATGGTGCCTCTAATTAAAAATTCAAACTCACATAAAGTCATCTGAAATAAACTGAGATATTCATGGTCAGTAAATAATATTATGCAGTATAAAATCTCGGACCCTCACTGAGACAACAGAATTGTGTGGAACGTGGGATGTGAGTAAAATGTTGCAATAAATAATATTAACGATTAAAATTATACATACAACCAAGTTTTGGAAAATTATTATCTGGTCACTAGATTGGTTTTAAACGACGCCATCTTTTTTAATGGCCCTTTGATAAACAATTTTCTATCTGTCGAGCTTTATCTGTTACAAATATTATCTATGATTAATATTATCGATTTGGTCCTTCTATGATTTGTAATTCCAATCACTCAAATATCTAGCACGAGGATGGGATGAAGCACGAGCAATTAGTAGGTACCTGTAATGTTTTTTTATTTATTTATTTATTTATAGATACAAAAGAAAGTACAAGTTACACATTAGGAAGCTTTGCCTGTCCAACTAGGAAAATTTCCCGTTCCAGGACCAGTGGCGGCTCGTGACTTTTGGTGAGCCAGAGTGCCAACATTAACAAAAATGGAATCATTGATGTCGTTGTAGCCGAAAATCAACTGTTCATTTCATTATATTTTTATAACTATCAAATATCTCGACATTTAAATCGTATTGTAAGTAAGTTTCACAGAACCGGCGCAGAATAATATAGCATGTTTTCGGGAGTGGCATCTAACCGCTATTGGCAGGGTTTCCTCTATCCCTGGAAGCAAGGTACAAAGCTAAAGTGTGATTAATGAGAGAAGTGATGAATAATTCACGATATCTGAACTCAAGGGGTGTTTTCTGGGTGTTAATGACTTGCTTTGGACCGCCCGGAGCTGGGGTGCTAAAAAATCTGTTTATACAAAAACATCACAATCTTATTTCTCGCGATGTAGAACTAGAGGCCAGACGGATTACAATTTCAAAAGATCTATCGTCCCATAAAAAAAGGACGCCCGGGAAAAAACACTTTTCTACATCGAAAATTGCACAAAATGAATAAATTTTTTTATACTGCCTTCTAGAGGGTAAAAACTATGTCGGTATGTTTTCGAATTTTCGATGCGTTTCGTATTAACGTAAACGTTCACTGTCAAACATTTACGATTTATCAAAAAATATTATTTAAGGAAAAAGTGCTGCTAACTCAACTCTCATAAAGAATTATAAAATTATAAAAAGCTACCGACGTAGCTTCTTCTTTCTAAAAAATATATATTTTTTAAAAATTCAATTTCGTGAAAGTTTCGGTGTAGAAAAGTGTATTCATAAACCCCTTTTCGAGCGATTTCTGTAGGTAAATTTGAGCGTTGTCTCATTCGCACATTTCGCATTCGCGTGTATTGTAAGTGTGCGTGAGCTTATTGTGAGCGGGACAGAATGACAGACGCGGGTGTTCCGCGTGTCGTTTAAAGTCTAGCCTCTTAAGAGAAAACTGGGCGGCGTTTTGTCTATACAGACATGTTCTCCGATTACCTCTCTGGGTTTTGACACTAGTGCAAATAATTTTTAAAATAATATAGATATCTACCACTAGCGTGTCGGTACGTTTTTTTTTTTTTGATAAGTTACTTCTTATAGGAATTCTGACCCGACAAAAATCGTTAAAACTATACGTATGTTTTTGAACAGTAAGGCGATCCGCTCTCGGAGGCAACTGAAAACTGTAAACTGGCAACTGTCTTTGTATGACAATGTGATAGCCCGCACACTACACAAACACTCAAAAACCCGTTGTCAATGGTAACGCAAGCGGTGGCTCGCGACTCGCACTGCAGATTGCCGTGGCCGTTGCTAGTTGTCAGCTGTCAGCTGATTGTTCTTCGTCTATGGTTAAACAAGCTTTTTGACCAATCAAGACATAGAAACCAGCCGGTTTTAGTTTGGTTTTAGTTGCCTCGTCAGCGGAGCGCCTAAAACATACAGATAGAGTATTTTCTTCTCATACAGTTAGTAAAAAAAAATTTTGGAGGAGAAAACTAGGGAATTAAAAATTTCGTTTTATATGTTGGTGAATTTATTTAGTTATTATCAGTCCGAGGTGCAGTTGTTTCTTTCGTTCAGTATTCGGGGAAGTAAGGGCGACAGTGATAGCAATAGTTTGGTAAAAAATATATTGTGCAAATTTCTCGGCGATCGGATTTTCTCTTTATAAAAGCATTGAAAAAAAAGGAATGGAGTTTGACAGCCGGCGTAGTCCAGGGGTAAGCCTTTGAACTACCATTCTGATGGTCGCGGGTTCGAATCCGGCGTGCGCAAATAAATTTTATTTCATTCATTTGTGTTATTTCACAATTAATTAATTAAAAATAATATATATACTATATTTACGGCACGTTCCAATGTGGAAGATACTCTCAGTATAGCCCTGGTGTAAGACCACCATTCAGAATTATGTGTTTAGTGACTAGATCTGAATAGCCAGGTACCAGCCATGACTGGTTCTGAATAGCCAGTTACCCACCTTTCCCCCCCCCCCCCCAAATCCTTCTCTTCCCTGCTTACCTTTAGCCTCACAACATATCATAATTGGGGATGCCATAGTCTCACTGGCTCCAGACGGGAGCAGTTGGGACTCTTGTGAGGTGTTCACTATAAAAATATAAAAAAATCAAGAATACAAACCACCTCACTTTATTTAAATTAAAAAGGTAATTTTTTTCCGTAAAGATAAGTGGAAACAGGATTTTTAACATCCCGAAAACTTAAGTAAAAAATAGTTCCCCGAATTGACGCCCACGGCGCCAGTCGCAACAACAAGAAAGCTGTTGAAATTGTTTTAATAAAATATCAAATTTGATTATTTTATAAACAAAACAAATTTAAACGAAGGTAGGTGTGGATAAAGGCACTTAAGCAAAATGTGATAGACAAACACAATATGCACGAGTGCGAAATTATAATGAAGGATTTGGATAAAATGGAAATGAACAAAACACTAATTGTGGTATTGCTCCAAGTTTTGAAGATATTTTAAAAATTAAAAGTTTAAAATTAAGTTGTGTGGACTGTAATTAAATTGATTTTACATTTAACAAATGATTGGAAACAAATTTCTCCAAACACTGCTGAGTATTCTCAACTACACACTGAATTTATCACCGTTAGTTTGGAAAATAAAATGAAGGGACCATTGTGAAATTTTCTTTATGGTAGTGCGAATGGCGTACGCGGAGTAGTAAGTGAGCGAAATTTTTGCGCTACGGTTTATAATGGACTTGTATCCTTGGTGGCGCGCCACGGCGAAGTTAATTCAAATGGAACTTCGGCTGAAGGGCAGCAGTCGGTACAATTGCCAAAATACAACAATGCAACAATAATCAAATTAGCGTAAGCAAAGTGTATTTTATTTATTTGTAAATTATGATATCATTTTTTTTTGAGAAACCTCACAAGAGTCCCAAGTGCTCCCTTCTGGAGCCAGTGAGACTATGGCATCCCCAATTGGAGTATGTTGTGAGGCTGAAGGAAAGTGAGGAAGGGAAGGAGATGAGGAAGAGGAAGGTGGGAAAATACCTGGCTATTCAGATCTAGTCACTAAACACGGCTAAAGCCATTATTAAGCAACGTTTCAATTCTGAATGGTGGTCTTACACCAGGGCGATACTGAGAGTATCTTCCACTCTGAAACGTGTCGCAAATATAACATATATTTTTTTTATTAATTATTTGTGAAATAACACAAATTAATCAAATAAACTTTATTTGCGCACGCTAGGTTCGAACCCGCGACCATCCGAATGGGAGTCAGGATTTTTACCACTAGACCACGGACGGTCGTCATACCTTACCCCCTTCCCCCAAGCAATGCTTACTTCATCAGGTATCTTACTTACTTCAAGTTAATCTCTTAGAATTGTCGTCACTCATTTTCTTTACTATTTTGTGTAAAATACTACAATATTCTTTTTTCTCGTAACGTATATTATAGATTTTGTAATCCTATTACAATTCAAATGAATTATTGTTTATAAACTAAACGTACATTGTTCATAACCTAAATAATGACTGAAAAGTAATTGCCACGTAATATAATACTACGAACCAATCGCAGTACAGTCAGGAATCTATGAGATTTCTAGTAAGGGCACCTGGAATTAAAAATAAACTCGCGATGAAAACCTGCCGGTCTACCCTAAATCCTGATTCTGATCTAGTTACTCGATTCAGTCTAGAACTCAGCCGACGCGCTTGCCTCCAGAGACTGCCTCACGTCTCCGGCCTAAGGGTACGATCATAAAGAAAGCGGGTTTGGCTTTCAGATTAACGGCGCTCAGTGCCTCAGTCCGTCGACGGCAATTGGCGCCGAGTTGTGGACATACAGAACGCGGATAAAACCTGCGCAACCTGCGCGGTAGCCTGACAACGGCTGTCAGCTTTTATTTTGTAATAACAGCAAATGTTATTTAATACTTAATATACATACAAAATATTTAGTATGTATCACCCTCATACAAAGCAGACGGTAAAGCAATGATTTTTTATCTTAAAATATTTAAAAAAAACTCAGGAGAACGTGATAATATTCTGTACACGCACGCCTAAAAGGAATTTACTTGTGACATTTGAGGTTATTTCAAAATGTTATGTTATGTTTCCAGCACTTGTCAACATTTCTGTTGCTATGAAATGCATCTCTTTTATCCCAGATTGGCGATTTGTTGAAAACAGCGGCAATTAATAGATCGCGCATTTTGATAATAGACTTCCTTCAAAACATGAAACAAGCTTCACCAGTGTTGCCAAAATGAAAAACCATGTTTCAGGGAAAAAAAAATACTAAACTGAAGTTTAAGAATAAAATTCCTGATTTCAATCAGCAATCCAATCAAAAGTACAGACTTTTGTTAGTTAAATACATGTTTGACATAGTTTTTAAATAACCGTGGAGGTCACCATAGAGAACACCAAATCATAAATAACCAAAAATCCATGAAAACGTGGTAAAAATCATGAACATAACAACACCGAGTTGCACTGACCGGCGTCACCGGCGAGCAGGAATTAAGAATTCATTCCGGTAAAGCTTCTCGGCGCCGCTTCGCGCGGACACAAATCTGAACCTGCCTGCATTGTGTTCGACCTCATACGTTGACATACAAACATTCTAGTCGGCGCGGCCGCGCCAGCCGGCCGTCCATGCGCCGACTAACCTGAAAGCCGAATCCCGCTTTCTTTATGGTCGTACCCTCTAGCGGTCTATACACCATGCTGCGAACAGCCCGACATATCGGGCTGTTAGCAGCTGGCTATTGTCTCATGTCTCTTTTTTCCTCGTGCGAACCCGTAATATTCTGTTTCACGTTGTCTTCTGTCTCTTTTATTAACACAACAAATTCAATATCACCATCTCATTTCACTGCGGCGCATCGGTTGGTAATATCGGCAGACGGTTTCTTCCAATATGCAGTCAACGTGAAATAGAGTGTTACGGGTTCGCATGAGGAAAAAAGAGACAGGAGACAACCTCCAACCTTCGATTTTTATCCAGCTGCTAATGGTGTGTAGACCGCTTTTAAACCGCGTCTGCTGTCCGAGACCGATTAATATCTCAAGCAACCCCTTATTACGATCACTCTCCACCACCGTTTACCGTTGAGCATCGGCCTGGAGGATTCGCCGGCGTTTATCTCCACCACCACTGTATCAATCATCTCATTGGACCACCAGTAGGATCAGTGACCTTCACAATTAGTTGACGATAACAACATCATTAAGTCTCCGCCATTCACGTGTCGGGCACACATCCCGTCGTGATGTGACGTACATGATATGCATCCCATGGTGATGCATACCAAAATATATCAACAACAACAGAAGCCTTCACCTTCTCATCCACCTCCCGTCGTGATGTGACTTAGTAGTATGTGTAGCCCATCCCATTGTAATACATACACACAAATTTGTGCATTGTAAAGACACAGTACCGCATATCATCTTTCATTGTCTCTGCCTGCCATTACCCACAGGAATACAGGTAATATGGTAATGTTAATTTAGCTGGTATAATAATGAACTATGGTTCATTCACCAATCTTTTTTTTTTTTAAAGAAAGACAAACATTCCTGGGTTACGAATAACCCAACAACATTTGAAAATCTCCTACTATCACCACACTTAGCGGAAAATGTTGCTTGTGTTGTGATGGAGGACTTAGCCAGCCGAGGAATCGAACACGGAACGCCTGGGTGGGACCCAAACGCTATGCCCACTCAACCACTGACCGTTCCCGTCGGCGGCATGTACCTTTTCTCGGAAGACTGTTTCAATGTGGATGAGTGTTTCATGCTGATAATTATTGCTTATAATAATTGTTACCCTTTGTGCTATGCATACAATCTTGTCGTAAACATTAGTTTATCAATTAAAAAATAGTGAATAATTCATGTCATTTCATTGGTTTGATGTTTGAGCTGAAGCACGTTTATCAAAGAACGTATTTTGTCACCCTGTGAGCCGTCGACAGGATAAATATAATTTTCTGATCTTGACATATGGATTGAAACATTTAACTTTAAATGTAACTAAAGGCAAGGCTTACGTGATCATAGTTACTCTCAGCTTTTAGAAATTAAAAACCAGGATTTAAATTAAGCAAGATTACCTAGTTAAGCAAACTTAAGCCAGATTAGAGGCAGCAGAAACGTGAGAGGAGAACAAAGTATTTTTTTTTTATCTTCCAGATTATCATAGATAAAAATGGAAAGCACAAACAACGCTGTTTTTATAATCCTGATAAGTTGGTTGGAAATCACGGGATTTTGTTTTTTGTGAACCTTTTAGTTTTTTTTTTGTTCTTTAGGAAAAGAGTTTTAACATTTTTATCAAATATTACTAAGACCACCAAACCACGAAGGCAACTAATGCAAATAATGCAAGGAGAATTGCGAACGTTGCCCGGCCTATGACCCACTGAATAGAAAAACCTATAGAAGAGCATTATGGGCGTGTCTGTACATCCGAAGAAGGGTCAATTTATCTTATTTCCGCAGCAATTTATTTAACAATTTCTCATATCCAAATTCATATCTGAACAAATAATCAATTTCATTGAGTCGAAGGGTCGTATTACGTAAATTTTCGACCTCATTTTTTGCAAATCGGTAATAATTTCCATCAGGACCAAAGTCTGTGACTGTTGAATATTGCATACAATTAGGATTTCCAATCCCGCAATCCCGCGGTATTTCAGCAATATGCCGGGTTCTCTCGACCCAGTTTGGACGGATGGATTCATATGTCCGTCACTTCTGGACACATTGATGCCTGTAACGGTGACCCACCCATTACACCTTTTTCCTTCCCAGATCTGCTCTCTCCTTTCCTTAATAAGACCCTCCACACAGCATCCCCTAAGATGACATAGGCCCTGATGGAAATTATTTTTCTCGGGACCTAATGTGTGAAGTTGATGTAAAAAAAGCGGTATTTCACTGTGCGGGATTTGCGGGATTGAAAATTGCAACTAAAACTTTACCACAAACAAGTGTTTGTCCCTTTGCGACTAGTGAGAACCAACTAGTGACCGCTTTCCGCTGCTAGGCTTTTGATAGCAAATAATAACAAAAATTGCGTTACGACGTAGTGCAGCGGTAGGGCGTTAGACTCCCATTCCGAAGGCCGCGGGTTCGAATCCGGCGTGCGCAAATTAATTTGATTTAATTGTTTTGTGTTATTTCACAATTAATTATTTAAAATAATATATAGTATATTTGCGGCACGTTCCAGAGTGAAGATACTCTTAGTATCGCCCTGGTGTAAGACTACCATTCAGAATTGAAACGTTGCTTGAAATGGCTTTAGCTGTGTTTAGTGACTAGCTCTGATTAGCCAGGTACTTCCCCACCTTCCTCTTCCTCGTCTCATTCCCTTCCCCACTTACCTTCAGCCTCATAACATACCCCGATCGGGGATGCCATAGTCTTACTGGCTCCAGACGGGAGCAGTTGGGACTCTTGTGAAGTATTAACTATAAAAAAAATTAAAAAAAATTAAAATGCTGACACAAAATAAATTTCAAATATTATTGAAGAAGTGAAAAATTGTATTTCAAACCAAACAAATATTCCAAATATGAGAATGTTTGCCATTTCATTCCAAATCGTTGTCTCTTCGTAAAATCATAATAAAAACGTTAGTCAAAATGAAAATGGCAAACTGACAGCGAACTTAAAACGAATCGAGCTTTTGTGTGAACGGCTAAGCCTTGATTCCCTCGTCAAAAGCTGAGTGTTGAATATTTTTTCTTCCATTTTGAATGCTGCTTCGGAAATTTGTTTTTTTTTTAGAAATACCTGTTTTGTTTTATTCGTTTCCCTTGGGTGGATTTATTTTTTGTTTTACCTTCTGAAATGTAAAAAACTCATAATGTCGGAAAAATACAACAATGTAACAATGTGATCGAAAAACTCTTACTAACACCAATATAAGCAGAGAAGTTTGTTTGGAGACTTAGCTGGCAGAGGAATTTAACATGCGACGATGCCTGGGAAATAACCCGAGGCATTTGTCATCTCTGGAAATGATAGAACCTACCTACTAATAAACAAATGCTAATACATGAGTTGTATAGCAATTAATTATCGCCGTCTACCCTGCAGGGAAATGGCTTGAACGTATTCTCTGGAGAAAGAACATAATTTAGGATCGAAAGGTTGCATAAAATGGATTTACCCATTTCATCACATTTGGTGACCTGACCTGGGGGCCTAGTCTATATCTCTCACAGCGCCCGTAACGCGGGTTTAGCTACGTCACGAACCCGTATTAACCGTCCTCTGACCGTGCTAAAAACTTTCTCGCGCTCCGATGCTGTACACTCAGTAAATATTAGTGTAATGTATTTATTTAATCCAATACATAAATGTATTGTGGAGGAATACCTAAAATGTTAACTCTATGTTTAGTATATTTACAAAGATATTTCTGTAAATACAAACCGTGACCGCTTAGTTGACAGCACCGTCAAGAAAGGTTAAACGGCAAACGTGCTTGTTTGTGAAACCGAAAGATCGAGACTAGGCCCCCTGAATCGTTAGATACTCCCCAACCCACCTCTATCTCCACCATCACTTTCTCTTCCCAATTCCCCCCAACCCCAAACAGGGATGACATTGTCCCACTGGGTTAGGTTCCCTATCTCTCCTCCAATCCCACTCACTATCCTTAAAACATACCCCAATCGGTGATGACATAGTTCCACTGGCGCCAGACAGTGAAGAGCAGTTGGATCTCTTGTATTGAATTCGTAATTTAAAAAACTGTTTTTCTCAAAATCTTGCAGAGTACATAAGCAGATACACCTTAGACCACCTCCTTGGTCGGGGAGTAATGTTCTCAACCATCCAGAGGTCGCGGGCTCAAATCATGGCATGCGCAAGTAAATGAAAAAAAGCATGGCATGCGCAAGTATCGGAAAAAATATCAATAATATTAAATTGAATATACCACATAGTTCTCCTTGGCTCAATCTACGAATTTTACTTATCCCACTCTGTTGTTTCTCTATCTTGCATGGTAGGGTATCCTGATTTTTTCTTACTCGTATTTGAATTTGTTTTAGATTATGTTGTTGATTTTGTTTTTGATTTTGTTTTAGATTCGTTTTATTTTTTTTTTTGGCTTTTGTTTGAATTGTTTATTTAGATGTACGTTGCTTTTTAATTTTATTTTATTTCCTTTTGTGTGAATTGTTTGTAATGCTGATTTAGATGTACTTTGGTAATAAAAAAAATAACATCTAAAAGCCCAGCAGGGCGTGAAATACAAAATAAATAAATGGCGCTATTTCACAATGCAATGATTTGAAAATATAAGGTACCCAAGTTCCAGAATGGAAAATATCTCAGTATCGCTTTGGTGTAAGACCACCATTCAGAATTGTGTGACTAAATGGTTTTAGCTGTGTTTGCTGACTAGATCTGAATAGTTGGGTACTCCCAAACCTTCCTATTCTTCGTCTCATTGCTCTCTCCACTGTATTCAGCCTCACAACATACTCCAATTGGGGATGTGATAGGCTCACTGGCTCCAGACGGTTGGGAGCAGTTGGGACTCTTGTGCGGAATTTTCATGAAAAAAATCATCCCATCCCTACTTTCGACCCAATTATCTATATCTATCTTTCTCCATCAAACCTACCTTCCAAACCTATCATGTCTGACAATGTGTGCCAATATTAGGTACCTACCTACCTTTGACATTGTGGAACAATAAGACCCAATAAATAATTAACATGTTACCAGTGCTATGATCAACTGATCTCTCAGTTCTTAATTATCGACCATGCTAAAGAAACCTCTGTGCAATGATACCAATCTAGTGATCTCTCATTGTGTGTAAAATTGTGTCAAGTTAAGAGTGATTGACCAGCAGCTGAAAATAAAAATTTAAAAATGCTTGCAACTGTACAGGGAGGTTTCAATGAGAAAGATCGATTATTCCCCGTATCAAATTTTTTAAATAAAAAATTTAATATAGATTTATTTAATTAAAAACTTGCTTTAATATATAGCTACATTCAAGTAAAGAATAAAAATGCCCAAAACGCACGATGATAAATTATTAAATATAGTTTACTTCTTGTAAGTATTTTTTATCATAAGTATTTATGATTTTTTAATTATGTCTAAACAAAATAAGCGTGTAAAATTTTAGTTTGTAAGACCTACATAGAAAAACGGAGGTATTTTTGTCACAAAACACGTTCTGGGATTTATTTTTTAATGATTTTAATTTACCTAAAATTTAAATTTTTAAAACTGCGTTGACTAGATTATGTATTGATTTATTTTCTTGTATGATTATATGATTTTAAATTTTAACGGCCTTACTAAAAAAAAAACACTCCGCGGCCGTTAAACGGTGTTTTTGTGAATCTTTAGATTTGACAACGCCGTATTTTCTTGTTCAAATTGGAGTTTTCATAATAATCCGCTAGGTGGTGTGATTGATGCGCCTGCGCATTGCTTTCCCGCTGAATAAAAAAAAGCCGCGGAAATGCAGAAGAAAGTCGGTCGCGGTGTGTGTGTGATTAATATGATATTTTCGTAAATGATTTCAATCCTTGACTAATTCGCACTTATATTCATTTACGCAATATATTTACTATTAATTTGTGTTGTTTTTCGTTAGTTTAAGTCAAATTGTGACACAAAAATCGTGTGTTCTAAATTGATCTGTCAGAAAATGGTTCTTTAGGTTAAATTCAGAAAAAATTTGCATTTTAAGATCTTTATTTTATTATAAATTCTTGAAAGTGATGTTTTTTGGTGACTAAAATGTCTAATACATATTTTAGTAAACGTATCAAAGAAATTAATGTGTTAAGATGTGCAAGCAATGTATTCAAACGTGAGTTTTTTTATTGTAAATTTTTGGGAATGAAAAGCTAATTTCAAGATTTTTTTATTAAATAAAAGGACTGTGTTTTTTGAATTTTGAATTTTTCCAAATATTTCAATGTTTTAATAGAAAGTGTTTGGGGTAAGTGAGTTTTTTTTTCAATTTGATGTTTGAAGCTTAAAATACTACAGTTTTTAAACATTTAAGTATATTTTAGATATGAAAATCTTAAAGGTAAATACATTTTGGTTCTAAAATGGGATTTGTTTTTACGACATCTCAAAAAATAATAAATATATAGGACATTAAAAAAAGAAATTCGAAATTCGTTGAAAATTTCAAATGGAACAAATATATACAACAGATAAACTACCCTCCTTGGCCGTGTAAGCAATGTACATATCTTTCCATGAACAATTTTTTGTCAGTTCTTAATTAGTAAGGATTCTTCATACATGGTTGTTTGACCACTGTACAAATTTTTCAGAAAGTTTATTAGTAAGGCTGGTAAAATGGCGACGTTGTCAGATCAAAACCATATATTTTGTTTAGTAAGAATTTGAAAAACGAAATATACAGACTTTACACAACGTGCTACAGAAACACCGTTTAACGGCCGCGGAGTGTTTTTTTTTAGTAAGGCTGATATTGTTTAATAGAATCTATCGTTTGAAAATTGAACAAATCTGCCTACGACCAACGGTATAACCTTAAAAATACACTTAGTTTTTCAAAATTTTGAAACTTTTGAAAAAATGCGTTTACCAGATAAAATAACAATCTTTCAAAACCAATTTATGTTTTTTTGTAAAAAAGAGTCAATACGTCTAGAATTTGATTTAAAAAGGACTAATTTCCGGTATTCTCTGGTAATGCCCTCTCAAGTAATCCGTGCGGTTGTCACCTCTTATGATATCTCGCTCACAGTAATATTGATTCGTACGGAAACATTTGCAGTGCTTAACTTCGTGAGCCCTTCGTGTCGTAATATTGAACCTCAAAATAATATGCTTTGGGAAATAAAAATGAGTCAGTTTTTTCTTTTCAGTGTCCACTGTTAATATTCCCATAGTTGTGACATTTTGAAAACCATAATTTTTATGATAACAGTCCATTGATTTTCGCAGTCAATGTATCTGTGACTATGGGTGGATTTTTCCATTTACCGAGAATGCTAAATGCATTGCTAACTGTATAAGTGTATGTTAAAAGTCATAGAAATGGGTTTTTCATTTGACATTTACCCTTTATTTTTACCTAGAATGTTACAGGCCAGCAATGGTACTGTAAAATGCTAAAGTAAAGGTAACCAAAATGGCCGCCGTTGTCAATGTCCCTATAGATGTTCAGAGGTGAGAGGTTATTTTCTTGCTATCTGTTTTACGGCATTTGCTATTATATTACCATTATCATCATTACGTTTGCGACAAGTAACAGTTCGTCAAGTTCTGACGATGAACCTGTAATTAATTATATGACACGACTTGTCGCGACTTAATATACGCAGGACTTTCATATGCCTATTTTGCGTTAATTAAGAAACTGCTCGACTTTTGACTACATCAATTGCAGATATGTACTCCTAGTGACATATAAGTAATGGTTGATGAAGTGTAATTTCAAATATTTATTCAAATGACATGACATAAATAAAATGAAGCTTCTGTAATTTGCCCTCTGCTAGGAATAATGCTGTCAAACATGCATGAGTATTTGGAGATATTGCAAATACACACAAAAGTACAGTGTGTAAAATATATTTTAATGTATCAAAGGCCACTCAACAATAATTTCTTATCAATGCCTAGTTATGTTGGAAAATAATGTGAAATTTCAAAAATTGGAAAAATTTCCGAACGTCATTCACAAGACTCCTGGTAACAATAGACAACGCAATGCGCATAGAAATCATAGAATGTTTGACATTTAATGTGTGAGTTGCCACATGAAAAAAATATATGAACAGTTCCCAATACGAAAATGTGGGAATTAGATTAGTTATCATGCTGTCATCCCTGTTTACCTTGACTTTAGCAGTTGGCGTGATGAAAAAACTCATTTTGCGGTAAATGTCAAATGTACTGCTAAAGTAACTGTGAACTGCACAGCAAAAAGTAAAGGTAAATGAAAAAACTCACCCTAAAACCTGCTACCATATATAGCTACCCTTATTACCGGGTTGCGGCGCTCAGCGTCCCGGTGCAGTTTACCCGGGAAAAGTTCAATTACACAGTCGGGGGCGTCAAGTCAATAGCGCTAGTGGCTAACGGTGATTCCAGGCAACACTTGCGGTGTCAAACCTTTGTTAGAGCAATGAATAATTTATTATTTTTTTAGTCTTGACTATTCAATTTTTAAAATGATTGAAAGTTTGAATTGAATCTTTTTTTTGTTCATCTAGGGGTAGATCTTCTTACTAATATTACAAAAGCGAAAGTTTGTATGGATGTATGTATGTTTGTTACTCTTTCACGCAAAATTTACTGAATGGATTTTAATGAAACTTTACAATAATATAGCTTATACATCAGAATAACATATAGGGTATAATTTATAAAGATAGTTATTTATTTTCAATACATTGAAAATAATAATTATTGTTTAATAGAAAATGTCAAAATTTACATTTTGCAAAAAAATAATTGTTAAATCAAAATTCTATTTTAGAAAATATCTAAATTGGTGAATTTTTTTGAAGTACTCACCTATGATTTATTATCAACATATATGATGGTCTGAAAAGGATCATTTTTGACAGTTGTTGTAACTTTAACTGCACTTTCCCAATTTATTTTTTATTCCAGAGTTATAATAACTACGTAACCTTAAAACATAATAATACAATCACGAGCGGCACAAATAACAATTTACAATTTACTTTATTCCTTGTTAACAAATAGGAGATGTTCGTGAATAGCAGTGAAGGCATACGAGTATGTACGGTTGTTACCGATGAACCGAGCGGGTCGCGGGAACTTTTGAAATAATTCAAATAAGTGTTTTAAAATATCTCTTCAAATTGGCCACAATTTGGCCTGGAACGCTAGCGGGTTTTTGCAAATTGGCCAAAATGTGGAAAAAAACGCTCTACTGGTTATAGGTAAATATAGTTTTCGTACTTGTAATTTTAACTTTTACTTGCTGCAAAAATCGTGTAAAAGTATCAAGAAACAAACCTGAGATAAAACTAAACCATCATTAGTTCATTTTCTACCGATTTCTATAATCTAATATTAATGTTTGATTTGCAAAATACCTTTTAAACGTCTTCGCCAACTAAATTAGGCAAATATTATAATTTTTAATGTAACGGAAAAAAACATCTAGAGTCTAGGAAAGACCACAATTAATTTGCCATTTGCCGATGTGATCAATTTTTAAATAATATAACCTACTCCTAAAATCCTATAAGACAGCTTTATTGTGATGAAATTCGAAATCGCAACCATCTCATTAGAATTTTGCATGCAGCCAAGGCGATGCACCACGTCGTATGTGAATTTCAGGATTAGACTGCTAACAATAACACTTCTAATGTAAATGGTGATAAGGTTTAAATTCCTACACCAGCCGCCTTTATATTATAATATTATAATTATATTTATTCGAGAAAAAATCATCGCCATAAAGTGTGTTTTGTTTTATTTTGCGAAGCTCTGGCATAAATATTTAAATTTTATGATAATTTATTTTCTAAAAAGTTTAATTTTTCACAGTATAAAATAAACCCATAACCGATAAGGGGTTTGTAAGTACGCGATTTTGAACTCTAAATCAATTTTAATGGGCCTGATACTATATTTTGTTTTGGGATTATTGAATGAGTAATGAAAAACTGTATTATTTCAAATATAAATGTGTGTTCTATTCGCAGTACAAAGAGAAATTAGAACATAAATACAGCACTAGATTCACGCGCAACGACGGGTTAATAGTTCCGAAATTTAATAATAAGTACGGACAGAGAACGTTTGAATACAACACACCGAAGATATTTAATTTATTACCTGATGCTATTAAGCAATGTAATTCTATGAAAAAGGTTAAATATATGGTGAAAATATGGCTATCGGAAAAAAATATTTATATTGTGTATGAAGATATATGAAAAAATGTTGAATCTCTAGATATAAGATGTAAATTATGTATATGTAACTACATTATAAGCACCTGCTGACAAGTCAATTCAATTGGCTTAGCAGGACTTGTTTGTTGTTATATTATAACTGTTCAATAAATAAACACATTTAAAAAAAAAAGTATTTAATTAAATCATATAAAATAATTCTACGTGATTTAATTTTCAAAACCAAAATTACAAGATTTCGCCTAACTTGGTAGTGCATCGCCTTAATAATAAAATATAATAATAATAAAAAAACTTATATCATTGATGTAGCTATTCCAAATTCCTCTAATATTGAAAAATCTGTTTCTGAAAAAATAAGAAAGTATACAGATTTAGGAAATGCAATTAAAAGAATTTGGCATTCTCAGATTATAAAAATATTATTATTTGTTATTTCGGCTACTGGCATTATACCTAGCTCTCTCATAAAAAATTTAGGCATATTAGATTTGTCAAAGAATTTGTATATAAAAATGCAAAAATCAGTCATTTTAAATACATGTAGGATTACGAAAGATTTTTGTAAATATTTATATTGAGGGATCAGTAGGATTTATTGGTCAAATTAGGAATTCCACCGAGCCGAACCCTCTGATATGAAAATATCTGGAGTCGGTGAATTATTTTCCCATTTAATAGTTTGGTAGATTAACATGTTGTTCTTGTATTGTTTTGTATTAATTGTACTTATATAATACACTTGCATAGAGTGGATTTACTAGATGATCATTTTTATGGAAAAGTGTCTGAAAGGGTTTAGTTTTTTCTATGGGGAAAACTAAACCCGGACCTTAAAGTCTGGTGCGTAAAAATAAAAAAAAAACAGTATATAATTAAATCATATAAAATTCTACGTGATTTAATTTTCAAAATCAAAATCACAAGATTTCGCATTACTTGGTAGTGCATCGCCTTAATTCAAATTATCGCCACATGTATCGGTGAAAAACAATCAGTATTACAATCTCAACCCGAAATATGACAACTTTTAATTGTGTGCTTCAACAACGCAAACCTCTCAAAGACGCCCCTGGCACGCTATTAACTCCACGAAATAAAGCATAGACGAAGCGCGAATCTCTCTCTCCTTCCACTTCCCTCTTTTCATTTTCCTTTTACGTTTCACCAATGCTTTCTCCACTCATTCTACTGCTTTCTGCTTTTCTCCGTGACGGTGTTGGGGCCAGAGCCGACCGCGCGCGGCGCTATTGTCGCCGCGAAACAAGATGGCGGCGATTAAACAGCTGAGACACAGCTGTCATGTCTGTGAAATATTAGAATTTTAGGCGCAAAACTCTTATAAGTTTGTTATTTTCGAAACAAAATTGCAAACATGTCATTTTCTTCTTGTCACAAAACACGTTAGAATTCCTACTATTAAACATGGGAAACACCAACAAAAATATTATGCGAATAAGTGTGTTGTCTGATGCCATGGTGTAATAAAAATTCACATTTTAGTTAGAATTTATAAGTCAACACAAGTTTTATCAACTAGCAACATTATTTCCAGTATGGGCCATAAAGCTTTCAAGCAAACTTTTAAAATGTAAATAGACAAACAACAAATGCTGGTTTCGATTGTCTGTGGGTGAACTATTCCTACCTGAAATTTTTCATTTGAATCAAACTTGCTCAGAATTTAAGTGTCATTTTCAAAATTGGAACTGATTGGTCACACAAGCGATAAAAAAGGTTGCTACCTACCTTTTTTTAACATTACCTCCACACAAGAGGCCCTGAGTGAAAAATTTCCTCAGGGCCTATGTTGTCTTTGAAGATGCTGTGTGAAGGGTTTTTTAAGGGAAAGAAAGGAGAAGAAGTCCCGGGAAGGAAAAAGGTTTGAGGAGTGGGTAGGGTGGACGTGTGAAGCCATCCCTCCACTGCGGTGCAAGGCCATGGGTCGAGAGGGTCCAGCCGGAGATATCAAAAGGTCTCCCGCAAGTAGTCTCTCCCGATCCGGGCTGCCACGCAGATGATCGGCAGACGCATGCGCCCCCTTAAGTCCCGGAAAACCTAACCCATGAACCCGGGTACCCCTGCTAAGTCACCAAACGTAGCGAACCACTTGGGGTGACCTGTGGCAGAGGTGTTGTGGCCCCTACGTGTTATATAGACAGATAATGATTTAATTTAAAATAACTTTACATTTTTTGAAATGTTTGCCAGATTTCAGGATTTTATAAGTTAGATTTTCATTTGGAGGGTAAATTTTCTGATCATATCTCTAATTTTTCAAAGAAAAACATCATTTTCTCTCAATATCGTAAAAAGTGCAATTATCATATAAGAGCATCACCAATCAGAGCTTTTTTACAATTAGGTTGATAAGAAAATTTTAATGACATTGTATTTGTCTATGGCATTTATAGATAAGAAAAGTTGTGTTATAAATTAAAACGTAGATAGAAATTTTCTATTTTTTCTCATTTATTATTCTCTCAACTTTTCGAACAATTTATATCTCTTTAATAGTCAATTTAGTGACTTCATTAAATTATTTACGTCTCAGGTATACCTTTATAAAGAGAAAGTTGAATCCAATGTGTTTTTGATGTGACGATTAGCGTAAAGAAAGGCAATCATCTCAAAACTTTTTCAATTTAGCCACTCATTACGGCGGTGAATACGTCCAACCTACTTCATAAAAAATAACGACTTCCTTAGAATTTTCAGAACCAACTTACTTGAAGTTTAAGCTATCGACGGTTGTTTAAAAATTTTATTTTATTTATTTATATTTAAACGCCCAAAGGGCTTTTACATACATAAAGCAATACATGTTTCGATTAATTACAGTGAAGAGTTAGAAGTGAATAAAATAAAGGTAAGTAACAGAAAATATAAAGACACATAATATAGGTTAGATAAAATATGAGTTGACAAAATGTAGGTAATACAGAATATAAATAAAGTAAAAATAGATAGGCTGCCAATATCCTCCAAATCAATATTAATAGGAATTAATAAAAATGTATAAAATTGGTATTTACAATAGTTTATGAATTAAGTAAAAATAGTTCGCACATACGGCGTTTAAAGTTTGCCAAATTCAAATTATTGTCAAATACATCAATATTGTTTAAATATTGATTACCAAGACTATGTAATCGTTGTATTGGGGAATGCAATTTATAGTTAGAATGAGATGTGTGTATATAAAATGTTAATGTTTGTCTAGTAGTTCGTGTAGGTACATGTAGATTAATTAAATGCAAGAGTTCACAGCAATCAAATTTAGAGTTTAATAATTTTAATAAAAAGGTTAGGTCAGTTATTTTTCGTCTGTTTTCTAAAGTTGGAATATTTAAAATATTCATTAATGATAAGTAATTTATGTGCTCTAAAGGGATGTTAAGTTTAAAATTTACAAATCTTAGAAATTTTCTTTGAATTCTTTCAATATTATGGATATGAATGTTGTAGAAGGGCGACCAGACTATTGAGTTATGTTCGATTAGGCTTCGTACTAGGGATATGTACAACAATTTTACGATTCGTAAAGATTCAAAGTTTTTAATTGTTCTTAAAATAAATCCTAATATTTTCATACCTTTATTTACAGTTTGTTGAATGTGGACCGTGAAATCTAGTTTCTCATCCATTATTACGCCAAGATCTCGCATTTCCGCTACACGTTCTAAATTTATTTAATTTATAGAATAGTCGAACAATAGTGATGATTTTTTTCTGGAGAAGGTCAAAGTTTTGCATTTATCTACATTTAAATATAAATTATTTTGTGAACACCAGTTATTTAGCATGTCTATATTATATTGAAGAACTTCACAGTGATTAAATAGAGTTATTTCTTTATATAATTTAATGTCATCGGCGAATAGCAATACATTGACGTCTTTAAAGTAGTTGACTATGTCGTTTATAAAAACAAGAAATAAAACTGGGCCAAGATGACTACCTTGCGGTACACCACTAGTGGCGGAAAATGGTTTAGATATATAAGATTTTATTTTAACAAATAAAGTTCTACCAGAAATGTAACTTTTTAGCCATTTTAACATATTTTCTCTGATACCTAAAGCATGAAGTTTACGGATCAATACTTTATGAGACACTTTATCAAAAGCCTTCGAGAAATCTGTATATATACAGTCAACTTGTTTATTTTTAGAAAAAGCCTCCAATATATAATTTTGAAAAAGTAATAAATTTGTTGTAGTTGATCTACCTCGAACGAAGCCATGCTGTTTGTCATTTATTACCTTTGTTAATGAGGGATATATTTCATCAAGAACTAGAGATTCAAAGATTTTGGGTAATACAGACTGTATACATATTAGTCGATAGTTTGAAATGTCAGTCTCATCACCTTTTTTAAATATCGGGATAATGTAGCTGGATTTCCAGTAGACAGGAAAATGTCCAGAAGATAGTAGTTGGTTAAAGAGAATGGTTAGTGGTTTACATAATACAGAGGAGCACTGTTTAAGGAAAATTGGCGGAATGGTGTCCGGACCTGCAGATTTGTTAATGTCTAAGGAACATAGTTTTTTTTTGCAAGATTCTTCAGTTATATAGCAGTCTGTTAAATGTGTGGTGTATTTAAATGTATACAAAGGAATTTTATCTTCTGGTGTTTCATCATCATAAACATTTTTAAAGAAATCTGAGAAAAGATTAACGATATCTTGTGTGTTGTTGGCGTATTTGTCGTTCATATGCATTTGTGGTGGGTAGTCGGCGCTATCGTTGTTTATCGTTTTGATGAATTTCCAGAAATTGTTTGAGTACAAATGGGTCATCTTTTTACTTCAAAATCTTTGCAGTATGCTAATGGCAACAGCTCGTTGGGAAGGTTATGTAATAATGCGTGGTACTATTCCTAGTGCCCAAGTACTCTAGTTCTCCCATTACGAAGAGGTACAAAACGAATTACAAAAGATTGCCTTCTTAGTTACAGTATTCTCATTTTAATAATGAGAATTTTTCAACGCTTCTTTCATTTACCTAGCATGTTATTATGAACGGAGCATTTAGATTGTATGTATTTTTATTATTTAGATGAAGTATTTGTAAAAATGTAAAAGGCACGTTGTAACAGTTAAATTTCACGGAAGAACCTGCCTATGAGATTGTAACTAACAAACTAACTAACTAACCATCACGCCGTTTACCCGCAGGGGTAGGCAGAGAGGACGGACCGCCAAACACCTCGGTCTTGGCACACACTCTTTGCCTCATTCACATTCATACGTCGTCTCATACATTCTCTTCTATTTTTATGACTCTTGACATGGCCCGAATCAAGTATCTGATTCACTTGATCGTGCCATGTCTTTCTCGGACGTCCCCTACTTCTTATACCATTCACACTTGCATCGTATATTCTCCTTACGCTCCTTTCTTTGTTCATTCGCTCTACATGTCCAAACCATCTGAGGGTTCCTTTCTTAATTTTACTCATTACGCTTACATCAGCCTTGCATTCCTTTCGAATCTCCACATTTCTCACACGATCATACATGGTTTTACTACACATTCGCCTCAGGGATCTCATTCTTCTACTCAGCATTCAGTCTACTTTCATCTTTCATCTGCCAGTTCCATGCCTCACTGCCATACATCAGGGTAGGTACAAGCACTCCATTGTGGACTACTAACTTCGCTTCTTTGGACAGATTTTTGTTAGCGCCAACGGCATTCAGTACTCCATTAATGGAGTTACCTGCATTTACCCTCCTTTCAATGTCTCTATCAGCCTTCCCATCTCTCGTAAACATACTACCCAAATACACAAACTCATCCACCTGCTCCAAGCATTCACAGTTCACAATTATATTGCACACTGTTTTCTCTCTCTCTTTCAAATACCATGACTTTTGACTTACTTACATTCGTCATTAACTCATTCTTCATACATACTTCGTTCATTCTAGACACGAGCGACTGTAGATCTTCCATACCGTTAGAAATCAGCACCGCATCATCAGCATACAACAGGCAACATTCTTTTAGATTTCTCAATTTCGCGCCTAACCCTTCTTCTTCTTCCCCTTGTCCTATTCGGGTCGGGGACCCACTGCATCGACAAGGCTCCTCCATACGTATATCAGCCTTCCCGTCTCTCGTAAACATAGTACCCTAATACACAAACTCATCCACGTGCTCCAAGTATTCATCATTCACAACTATATTGCACACCGTTTTCGGACTCTCTCTTTCAAACACCATTTTTTTTTTTTTTTTTAAGTTAAAAGAAATATACATATTTCGCTTTGTTAACTTAATACATTGATACAAATAATATTAATAATGATGGTTTACTATCTAACACCAAGTAATACATTTTTTTAAGTGAGAACATTTTGGTTTTGCTCATTAATTTTGAGAGCAAACAGTTTTTTTTTAAATATACTTAATTTATTTTCGGTTGTCAGGCTATCAGGAAGGAGATTATATATGTTTATACCCTAATAGCCTATGTTTCTTTTGCCACACTCTGTCTTTGTTGAATTTGTGTATAATTTATTACGTTGTCTTGTGTGGTGTTCATGTACTTGTGATGTTTTCATAAATGTAGTATTTGTGTGTATAAAGCCATTTTGAATTTTGTAGATTAATAAGCATATGTTGTATTCGTACAGTTTTCTGATTTTCATTAAGTTAGTTTCTTTGTATACTCTTTTGGTGGGGGTATCTGGTCTATAGTTAAAAAGTTTTTTTATAACTTTATTCTGAATTATTTGAATTTCGTTTAAGAATGTGATATTTGTGTTTCCCCATATTTCTATGAGGTAATTAAGATGGGAATGAATTAAACTAAAGTATAATCCCCTCTTTACTTGTATTGGTAGAAGATGGGCTATTCTACCAAATACACCAATTAGTGGGATAATTTTTTCTTTTACTTTTTGTATGTGGTGTTTAAAAGACCATGAGATTGAGATTGTAGTTTAGATAAATTCTTAGGGATTTACTGTTTTAAATTTACAAATGTGTTCAGTATATATATAACTGAGCTGGCGCCTCTTAAGATATTTTAGTTTTTCCAGATGTCTTTCCTATTATAGATTCAGTTCTCGGTTAATCCTAGATTTAAAATTTATAATGAGTCTCATGTTTAAAAAAAATTGATCATTATCATTCCATTGTGTGTCTTTTTAAATAAATATATAGGTATATGTATATTTTTTTTTGTAATTTATCATCATCTAAATTTTACCCGCCGATGTCTAAATGTAAGAGGTAGCACGAATCATTACAATAAAATATTAAGTATTAGTCTCAATTACACACACATTTTACAGTTTATTAAAGTTTAATTAGATTGATTTCAGTTCACATGTTAATAATTTTCATAACCTAAAATTCCTAGTGTTACAACGTTTGTATTCGAAACCAGTTGGCGGGCGAATCTTATCGTTAAATACACTATTTAATATTAAACTTTACTACGAATATGTTAACTTTAAGAATACTATAAAAATAGTATAAATCAAACAAAGCCTTCGTATCGTTTTGCATGAGTAAAATTAAAATAAAATTGTTAATTAGTTTATTAAAAATATATGCTTTTAAACTACAATTTTTTTTTTTTTTTAAATTAATTATGTGTATAAGCATATAAGAAACAACTTTAAAAAATACAGTATTATGGGTCGGATTACCTCTGACAGTTTCCCTAAATTAATGTTTTGTTTTTTCTTATAAAATTATTCACAAAATAATTTTTATTTAAAGCTACATTTTTGCACGAAACACATTTATTTATTTATTTTTTTTATTTTTTTTTAAAAAGAAAGACAAACATTCCCGGGTTACGAATAACCCAACAATATTTGAAAATCTCCTACTACCACCACACTAAGCGGAAGATGTTGCTTGTGTTGTGATGGAGGACTTAGCCAGCCGAGGAATCGAACACGGAACGCCTGGGTGGGACCCAAGCGCGATGACCACTCAACCACTGACCGGTATAATGTTTCTTTCAATTTTTCAAAATTGCGACGCTCACATTCGGTGCAGTGCTGTATGTTGTATGTCGGCGCTTTTAGTATTCTCGTTTATATAGAACAGCGAAAAAAGGAATAAACATACTTTTATTATCACAATAATGCTGCAGCTCTTTCTAACACATTAAAAAATGGCGAGACACACGATGTACGTACGTCTGTTTCCTCTGAAAGAAAAAAGTTATACTTTGGAGGAAACAGACATACGTACATTATGTGTCTCATCTTTTATCTCAATATTATTTAATTTGTATGAAAGAACTGCAGCTTTATTGTGATACGGAACGTAGGTTTATTACATTTTTGTATCGTCACCTTTCCGTAAATGGTCTAATTAATGATCACATATATAAATATCTATAATAAAACTGAATTTTGATAAGTTGTCAAGAGTTAAAATGAAACAGATATATTTATTTCTACACTTCATTTGCAAAGCTAGTTTTATACCCATTACCTATATTCGTGACGATATAAAGCGGCGTCTCTTCCGACGAAAATGTGTACACGTTTTGTGGTTGGTTAGGTCCGGGCCACAATGTTTTTGTTTTCCGTGACCGATATAAAACAAAAAAAACGTTGTCGCCCGCCCTAGTGTTTTAGCTTTTGTCGGATGTTTTGTTAAACAAATTGTCGCAGGAGACACCGCTTACACACTAAGTGTTACACATGTTTGGCTTGTGGCTTTCTCTTGAATAAAATATTGCATTTATACAAGATTAATAAAAAACACCATTCAGAATTGAAACGTTGCTTGAAATGGCTTTAGCCGTTTTAATGACTAGATCTGAATAGCCAGGTACTTCCCCACTTTCCTCCTCCTCATTTCCATTCTTCTCTCCATCTCCTTATCTTTCCCGCTTACCTTCAGCCTCACAACATGCCTCAATTGTGGATGCAATAGTCTCACTAGATCCAGACGGGAGCAGTTAAGACTCTTGTGAGGTATTCACAATAAAAATTAGAAATAAATCATGAAAATAATTAACTCCAGGTTGAAATTATGCCTCCTAGCGTAAACGCAATAAGAAAAATAATAATATTAAAACGACAGCTCTATAAGAAAGAATTTTACAAAGTATTTAGATTTGATCATGAAGTTATAAATTGGTGAGTTGTCCGGACACCATAATACACATACAGTACACAAAGTACTTTCGCTCCAAAACAAAAATTATCACCACAAAGAAAATAATTCCATTCATTGAAGACCACAAAATCAGTGTATTCATACCACCAATCAAACAACAAAAGCTGGTCCCTGATGCGATTCCTAGTTCCTAGTTTCCGTACATAATATATTCCAAACAAGATGTTCAAAATAATGGGTCGTTTCTCTTTGTGCCGGAAGATGCGCCGTGCATATTCGCAGGGGCACAAATAGAGACTGTGTCTTTGAACACAAAGGCGCGTTTATAGCTGAAAAGCTAAACGCTTCCGCTTATGTACACTATCTGGCGGAGCTTTTTGTGTGCACAGCAAAATAGGAGCGTGATTTCTCCGCAGCGAGAATTCGCATTCTCTTTAAAAGTCACCCCGGCTTTGGCTGGCTCCGCGCGCCGTGCGGTTTCTTTCAATTTTTCAAAATTGCGACGCTCTCATTCGGTGCAGTTCTGTATGTTGTATGTAGGCGCTTTTAGTATTCTCATTTATACAGAATAGCGAAAAAGGGAATAAACGTACTTTTATTATCACAATAATGCTGCAGCTCTTTCTAACACATTAAAAAATGGTGAGACACACGATGTACGTACGTCTGTTTCCTCTGAAAGAAAAAAGTTGTACTTTGGAGGAAACAGACATACGTACATTATGTGTCTCATCTTTTATCTCAATATTATTTAATGTGTAAGAAAGAACTGCAGCTTTATTGTGATACGGAACGTAGGTTTATTACCTTTTTGTATCGTCACCTTTCCGTAAATGGTCTAATTAATGATCACAAATTTAAATATCTATAATAAAACTGAATTTTGATAAGTTCTCAAGAGTTAAAATGAAACAGATATATTCATTAACTTTAATCCACAACAAAAATAAATCGATTTATCCTTTATTTATGGAAAATAATTAATTTGCAAACATCTAGAACAATCTGTTGCGTTCTAGATAACCAACTGTGACTCTTTTTAACATTTTCACTTTAGTTTTAATGCTTTAGTCAATTAAACACATTAAACTCATCGATAATTCTATCATTCATTACAATGGTTTAGAGATATCTTAGAAAAATCAACTAAAAGACCTGAAAGATGAGATTTTATACGATACGATTTTGATAGCCACCTTTTCAAAATAATGTGGACATTCAACTGAATTGTAGATAGTTACAAAAATTATGAACAGTGACATCTATTGATCAATACTAGAAGTATGCTTTCTGCTTTCAAATAACGTCAACTGCAGAACGCGGGAACACTTGAAAAAAAATCTTTTTTTTTTACGAATCTAGGGAAAATTTGCCACATTGTAGCAACAAAGCAATCCGAGGCTTTGGAATTAGTGCCAAATTGTGGCAAAAAGCGCTCGAGTAACTAAGAGATTTAAAAAAAAAAAATCTCGGCGTGCGCAAATAAGTTTTATTTGATTAATCTGTTTTATTTGACAATTAATTAATTTAAAATTATATATAATATATTTTTATCCTTGAATAGATAGGTACTTACCCTACCTTCCTCTTTCCCACCTTTAGCTTAGTCTCACTGGCTCCAGACGGGCGCAGTTGGAACTCTTGTAAAAAAACATTTATTCATTCAAATAAAAAAACAACCAAAAATAAATAATTTACGTGGTCGTAATGTGAGTTCCTTGCATTTCCCCAATGAAAATAAGATCATATTACGACACCCAGTTCGATATTACAATCCACAAAAGACGTACTAGAATCACAGTACCGTAAGCGCCCTTTAAGTGTTGAAAGTGATTGACTATGAGAGGCGGCATAATGTAATTTAGAACGGTCTGCAACTACCATCAACCCCACCCTCCTCTCATCCTCTCCGGCGACCCGGGTCCGTCGTCTAACCGACACATCCGTTGGCCTTAATTATCTTGGAAGCATAACGACAGCCCGGCTGTCCCGACCTATTCATCACGTTTCTAGTATAGATGGACAGAGCAGTGTTAGAAAACTGATGAAGCCGTGTTGAGTAAATGCTTTTCATTTGTTTGCTTTGCTTTCAAACCAAATATATCATCATTTTTGGTTATTAAATATTGGTACTGTACCCAAGTACCTAACCTAACCTAATCTAACCTAACCTTACCTAACCTAACCTAACCTAACCTAACCTTACCTAACCTAACCTAACCTTACCAAAATGAACAAAGTCAAACATAACTGAAATAACAGAAATGAACAAAATCTGGCTGAGTTAAACTTACATTCCCAAACAAATTACTATGTCCATTAAGCATAATTATCATATCTTAGAGGTTCCTTTTCATGACACAATCTTAAATGAACTTTGCTGTGTTTGACACTGACAACAATTCGTGTTGGTTTTTCATTATTAATTTATACATACATATTTCATTTTTTTTACAGTGGAAAAAAGTGGATACAAGTTTTAAATTCTTCAATATAATATCATATTTTCTTCGGCTCAGTTTACTACCTTCTAATGTAGGTACTGATTTCTCAAATCTAATCTTGGTTTTTTAATTGTGCTATATATATATATTTCAGATTTTTTCAAAAAGTTTCAAAATATATCTATCGAGTTCAAAATCGAGCAACTAGGCGAAATCTATTCTGCAACTATAATTCCGGGACCAACTACCTCATAATGTATATGTACGCACTTGGAAATAAATCCACCTCAAATATCGAAGTGTTTAATTTTACCGTTATTTAAGAGATTCCATAATATTTTGAGGTGGCATATTTTTATAATGTAGGAGCTGTTGCACATATTTTTGAATTATTTCTATTTATCTATAATGTAAAAACTTGTTACTCTCTTTTGTTTGTATGTATTGTAAACTTTTTCTTGTATTACTCATCTGTAAATTTCTAATATTAACTTACACTATTTATTATTATTTTTATGCCATCTGCAATTTAAAAACTGATTTCAGTTTAATTTATTTTTACCTTTTCTCTTTTATTATTAGATATATAATATTTTTCACTTACTTGTTTTTATACCTACCATTTTTATAATGTTCATTGCTATAAGTTTATATTTCTTATTTAAACATTGTATTGCATATATATCACTGTATTATATACTTATTATGAAAAAGCCCATCAGGGCGTTGAAAATTAATAATAAATAAATACATAAAAATAAATACCATTTGAGAAACTAGATATAAATATCTTTGAGATGTTTGATGTTTGATTTTGATAAATAATATATTTTTTTTAGGAATCATGAAATCTTTAACAAAAACGTTCATAATTTTTAAATAATTTGATATTTTACACATTATTTCTGTTCACAATTCCTTGAATAAACATTGAAACCCTGTTAATTTGTTCGTAAAAACTTCAGTCCGGTTTTTAACAGTTTTTACAAATAAAATGATGGTATTTTAGAACAACATTTTTCTCCGTGTAACATTCAGAACGTAAGTGCCACCGCTGACGAGGCAACTGAAAAAATACCAAGTTGCAACTAAACTCGCTATCCTATGTATGACTGCACACTACAAAATTTCTCAAAAAACCCTTTGTCAATGGCAATTCAAGTAGTGACACGCGACTCGCCCTGCTAGTAGCCGTGGCCGGCCGTTTCCAGTTTGCTCGGTTGTCATGGTTGCGCCAGTTTTGTTGTCAGTTTCTAGTTTTGTCTTGTTTTTTCCATTTGACAGCGACAGATGACTACGATGACAGCTGATTGTTCTTCGTCTATGGTTAAACAAGCTGAGATAATTACAGAAAATGTAAAATTGAGTAGGCCGTCATAGAAGTTTGATGGAAGTTTGGTTGGAAGCCATAGCAACAGGCGGGTTTTAGTTTGGTTTCAGTAGCCTCGTCAGCGGAGGCACCGCCCTTCGTTCGCGCAGTTACTTACAAGCGATTCAATCGCCGCTACCCGCTACCTGTCATACTATTTTGCTAGTGTAGCGCGTAGCGACGTTTACAAACACTAATAATAGTATGGAAGGTACAGACGAGCGGCGATCGCGTCGCTTGAAAATAGCTCCACGGAAGATCGGCGTAAAAGTAAGATTATTTTTAATTGATAAACTAATGTTTAAGACAAGATTTTTTTTATGCGTAGCACAAAGGGTAACAATTATTATAAGCAATAATTATTAGCCTGAAACACTCATCCATATTGAACAAACCTCCTGATAAAAGATACATGTCGTCGACGGGACTCGAACCCTCACCCCTTCAATCAATATTTGGCGAGTTTAATTTTTTTACCAAGAAGAAAGACATAATATGTCTCGACGCCATATAGTGAGAAAGTTAGCACTTACACGACTTTCTCATATAAAAATAAAATTGGTTGTTTGCAGGTGAAAAAATGTAATAAGCGGTAATTGTTGAATGAAACACTTGTAGATATATATTGAATCATTTGGCGGGTGACAGATAAGGCGCCGTAGCTTAATAGTAGAGCTCTCGACCGGCAATCGAAGGGGTGCGGGTTCGAGTGCCTTCGGCGACATGTATCTTTTCTCGGGAGGTTTTTTCAATATGGATGAGTGTTTCAGGCTAATAATTATTGCTTATAATAATTGAAAGTAAGAGTTGGTAACTGGTTTGAAACTGTAACGCAATCCGAAATATTGGCTGTAGATGTGGAAGCGCAAAACGACATAATAGAAAAAAAATAATCACGATCCTACCCTACGTTGTTCACAAAAGGCTTATTCAATACATTTAGGTCGTTGACCTATCAAATAATTTACATGACATTCAAACATTTTCTCATTTTGATCCCATTCGATGGACTGTATCCAATACCGTGATTTTTCGATCAAAGTTGACTTTTTTAATCATTCAATGCTTCAGCTGAAATCTGCGCGGTTCGTAGTTCCCTTCAAAGGACAAAATTTTCAATTTTAAAATTGACTCTAATGGAGTGGTAGTGTTTTTGAACCGTTAGAGGATATTAAAATTTAAATCCTTTTTACCTGTGAAGGCACCGATGTAAGTAGAAAAATGACTTTAGACATTTAAAATTTTTTTCAGACACTTTTAAATGTAGGTGTTCTAGTAAAAAATAAAATGAAACTGTGTCATTTTTAACCATGTTAATTCAAAATGGTAATACCTAAAACATAACGGTTAACGGAGAAAAATGTTTTTGGAAAAACGATCATTTTAATAGTAAAAACGGTTAAAAACGGGACTGAAGTTATTACGAACAAATTAACAGTGTTTCAATGTTTAATGGCGGGAAAATGTGAGAATAATTTCTTAAGAAACTTTAGTCCCGTTTTTAACTGTTTTTAATATTAAAATAATCGTTTTTTCGAATAACATTTTACTCCGTATACTATTATGGTAGTACCTTAGTATATAATAAATATATTATACACGCACTTATTTATTATATTACATTATACGCACTTATATAATATATGACATACGCACTCATATATTATAACATTACGTGTTTGTAAATGTAAATGTTAAGTGTAAATGTAAATGTTAGTCGCAAATATTTAGGTTTAAGATAGTTGTAATAAGTACCTACTAGTAAGGCAACATTGTGTAAATACTTACTAGGACTTAAAAATAACTATAATTTTAAGTCACTTGTTATATAAGTCTTAGTTATAAATCACAAGCTATAAATCTTAGTTTTAAGAAACTTGTATTTTTTTTTATTTATTCAATAAATTGTTAGTTAAATGTTTTGTGGATTTTACGACGACCATGCCTAGGCACATGCCCGTGTTATGGTGGGTTAGGTTAAATATAGAAATGAATTTGTCAAGCGCCCTTGAAGTCATTTTCTCACGAAAATGGGGCTATAAAAAATTATCCAAACATTATTTTTATTGTATTGGTTGACAATTTTAGCTAAAATAAAGTTTCACCCGTTCAAAGAAGCCAATATTATAGAAATAATCATTAATCTAAAATTTTGTTATTTAGTCCCACTACACTGGATTTTAACCCCTGTCATATGTGTTCTTGTCTAGTAATATTCATATGTCTACGATAAGAATTAATATACCCACGGATATACGGCATTTTGATTTTTATCACGATGGCATCATCATAGATAATCGAATTCGTTACTTTCCAGGTGACCTACAACGTAATGCAATATCAACGACAACATCAGCTTCTTCAATTATAATTATATTGTTGTTTATATCAGTAGAAACTCTCAATATCTCTCTGGTGGAATACTATCCTTCAGAATAGAAACATTGCTTTAACCACTCGAGCGATTAGTGTTCGGTTTTTGATTTTACAATTCGATTTAATTAATATAAATCCTCAAAATATTAATATGGAAACATTTAAACTGTTTACTGCGGTTTAACCTCTAGTTGGCCGATTGATCACCGGTGATAACCGGTTTTTGGAACCGATTTTGTCCCTTATGTATAAAGAAATTGTATGAAGAACAAGGTCAGAATCGCTTCGGCCATTCTCGTTCTTGACATAACGAAATACTGGATAGCGTTTAGCCACTCCGAATAATTCAAATTAATCCCCAATGACGCGCCGGGCATCAAAGATGGCGGACAAAATGGCTGCCGCTTGATAATATGAACGGAGTCATATTCGAAGTTTATATTTTTTCATTGTTTTTTTTATATAAATCCATTGTGGAAAGCATAAATTTGAGTAAATATTAGGAAGTTCGTTTTATCTACACTATTTTGATGTAATTTTTGTAATATATCACAAAATAAATGTTATAAAAATTTAATTCGTAAGAAAGGTGAGAACTGTCAAATATTTTACATCGTATTGAAAAAATATATTTTTCTATGCTGGTTTTCAACAGGTTAAAGCTAATGAATTCACCCATATTTCAACGTATATCCCATACTTGTGGATTTTTTAAATGTGGTCCAATTTTGGACCGATATCAATGCGACGGCCGTCCGTGGTCGAGTGGTAAGACGCTTGACTCCCAATCGGAAGGTAGCGGGTTCGAACCCGGCATGGGCAAATAAATTTTATTTGACTAATTTGAGTTATTTCACAATTAATTAATAAAAATAACATATACTATATTTGCGGCACGTTCCAGAGTAGAAGATACTCTCAGTATCGCCCTGGTGTAAGACCACCATTCAGAATTGAAACATTGCTTAATAATGGCTTTAGCCGTGTTTAGTGACTAGATCTGAAAGCCAGGTACTTCCCCACCTTCCTCTTGCCCATCTCCTCCCCTTCCCTACTCACCTTCAGCCTCTCAACATACCCCAATTGGGGATGCCATAGTCTCACTGGCTCCAGACGGGAGCAGTTGAAACTCTTGTGAGGTATTTCTCTTAAAAAAAAATAAAAATCTCAGAAAAATAAAAGCTGTCCAAATTTCGACCCAAATCGCTTCAGTGGTTAAAGAGTTTAAATCAGTGTTTGGTGATAAGATCTGAATAGCCAAGTACTTCCCCACTTTCCTTTCCCCATTGCTTTCCTTCCTCGCTACCTTCAGACTGGCAACAGATGGCATTTGGATGCCGAAACAGTTATGTGCACAATAAAAAGTGCACGATATTTCCATGCCAAATAGATGCACACCGTCACCTTTCCTTGGCACTAAATATGTGAGTGACCTTTGCCCGCTTCTGCCAGGGGGTATGTTTCCACTGAAGATGTGCGGCATATAAAAGCGGTCCTAATTTTCATCTAAATCGATCCAGTGTTTAAAGAGTTTAAGCCGATTTTGGTGATCAGATCTGAAAAGCCAAGTACTTCCCCACTTTCCAGTCCCCATTTGCTTTCCTTCCTCGCTACCCTCAGACTGGCAACACATCGCATTTGGATGCCAAAACAGTTTTGTGCACAATAAAAAGTGCACGATATTTCCCTGCCAAATAGATGCACACCGTCACCTTTCCTTGACACTAAATATGTAGGTGACCTTTGCCCGCACCTGCCAGGGGGTATGTTTCCACTGAAGACCTGCAGCATATTAATGTATTATGTTAGCCGACTGGTCTCGGAGCCAGTGGCACAAGGTGGGTCAGTCAATATGGACACTCAGAACTCGCGCTGAATAATTTAGTGATGCACTGCTACTGCAGTTGTGGTGGCTGTGTGACTGCACTGTGTAATATTCAGGAGCTTTGAAATGATTAGAGTATTTTATCGTTTGATATCTGGAAAAACGTATGTTCTGGTTAACAGGAGTAAACGTTTGACTTGCATGTGCGGTTTTTAAAATCTCTCTGTATAAATTTAAGCAAAGTTGCTCCTTTAGTCCATTAGTCATTTAGGCACGTTTATCATGTTGTACAAAACCCTTGTTAGATGCCAACTAGAGTATAACTCTACGATATGGTCTCCCTTTTACAATATTCATTCCGCCAACATTGAAAAGATTCAACATAAGTTTTTGAGATATATAAACTATAAATTGCATATTCCTGTAGAAAACATTGATTATAACTACCTACTAGATAAAATGTTACTTTTAGAACTTTCAGAAAGAAGGATAATCACAGATTTAATACTATTACATAAAATATTGCATTACAAAATTGACTGTCCTGAATTGCTTCAATTAATCAATATCCACATACTTAAAAGATCTTGCCGAAATTTACTGCCCTTTTATTTTAATAACACCAGGACACTCTCTTATCAAAATTCCCCGATACCGAGACTTCACAGTCTCGGAAATAAATATTCTGATCTGGGAGATATATTCCACATTGAAAACAATCAGTACAAACATTTTTTTTTATTTCAATTCTTTCTTAAATTTAGACATAAATAGACGTCTATAATCTCTACAATTTTTGTCTATATTGAATAACTTTTTTTTGTGAAACTTCTTATATTTTTTACCTGTGTATCTAATTTTATAATATGCATTTATTGTTATATTTTGTTGTAGGTATATGCTTTTGTTTTACTTTTATTTTCACTGTATTATGCTTTCTTTATTGTTTTAATTTAGATTTTTTTTAAATAATTGTTATACTCATCTATTTAACTAAAATGTAAAAGCCCATAAGGGCGTTTATTAATAAATAAATAAATAAAAATAAATAAATTATGAATGCTTGAATACCAGATAAATGATGAAATTCATAGATGGCGTTGGTGTTAGCTATGGACATATGAGATGTTTTGTTTTTACCCCACAACAGACAAAGTGTTTTGGTGATTATAAAAACTCTGTTTTGAGTTCTAACCCTCCTCTTTTTCGATCACATCTTGGATAGAAAACAAGTGCCTTTATACGTTGGTTGTCTGTTGGGTGGATGAAATATCACCAATAAATAAAGTCAGCATGTAAACTTAAAACTTACAATAAATGTATGGATTCAACTGTTCGGAAAAGTGCTTCATTTATAAAAAAACACAGTCTTCTTCTGTTTACCAAGTCCTAATATTTTAAATTAAATTAAACAAATAACTTTGTAAACCACTATTATATAATCACAATTACCAAAACATATTTTAAACTATCATATTACTATTTATAAAAATTGAACTCACGAGGACATTATAATTTGGAAAAAAATATATTAAAATGAACGTGTCTATGTCGTGAATTTGTCTATATTTGTATGTCGTTTTGATTTAGGCATACTTTGTATCCATGATAAGGAAACGTTTGGTTTTAATCATGTTGATAATTGTTATTAAATAGTAGTGTATAAAAAGTTTGATTTTTATTAAATTGCAATGATTCACACAGTGATTTCGTTATTAATGTGTATAAAGTAAATAACATTATCGACATAGGGGTGTTTTAACCCTATAGTTTTTATTCAACCCTCGTGAACTCAAAACAGTGCATATAAGCAGTGCATTACGTGAATTTAACTGTATTGACACATTTAATAAAACGTTGTAGTGGAAAATTGTATGTATTATTTTATCACTATATGTATTATTAATAGATTTTTATGTATTTTTTATTTATTTATTAAAAGATTATACATACTATATTATACATTATTTAAGTGTTTCGACTGCCCAACTAAGAGGAATCCCGTTTTAGGGCAGTCAAATTACGATGATATATGAAATATACAGAACATGTTAGTATAAAACAAAAAGGAAAAGAGGAAATAAAAATAATAATAAAAATAAAAAATAAATAAGAAAGATAAAAAAAAAATATATATATTAAAGTTTAAAACATAATAACTTTTCTTTTTTTGGCACAATTATGAAAATAATATTGTAAAAAAATTATAATAATAATAGGTACCTATATATACTTGATAACAGAGGATTAAAACAAACAAACATTGCATCTTATAGTTCGGTTAGGAAATTATATAAAAATAACCAATTAAAACATAAGGACAACCGTTGTTTGTTTAGAATAGTTATTTAAATAATTATAATAAAATTATGTACTTTAATACAAAGTATTAAAACAAAAAAATTACTTGATAATTGCATTGCACATTATAGTACTACATACCTTAACATTTCGTATAAATAAGAACTTAAAAATTAAAAGAACAGAAACGATTAAATAAGATCATAATTTTTTGATTATATATATTATGAAGTTTATATGTATTTTTTAAACCACAATTGTAAAGCTGCACATCTCGATACAGGAATGCCCTAGTGAGATGTGCAGCTTATGTTTTTTTTTATGTAATATGAATTCTTTTTTTAATAAATAAAAAAAAAAATTGCGGTATTTTAAACCAATTCGATGAATTTAGTATTGATACCTATGTATATAATTAAATTTAATGATAATGCTATGTCATGATTTTTTTTTTATATCCACGGTGAAAATTTTACGGATTTTAAAACATTGCTATTAAGCTCCCGTTACCAAAGTCTTTGAATTCGGATCTCTTTGACAATAATTATAATAAACCTACAAATGATAATGCCACCATGGACGAATTTTGTTTCCAATTTTTTTATTAAAAAAATTTAAATTCGCGATGAATGAGTCCTTATAACTAATGACTTTGTAACAGATTCGCAGAAAATCATTAACTCGTTGACTTTTGTGACAATTATTTTATCCTTTGTGAGAAAATCCGGAATAAACCCTTTGTAGAAGGATTAAAAGTTATGTAAAATTTGAAAAATACGAGATTACGATTCATTAAAACAGTCTTTTAATGGACAGAATGATAAAACATTTTTTTAACTAACGATCTCCACATTTTACAGTCTAAAATCTCAGCATTTGAAGAATGGTTGCTAATTCATGAACGTAGTTGTAGCCATGAAGAAAAAATCCAACATTTTACATAAATTACAAAAAAAAAATTTTTCATGATTTATGGCTCAACATGTTTTTTTTCATTAGCTTTAGGAGGCCCTTGGGAAAAATCTCCATCGCCATCTTCAGGGATAAGTAAATGTATTACTTGTGATAATTTCACTAAATTATTGATTTCATTTTATTTATTCAAATTTATCCAATTGTAAACCTCTGTAATATAGGAAATTATTAAACTATTTTTTTATTACTACCCCTTACGTGCGGACTCTTGAGTGCAGTCAATTTGAGAGTACTTATTCAACTCACTAAACATAAGAACCTTTTTCAAAGGCACCATTCACAAACAGTTTATCTGGCAAACTAACCAATTCCTCGCTTACATAGTTTAACAAACAAATTTACAAATGATATCGTAGTCCAGAGGCAAGGCTTAGTTCAGAGGCAAAGCTTTGGACTCCCATTCCAAAGGTCGCGAGTTCGAATCCGGCGTGCGCAAATAAATTTCATTTGATTAATTTGAGATATTTCCCAATTATTTAATTAAAAATAATATAAAAAATATTTGCGGCACGCTTTAGAGTGGAAGATACTCTCAGTACCGCCTTGGTGTAAGACCACCATTCAGAATTGATACGTTGCTTGAAATGTGTTTAGTGACTAGATCTGAATAGCCAGGCACATCCCCACCTTCCTCCTCCCCATCTCCTTCCCTTCTCTGCTTACCTTCAGTCATAACATATACCAATTGGGGATGCCATAGTCTCACTGGCTCCAGAAGGGAAAAATAATAAAAATAATAATCACTCTTGTGGAGGGGTGTTCATTATTAAAAAAAATTACATTTTTAATGTAGCATTTTCGATGTTTAAAACATCATTTTTAGATGTAAATGTATTATTTGATATAATTTCATTTTATTATTGGTATCATTTTATTAATTCAAAATTTATCCAATTGTAAAAATCACTGTAATGCAAGAAATTATTTTTATTAAACTATTGTTTTAAACTAACCCGTATGTGCGAACTATCGAGTGTAGTCAATGTAAGTGTACATACCTACTGTTACGTGTAAAAATGTTAACATTATGTACCAAATGTAAAACTCCCTATAAATAAATAAAAATCTTACCAATATTATAAACGCGCAAGTTTGTATGTATGTTTGTTACTCTTTCACGCAAAAACTACTGAAAGGATTTTAATGAAACTTTACAATAATATAGCTCATACGTCAGAATAACATATAGGCATTATAAAGCTATCAATTTTCAATATACAATAAATTATTATTTAATAAAAAATGTCAAAATTTGAGAATGACATTTTGCAAAACAATCAAATTTTCATTTAAATCAAAATTCTATTTTAGAAAATCATTGAATTTATTTGAAGTACTCGCCTGATACTTTGAATCGAATCAATGATTATAGATATTTTAAATAAATAGGTTAAGAATTTTGGTGTAATGGGACCTAGGAAAATAAAATAGGCTAATGAAGTACTAATCGTGCGCAGACGAAGTCGCGGATAGAAGCTTGTATATAAATAAAATTAAAAACAAAACAAAACCACAAAATAAAATTGCTAAAAAAGACTTCTTCAAAGCACAATGTACCTCATGCAAATCTACAGAGCAAAATGATTCTTAAAATGGTGACTGAATGGTGTTGAAATTTGGTTCGAGGTCTTTCGTAGAGGGAAGAAGACTGGAGCTCCGCAGAAGTACGGTCACGTCATGGCAGTATGAAAGTCATGCCACCCCGTCACGTAGTTCCGCTACTTTTTATTTTTCATTTTGTCAGTCGGTGATTGTTTGCCGTCTGCAGTAAATATATTATTTATATTTATCTTGTGGACGAGCAGAGAATTTTGATTCACACAATGCACATATTTTTGTTTACTTATTTTTTGAGTCACGTTTGTAATGTAGAAAATACTTTGTTTTTAAACATTTTATAATTCACTGCATTTATAACAGTGGTTCCCAAAGTGGTCCGTACGGACCCCCAGCGGTCCTTCAAGGATCATTCAGGGGGTCTGTGGAAAATTAAAATTGATTTGGGGGTCCCTGCACAACGTCAGGGGGTCCGCGCAAGTTTATTTATAAAATTATTAGCGATGTTTACGTCATAAGTAAAAATATAAATATAAACAAGCGCATAAAATACAAGTAATCAGGCATCACGGTGAGTCAATTCAAAAGAAATATATAATTTACTGACTTAACTAAACTAATAACATTCAGAGAACCGAATCGTAACACGAGGCTTCCAGAGCTGTTCTTTGTTTATCCTTCGAAAATTAATTATTTCAGTAACTTCCCAATCCAAAGACTACATAGGCCTTGAAATAAATTTAGTTCTGTTGATATTTTCGTTTATTCCTTATCAAAATTTATTTCTGAAATTTCAAAAATTCTGTTTCCCGTTTTATTTTATCAAAATTTATTTCTGAAATTTCAAAAATTCTGTTTTTCGTTTACTAAACAATGACGTAACATAATTTGTATATTATTGTTTATTTTTCTATTATTTTTGTATTATGATTGTTGTAAAAGCTCTAAGGGCGTGAATAAATAAATAATTTGATTGAATGACTCCATATTATTACTGTCACTGTAGCTGCAACCCCCCCCCCTACCCTTTACTTTACTTTCTATTATTCTTTTATGTAATTTTCCTGGGTCCGTGGGAAATTTTTTACTATGAAAATGGGTATGTGGATCAAAAGAGTTTGGGAACCACTGATTTACACTAACGTTTTCAGCCGATTGTCATTTTTCCTCTTTCGTGGCGTTTTGCAGCTTTTTCTAAAATGATCTCCACATAACTCAACAAAGTGGCACTTCATCACTCTTTTAAAAAATCATTAAGTTATGAGAAAAAAGAAAACTTTAATTTTTAAAAAAAGCGGTTTCACCCTACTCACCCCACTTTAAAACATTGTTGGAAGTTCCTACACTACAAACGGAACAACCGAATATGTTCGATGACAGCGAATGAGGCGAATAATCCTTGCAAATCCGCAACGTACTTTAGTTAATTTCCAACAGGGCGGAAGGAAGGACGTACGGGGCCTGAGGTTCATCATGGTGGCCAAACACCAAATACTATCCTACGTAATTATTAACCTCCCACCTTGATAGTTTCTCTAATCATTGGTTTACTCTTAAATTCTTTTTATGTTTGGCCATTCACTAAATGTCCTGGAGCTCAACAATAATCTTCAATAATAGATAATAGTTACCAACTAATCGTGACAAGTGAAACTTAATTTAACAAGGGAGACCTTTGGTTCTACCCTCACGCCCTAGATTTTATTAATTATTCGAGTCGTTAAATTTACATGCTCTCCTTATGCTATTTTATAACTTTTATTATGTAATAAATTCATGTTAATCACATCTTTCTTTTATTTAGTAGATAAATTATTCACCTACTCATACCAACATTACAACATGCTCAGAGCTAGCTACATTTTAAAATTAAATCATGTTTTAAGAAACATGAATCATTAAAAATATAAATCTTCAATAATAGATATAGTTATCAACTAATCGTGACAAGTGAAACATAATTTAACAAGGGAGACCTTTGGTTCTACCCTCACGCCCTAGATTTTATTAATTATTCGAGTCGTTAAATTTACATGCTCTCCTTATGCTATTTTATAACTTTTATTATGTAATAAATTCATGTTCATCACATCTTTCTTTTATTTAGTAGATAAATTATTCACCTACTCATACTAACATTACCACATGCTCAGAGCAAGCTACATTTTAAAATTAAATCATGTTTTAAGAAACATGAATCATTAAGAATATAAATCCTTTTAATAATTTATTTTGGTACAACTTGGTTTTTTTTTTTTTTTAAGTTAAAAGAAATATACATATTTCGCTTTGTTAACTTAATACATTGATACAAATAATATTAATAATGATGGTTTACTACCTAACACCAAGTAACACATTTTTTTAAGTGAGAACATTTTGGTTTTGCTCATTAATTTTGAGAGCAAACAGTTTTTTTTTTAAATATACTTATTTTATTTTCGGTTGTTAGGCTATCAGGAAGGAGATTATATATGTTTATACCCTCATAGCCTATGTTTCTTTTGCCACACTCTGTCTTTGTTGAATTTGTGTATAATTTATTACGTTGTCTTGTGTGGTGTTCATGTACTCGTGATGTTTTCATAAATGTAGTATTTGTGTGTATAAAGCCATTTTGAATTTTGTAGATTAATAAGCATATGTTGTATTCGTACAGTTTTCTGATTTTCATTAAGTTAGTTTCTTTGTATACTGGTCGATAGGTAAAAAGTTTTTTTATAACTTTATTCTGAATTATTTGAATTTCGTCTAAGAGTGTGATATTTGTTTTTCCCCATATTTCTATGAGGTAATTAAGATGAGAATGAATTAAACTAAAGTATAATCCCCTCTTTACTTGTATTGGTAGAAGATGGGCTATTCTACCAAATACACCAATTAGTGGGATAATTTTTTCTTTTACTTTTTGTATGTGGTGTTTAAAGACAAGTGTTTATCGATATAAAGTCCCAGGTATTTTTCACTATCTGAAATTTGTAGGTTTATTCCTTCTATTTGCAAAGGTTTGTGAGACGGCGTTTTTCTTTTTTGTGAACTTAAGATCATGTAATTAGTTTTTTTAGTGTTAATAGTTAATAAATTTTTAATTAACCAGTCATTTAATTTATTAAGATCCAGTTGAGCTTTTTCAAGTAAGTTTTCTAAGTTTTTGCCATAGTAAAATATAGCAGTATCATCTGCGTATAAAAAAATTTCCCCATTTAGGTTTAATTGACAGATATCGTTAATATATATTTGAAATAATAGAGGTCCTAATATGGATCCTTGAGGAACTCCATAGTTTATATTATTCACCTAATTATATATATATTATTGGTTAAATGGGCTACGTCAGGTAGGGGTACATTTTTAGTTTGTTATAGTTTTCCTTCTGGCATTCAATAATAATAATAATTGACCTTTCAAAAATCTGTCCAGTATCTACTGGCAATATTCCGAAGCAGTATGAATTCTAAAGTAAATCGGCGCATCTCATAATTTTTCCTTGTCAAAACGAACAAGGTAAAAAAATAAATGGAAAAAATATTGAGAGAAAATATTTTTGCACGCTGTTTATACAATTCTTTTTTCAGATATCTCTGTATATAAAACAAAACAACCCTCACTACGCAGCTGTCATACAAAGCAAAATATGAAGTCGGTGAAATGCCGTAAATCAAACCCTCGACATTGTGTCCAGGTAGCTACCCTGGTAACCCCTGGCCACTGATTAGAAAATACATAGAACCTAAAAGTAATCAATAAAGGTGTTGTAGGTAAAGGTAAAGGTCGTTCAAACATGCAATTGATATTATTTAGATAAGACATAGCGAAAAATAGGTTCCACTTTTTTACCTCCATTTGACCGCTCAACGCTCTTAAGAGGCTAGACTTTGCACCACATGCGGAACACACGTGTCTGTCATTCTGTCTCGCTCACAAAAAGCTCACACACACTTACGATACATGCGAATGTGAAATGTGCGAATGGGAAAACGCTCATATTTACCTACAGAAATCGCTTGAATAGGGTTTCTGGAGAAAACATTTTTCTACACCCAAACTTTCACAAAATTGTAATTTAAAAATAAGAATGTGTTCTCGAAAGAAGAAGCTATGTCGGTATGTTTATATAATTTTGTAATTCTTTATGAGAATTACGTTTTTGCAGGACTTTTTCCTTAAGTCATATTTTCCGATAAATTATACATATTTGACATTGAATGTTTACGTCAGTAGGAAACGCATTGAAAATTTAAAAACCTGTCCACATATTTTTTACCTTCTAGAAGGCAATTTAAAAAATAAATATTCATTTTGTGCAATTTTCGATGTAGAAAAGTGTTTTTCCCGGGCGTCTTTTTTGTATGGCCGAAAAGCTATCGTCTTACGATCTATCTCCAGAACACTACAGAATCACGTCTACGCGCATATCAGTACGCAATAGGGTCTCTAATTGTATCGTTCTGCGTCCGAAGGAGGTCGTCTCACAACAAAAATTAAATATACGTGATGCGTTATGTGTAATTTTTATGTCGAAGAACCATGAAATGTGTGCGGGTGACCACTGCACAAATAGAAAATATGCACATATAAAGGAGAGGATAGAAAGGACTTACTGAAACTGTTACACTTTCCTCTCTTTGCTGGTTTAATATGCACTTTATAGCGGTAATATTTTGTTGCGGTATGTTTTTTTCTGCGGCGGTGAATAGCGAAAGTGTGGAATAAAAAATGCGGATGTTCACGCGATAAAGGTCGGCTATTGACTGAATAATGTGGGTAATAGGAAAATCATGGTAGATCTTAAAGGGAAGGGTAAGAAGTAAATGTGACAATACTAGCTACAGGTACAGCAGTTCATGTATGTGTATATGTATGTTGGTAAGTCTAGGTGATTATTATTTAAATTCCCAATCAATATGTTATACAGTTTCATTGCAATATCAATTAAAAGATGACCTCATTCGACAAAGGGGAAAGCGACCCGCTATCTGAATACGAAGGATGATAATTTCGACGTCGTCTTCGAAATCTGCAGTGAGTTTACAAGATTTTTGACATAATATACCTACCAAATTTATCAAAAGTACGTCAATTTGGGTAATGGCAAAATAAAGTTTGTAGTTTAATATTTGAAAAATATCAAAAAAATTTATGATTTTTTCGAATGATTTCGCTGTGGTCTAAAACCCTCTGGTGAAAGACCACCATTCTGAATCAAAACGATGCTTGAAATGACTTTAGATGATGACCAGAACTGATTAGCTAGTAACCTCCCAATTTGGGAGGCGGGAATGGGTACCGCCTCCCCGGAAACCATTTATTGGATAACTAACACCTCTGCCATAGGTCACCCCAAGTCTTTCGCTACGTTTGGTGACTTAGCAGCGGTGCCCGGGTTAATGGGGCAAGGTACATTCCAGGTCTTGGCGGCGGATGATCTAGACAAACTGAACCCCAGATTCCTACCCAACCCTTATTCCTTTTTCCTTCCCAGAACTTCCTCTCCTTTCTTTCCTTAAAAATACCCTACATACAGCTTCCCCAAATATGACATAGGCCCTGAGGGAAATTATTTTCCTCGGGGCCTCCTGTGTGGACCGAATGTAAAAAAAACGAAAAAACTTAAAACATTTTCTTTCCCCAGCATCTTCCCCCCTACTCCCTTCAGTCTTAAAACATACTCTTGGGGTTGTTATAGTCTCATTGATTCAGTACAGTTGGAAATCTTACAAGACATATACAAATGAAAGAATTTATTTTTTTAAATGTTTGGTCAAATTATATTTTACTTCTGGGAAAATATATTTTACTTCGGGCACACGGACACGCTCACAATACACTGTAATCGGTTTATCTGTTCAGCGCTTCCTACCCTCGATCCACTACCCCTGGCTGACACATGTCGACACGGGCGGACTTCTGTTGTTAACCTTCGTATAGTTTCCCCCCCCCCCCCCCTTCCCTCAAATAGTGATATTTGCTGTGAATAGAATGAACAGAGATAATATTTGGATTGTTTGATGTCCGCAATAAAATTAAACTAAACCTTAAACTTGTTGTTTCGCTGAAATGCATCAATTAAAAAACCATTTATGGTCGTTCAAAAAAATGTGGAGACACAATGCAAAGTTTAAAATATATATTTTTTTATATAATGTTATGTATAAAAATAAGGTAGTTAATATTGTCAAAAAATACGATTGTGCTTTAGACCACACGACTGAAGTAAATACGTCTTTAGCTCCATCTATATGTATGTCCATATATATGTTTATATGTATAAAATATGTACATGTATGTACATATATTAATTTTCTACAAATGTTTATTTAAATTTATAATCATTCGCCTCGCCCGATCAAGCCGTGCGCATCGACGTCCGCTCCCCGCGCGTTTGGCGCGTCACTGGTATTTCAAAATACTGACTGAAATATTTCATGCACTGGCCATGAGAGGAAGATAGAAAGAAAATGTGCGCGCACTGCTCTCGCTTGCTTCTACAGTGAGCCCGTTCGCATTTCACTTTTCGTTACACATTCGCCAGTTTACCCCTCAAGTCATGCGTGCGTAAAGAAGTATGTACTTCAAAAATACAATCATTCGTAATAGATGCATTTAGTTAATTTGGTATTTAACAACAATTTTTTATTCCGTGAACAAATAACATGAAATATTTATATCCATTTAAAATTACAGTAAAGTTTATTATTCCTTTTTTAACGCTGTTTTTACAATTTTTTCATGTTTGAAACATAAAAAATGCATCTTTTAAATGTTAAATTATATTTATAACAAAAATCTAAAAGGAAATTTTATCTTGTTTTTAAAATGGTATTTGTTTTAACGACATCTTCAAAAATAAGAAATATATAGGACATTTAAAATAACTTGGAAATTTTTTGAAATTTGATGCGCACAACATGTAACATACAAACGTGTATACAACATTAAATATTAGCATAAGAAATAGTTTTGTTGGTGGACCAACTGTACCAATCGTACGAACTACAACTGCTCAGTAATTAATATGAATTAAATAAAAAAATTATACAAAATTGTACCACCACATAGTTTTTACTTATTCTTCGGTGTATTATTATTACTTTTATATATTTTTCTACATAATTATAATATCTCTTCCAAAGTAAGAAAGTAAGCTGAAGCGTGCCAATGTAAAAAAAAAGAGTGTATGAAGTATATTATAAAATATACTCTCTGACTGGATAAAGAAAGTACACACGTTTTCATAAACAATTTTTTGTCAGTTGTTTCTGATTAGTAAGGTGTTCACATAATAATGGTTATTTATCAATAGAATAACATATTCACGAAATTTTTTTAGTAAAGCTGTCAGTTTCAAGCGTCCAGTGTTTATGCTTAACACCGGCTGGTCAAATTTGTCCTACAGAGAAGTCTTGACCAGTGGCTGAGAACTAAAGTTCCAAAATGCTTGCAACTGTACAGGGAGGTTCTGACGAGAAAGATCGATTATTCCCTGTTTAAATTTTTTTTAACAAAAATTTTACAACGATTTATTTCATTCTAAACTTGCTTTAATATATATCTGCATTCAAAAAAGCAATAAAAATGCTCAAAACGCATGATGATAAAGTACTAAATTCGTGGACTTCTTTTAAGTATTTTATGGTCATAAGTACTTATAATTTTTCACTCATGTCTAAACAAAATAAGTGTGTAAAAAAGATCTGAAATATTTTGGTTTGTAAGACCTTAAATATATAGAAAAACTGAGGTATTTTCGTCGCAAAACACGTTCTCGGATTTATTTTTTAATAATTATAATTAAACTAAAATAAAAATTCTCTATAGTGTCTTTACTAGATTAAGAATTGATTTATTTTACTGAATAATTATATGATTTGAAATTTGTGTTGTATATTACAATATTTCGTTTGAAAATTTAACAAATCTGCCAACGACCAACGGTATAATCTTAGTATATTCAAAATAAACTTAGTTTTTCAAAATTTAAAAAGTGCGTTTACTAGATAAAAGAACAATCTTTCAAAATCAATTTATCTTTGTTTGTAAAAAAGAGTCAATGCGTGATAGAATTTGATTTAAAAATGACAAATTTCCGGTATTATCTGGTTATACCCTCAATAGAACAAAGTAGGACTGAAACTACTGTTGGGGACAATAGATACCGCAAAGCGGAAGGAAGTGAGGATAGACAGGAGCCAACTTACCCAGTTTTTATTCCTTCGCTTGTCTAGTTCCGTGGTTCTCACATTCACTATTGAACTTACGAGCTCACGATGGACATTTATAAATAGGGACATTTATATTTTTCGACACGGTCGAACAAAGTCTCCGTATTCAACAATGACAGAATGTGTTGACAGGATGAGGTGTAAATTTCAACTAACCGCAACTAACACTGTTATATCGCCGCATTAATTCGTAGACTGCGTAACTCCAAATTTTTGGAAAATACGTTTTTAATGCCATCTGGTGTTAAAATTAGTCCTGCATCGACTAGTAAAACTCGCAAATTTAAAAAAATATATAACTTCTTAGATAAATACAAATTAGGAAACTGCGTAACACGATGGTGCCATTTTTACTCGCGAATAATTCGAAACTCCTGGCCCTAAATTGGTAAAATTCCTATCTCCCAAGTCTTTTGCTAGTTGTTCATAAAACTGTTTGCAGAAAAGTATGTATTTTTTTTGTAAAATACGTATCTCCATTCTAGGTTTTTATGTAAACTTAGAATAAACTCCGAAATTTAAAATAGAATTAGAATATTTGAAGTAGAAAGCCTTAACTTACAAAAGTTTAATGATTGAAAATGTATTATTTTATCTTCGAAACATATATAAAAACAATGACCTGTCTTTCATTTTCTTTCACTATGAGGTTTTTTGTGCCTCCTGTAAAATTTGACATTTGGTGGTTACGCATGCGACGATATATGATTGTATCTAGTCGGCGTAAGGTGGGTAGGAACAAAAAGTAATTTGTGGGTAGGAATTATAATTTGGGATAGGTACAAAGAGGAATGCCAACAACTTAAGCTAGTAACCTCAGAAACATTGTTAAAATTTTATAGAATAGGTATTGATAAATCTGGAACACGTAGCAGGTTCTGAGCAGTATGGTATCCAATACTGTTTTACAGTTTTCCAGATGAGAAAATTGTCACAAACTAGTAAGTGGGTTATTGTTTATACGACAATATCCGTCACCTGCTGGGGTGGAAATTCGGTCCAAAGTTACTTTCCCAAGCCATTTTTTTAATTTTTTTATTTTTTTATTTTTTTATTTTTTATTTTTTTTATAGAGAAACTTCACAAGAGTCCCAACTGCCCCCTTCTGGAGCCAGTGAGACTATGGCATCCCCAATTGGAGTATGTTGTGAGGCTGACGGTAAGTGGGGAAGGGAAGGAGATGGGGAAGAGGAAGGTGGGAAAGTACTTGGCTATTCAGATCTAGTCACTAAACACGGCTAAAGCCATTATTAAGCAACGTTTCAATTCTGAATGGTGGTCTTACACCAGGGCGATACTGAGAGTATCTTCCACTCTGGAACGTGCCGCAAATATAACATATATTATTTTTATTAATTAATTGTGAAATAACACAAATTCTTAAAAATTTCTTCTTCTTAATCAAATAAAATTTATTTGCGCACGCCGGGTTCGAACCCGCGACCTTCCGAATGGGAGTCAAGTGTCTTACCACTCGACCACGGACGGTCGTCATTTGAACTAGTAACAGAAGTATTATTTTATTTAGGTCATCCAGTGGTTTGCACTGATATTCCGGTAAACGAAACCTGGATTTTTTTTTATTAATATCATGTTTTCTTCTTCAATATTCTCAAATTCACTATGTGGCGTCATTTTTAATTAAATGAAAACAAATAACTTTCTGTACACCACTTATGTAATGAAAATTATCGAAAAGCTTATTTGCCAGGATAATAAGAACATGAAAACATACATGTACACTACTTACATTTTAACATGTTAAAAATATAAGTGGTGTGTAGTTTTTTATTTATTTAATCAATATTATGTTAATCATTTTGGTCAATTAAATTATTTTAACGAAATAACACAGTAACTGATTGATAATTTGTACGGATTCAGAAAAAAGTTTTGTCGCTGTTAAAAAATATTAACTAATTATATTGTGTCATTGTCTCTCTATGCATGCCTCTTGTGTTTCTTATGCCTCTTGCCACGCGATGAAACGTGTTACTTGAGTGAGCTTGTATATAATTTTGTATTTTTATTTGTAATGTTTTTATTTTTCTAATTGAATGTATCTGTATTTAATTGTATGTAATTGTAGATTTTTGTAATTGTATAATAAGTGAGTGTTTACAAGTGGGTTGTTCTCACGTAAGTGCGAACATCTTTAAAAGCCAGTATTAATAAATAACCACGTGGATTGTTTAGTTTATTAAGACACACCGGTTTCGCTTAACACAACCATTATTAGGGTACAAATTAATCTATTTTAAAAATACAATTTTCTATTAAAATGAATAAAGGAACAGTGAGAGAGCGTAAAACTAATATTAGGTCCTTACATATGAAATTGGCATTTTGCCGTACTTTTGATCTCAAATATCTTCTCTTTGCTTAGGAATTCCAAACTCAAATTTATACAGCAATTTACTCATGTATTTGTGTTTCGAAAATTATAATTTATTTGTTTTTTCCTTAATTGTTTTTTTTCTTTGCGTCACTTAGTTCACAAAATGGAAAACTTGAAATATCGCAATATTTACGAGTTCCACCGTGGCACCAATGCTGCAGAAACGGCTCGAAGGATTAATGATGTGTATGGCGACGGTGCCGCAAAAGAAAACACAGTGCGTTTTTGGTTCCAACGTTTTTGTTCTGGAAATTTCGACCTGCAGAACAAGCCCCGTGGACGGCCGGAGACCAAAGTTGATAATGAAGAATTGAAGGCTATTGTGGAAGCGGATCCATCGCAAACCACGTCCGAGTTAGCTGCAGGCTGCGGTATTAGTGATAAAACTGTTTTAATCGACTTATTATTAAAATGATCTATTCGACCTTCCAGTCCGACTTTTATAAACTTGTTTCTAGTTTTATAAAAATGTCGTTTCTAGAAATGCTTTGATTAAATCTATATGTCAATTACATTCTTTGGCAAGTTACTGTCAAGTTAAGGAAGACGAATTCAGTAGGAGCGACCAAGAGAACCCATAGATAGTTTAAAGCCTTTAACCTCTCAGGCCTCAACCATATTTTTTCAGAGGGTGAAAATATTTTCGCTTTTCAATAATTTCCAAATAAAAATAAAATTTCTGAACATATCCGCAAAAGAAAATCTGTTTTAGAAAGGTGATAAAATTAGCTTCAAATTTTTATAAATAAAAATAATCATATGATTTTCGAAGTATAAAAAATTTGTATGCGACAATAAAAAGTTTTAATAATGGTAACGAAAACGAAAAAAAAAAACAAATATATATTTTATCATAAAATTTATTGTAACCTCACTTTCTTGCTGTCTCATGTAAATTTTATTATTTACTTTTATCTGGTTAATTTTTAGTTTTAAATACAAAGCATGGTGTTTTCTCTTTCTAACACCGTTTATATAATATTTCTCAGTGTGATAGTAAGGGAGACACAACGATTTCTATGAGACCTATATGAGCTGTTCTGAAAAGCTAAAAAATTAACCTGAGGGGTTAAGTTGCCGTTGAGAGTAGCAAAAAGTTATGAGACAGGTGAAAAGTGTGCAACGGAGGAAGCAGGAATATTTAACGAGAACTTCTTGAAAATTGAACTTCCCATAAGATAAATACAGTTCTGTTTGTAATTTTGTTAAATTTAATAATTATTTTTAGATGGAACGTCAAAAAAGTGAAGTGACAATAACGTTGATAAAATACATTTTTCATTTTGTCGTTGCATATTTAATATGAACAATGTGATGATTTTTACGAAAATTAGTTAAATATATGTATATAATAATTAGTAAATAATTAGTTAAATATATAATAAATATATCTTGTTTTTTCTCCATCTTCTACAATATGAGCCATGTAAAAATATCAAATATTTAAGGCGAACATCATTTTGTGATGCCTAGCTGTCAAATTTTAATAGAATTAAAATAAATATTTTGACATTATTATGGTATTTAAATTATGACGAAAACTGTGTATAGAATATGAACCATGTAAAAAAACTATGCGTAGAAATATGAAGCATGTGAGAAAAACGCGTTAAAATTCAATTTTCTGGCATAAAATAATAAATGTTTGCCATAAATATAATCTTGTAATGAACGAAATATATTTTTCCTACTTTGTCCTAAAAAAAGAATTGTTATTTTCCGTTACGTTATTTTTTTTAAACAGTTTTTATCGATTATATCAGAATGTACTCATTATCACATGGTTCATATTGTATATGCAACGACGATTTGATGATATCATATTTGTAAATATGTGTGGTTTTATTTATTTTCGTTATCAGTAATTTTAGTTATAAAAAACGTAAAGTGTGCCATTTTTAAAACATTTTTTTGTTTGCATGCAACTCTTTTACATTAAAAAAAAATATGTTTATTTCTGGTCTTAAATCGAATTTTACCACCTTTCAAAAACAGTACTTAGTTTTCGGATACGCTCAGAAACATTCCATTTATTAACATAACACAACATGTATGACGTACAAAGTAACACACTAATTTCACAATACCGTAACCAAATTAGCATTAAATGAGGTATTATATATATATATGTATATTCATAGTATCAATTTATATTTCTACCTATATTTATAGCTATTGTTTTTATATTTTAGCAGGATTAGTTCAAGCCATTAGCGCGGTGTATATTGGTATTGTCGTATGAACTGAAAACATGTTTTAAATCAGTGAAAATAATCATGATTGCACATAATTTATTACACATCGTAGTTACAACGCTTAGAAAAAAAATCATATATATTATTGCATACTTAAATTATATCTAATATTGTAAATTTTAATGTACTTGTATTATAAGCTCACACTTCTAAACCCGTAACCTAAAATAACTTCATATTTTTATGCTGTAAATTTTTTATAATTCCTACATCCTGTTATCACGTACCTGGTTTATACTTTTCAATACAGAGTTTTGGTTTCAGAGAAAAATTATATTTTTTTTGTTTTTTATGGTTTTCAGTTTTTTGTTATGTAATTATGTACATTTCTTAAGGACTAATAATATGAACTAAAACCTGTCAATTTGTCTGTCCTAGAACGGGAAACTTTCCTAGTTGGACAGGCAAAGCTTTCTTATATGTAAAATGTACTTTTTTGTATCCTTCTATAATAAATAAATAAATAAAATAAATTTGGATTTTATTGTAAAGCGAAAATATTTTGACCCTTTTACCAAATATGGTCGAGGCTTGTGGGGTTAACTTACTCGGTTTATTAAAACTATAAACTTCCAAAATTTCTCACAAAGAACCCTTTACCGCACCAAATAATTCGCGAAGCTCATTATCCCCAAACGCATCACAGACGAATGTTGAAACTTGAAAAGACCTTTATCACAGTTCAGTTAGAATCTAAAATCAAGAATCAAGAAGACGAGATAGGTAGGTACATAGGGAACCAGGACCGGTTATCCTGAGTGCACATCCGCGTAATCTCCTTAACTTGAATATGCACTACTGTGCATCGTTCACCCTCCACCCCCTTATACGTCCTGCTGGCCTGGTAGTCTCGATCTCAGAAGAGGAGGACGGGTTGGTTTGATAGTTGGATAAGGAATATAATTATTCATGCCATTGGAGGTACAGTATTCGTTATGCAAGTGAAAGTTTTGATTTAATTTTGTTTCTGAAATTGTTTTGCGACGTGGCAAATGACAATTAATTAATGCAATAATTATTATCTAAGGTAGATAAAAAAGATATTTTATTTACAAAATGAAAAATAGTTCCATGTTTAAAACCACTTAATTTTATTTATACAGATCGACCGGTTTCGGTTGATCTGAACCTTCATCAGGACAATAAACGTATAAATTGCATTAGGTACAGAGGAAGAATATGAGGTAATCGAAAAAGAAAGAGAAAGCATATTAAATAAGAGACTGGTTGGTGGTGGGGTAGGAAGAAGGGTTAAATGCGGGAGGGTCGGTTGGGGAATTAAGGGGGGGGGGGGGCTTCGCGGGACGGGGGACGAGGGAGAGGGGAAGGCAAAGGAGGTGGAAGCGGAATGCGTTAGGGCGTACTATTTATACGATTGCAAATAAAAAATGTATTCAATTTAGATAAAAAAAAATGGTGAACATGCCCGCGAATATTTCTATATATATATATAATGGTGAGCTCTGGCGTTATAAATTTGCATAAAAAAAATGAAATAGGTCATAGTATCATAGTCATAGTCAATAGCGAGTTTTTGGACAAATGGGTATATATTATAATGGAGTTAAGCGGAAGGAAAAAAAAGCTGGATGGCAGGTGAAATCATACTAACAAATGATAAAAAAAAAACCCTGAATTAAAAAAAAGCGAGTGAAAGACTGTTTTTTAACATTATCTCCACACAGAAGACCCTGAAGAAAAAACTTATTCAGGGCCTATGTCATATTTGGGGATGCTGTGCAGGAAGTCTTTTTAGGGAAAGGAAGGAGATGAAGTTCTGGGAAGGGAAAATTTATGAGGGTGGGTGGGAATCTGGGGGTCAATGTGTTCAGGAGTGACGAACGTATGAATCCACTCCTCCCACTGCGGTGCAAGGCAATTAGAGTCCGGCTGGAGAGGTAAAAATGTCTAACGCAACTCTGCTCATCCTGCCTGCCAAGCAGTTGATCCGCTGCCAAGACCTAAAAAAAACCTCACCGCATGAACCCGGGCACCCCTGCTAAGTCACCAAACGTAGCGAACCACGTGGGGTTATCTATGGCAGGGGTGTTGGTTATCCAATAAATGGTTCCCGATACGGCGGTACCCATACCAGTCTCCCAAATTCAAGGTAGAAAGATGATTGTAGTTGGTGATCCATGCTGATCATGTCTGATCAGTGTTCACTATGCATAAGCATGACTAATTTCAAGCACCTACTCGATGTTAAATTGTTGTTTTTCATCAGAAAAATGCTAATCTACTATTCTAATTCAGATACCATGTTATGCTTGTTTACTGTATATTGACAAATAGGTTCAGTGGTTTAGCGATAGATGGCAGTAGTCATAAAGCTTTCACTAGTTTCCGTCAGATGGCGGGAGGCTAGAGTTATTCCTAGGATTGGATATAGTCGGCAGTGTAGTGCTCTGCGGGCTCAGATTTACCTACCAGTCAGTAGAAGCTAGTCGCTTTAGCGCAGGTCTATTAATATTGTATTTCGTAAATAAACAGTTTGTAAGGCGAACCAGAATTTATTGAGTCCCCTACATAGTGTGATTGCATGTAAATAAGCTAACATTACATTTACCAACAATAGCGAGATAGTCGCATTGTTTGCGTATTGTTGAATTGATCTATCAAACATGCAAGTTAGTACAATCCTTAGAATATACATCGTGTCCAATGCCCATCCAATGCAAATGGGTGCGCCACCGCATATAACATTTGCATCAAAGTGGCTCTTCGGGTCAGCCGGGCCGCGCTCGCTTCTGAGTGGCTCACAATGCCGAGATAATACTAATGTAATACTAATGAGCCGGGGCGAAGTGCTCGCAAAACCAGGCTGACTCTATTATCCATTTCGTCAATGTATTGCGCTGTAAAGATACGGGAGCCATTTTGCTGCGGAACGTTGTATTGTACAACAATGCCTCTGTACAGCACTTGTTATTTTGATTGCTGTTTATTTAGCTTAATTTGGAATCATGTTTTTAAAATAATCTTGTAAAAAATAAATTCTTCTCCGTTTTTATCTTTAAATTTACCTCTGGGTTTTACAAATGTCTTATTTAGCAAGCGGTAGCAACAGCCTCCGTGGTCGAGGTGTAAAACTCTCGATTCTCAATCCGAAGGCCGCGGGTTCGAAGCCGGCGTGCGTAAATAAATTTAATTTGATTAATTTGTGTTACTTCACAATTAATTAATAAAAAATAATTTATAGAATATTTGCGGCACGTTCCAGAGTGGAAGATACTATCAGAATTAAAACTTTGCTTGAAATTGTTTTAGCAGTGTTTGGTGACCACATCTGAATAGCCGGGTACTCCCATACCTGCCTCTTTCTCCCCTCTTTCCCCTCCTCGTTACCTTCAGCCTCAAACATACCCCAATTGGGGATACCATAGTCTCACTCGCTCAAGACGGGAGCAATTGGGCCTTTTGTGCAGTATTCAAATAAAAATAAAAGTATTCTTGACCCAGACCTGGAGGTTGCTATAGTAATTATTAATATCTCAATACGACAGCTGGCTGATAATGCAGGGATGGACGGCCGGCGTAGTCCAGGGGCAAGGCTTTGGACTCCCATTCCAAAGGTCGCGGGTTCGAACCCGGCATGCGCAAATAAATTTTATTACGCCCTGGTGTAAGACCACCATTGAGAAATTAAACGTTGCTTGAAATGGCTTAAGCCATGTTCAGTGACTAGATCTAAATAGCCATGTACTTCTCCACCTTACTCTTCCCCATTCCCCATGCCCGCTCACCTTCATCCTCACAACATACCCCAATTGGGGATGCCATAGTCTCCCTAGCTCCAGACGGGAGCAGTTGGGACTCTTGTGAGGTGTTCACTATTAATTTTTTTTTTTTTAAAGCTGTGTTCCACCTAATCTTAAGTTCTTTAACTAAAATCTAAGATATCGAGGATATCACACCTACAATACGACTAAAAAGAAAACAGTCAGGGGGAAAATATGGTGAAGAGGAAAGTGGAATGTACCTGGGTATTCAAATCTGGTCCCCAAACAGTGCTTAAGCCATTTCAAGAAACTTCGATTCTACCGAGAGAATTTACCACACTGGTTTGCACGCGTGTAACGATTGTAGTTAATATATTATATTGGACACAGATTTTTAAGATAAAAGAAGTTAGGTAACGTCGGTTGCCATCTTAGGTACGGAAAGGTTAATCTGCTTCAGGCCTTTTTAAAGATTCCGTTAAGCCAAAGGTCTGTGAAATTATTTGTCCCCAGAAACTGCTACAATGTGACCTCATCTAGGTACAAAACAATTTGAGTTTTTTGTAAAAAATAACATGAAAATTACTAAAAATTAAAATAAAAATTAATAAAAATTAAATTTAGAGGAGATGTACCGAATATGGCATACGTCCCTAATATGGGATAGTGGTGTTTCTCAAAATTTAAGGGAGAAAAGGCTCTATAACCCAGCGTACCCCATTCCCCACCTATCGACCTTGAATAAGTCAGTACTCTTCCTGACGCCGGCCACACCACATGGGCCAGAGAGAGTGATTAAGTTTTTGTGCCTCACTGATATGATATTTACCTAATTTTCATTTTATTTTTTCTCAAAAAAATTTTCTTCACAAAATTCACAATCTTTCATTGACCGGCAAAATTATTATTTAACTTTTATGTTTTCGTAATGTTTTGAAGTTAAATACACGTAGATTTTATTATATAAATATATTTGATTGTATTGATCTTGTTCCAAATATGGGATTTCTTGATGACCCTAATATGGAATAGTATCTCATATTAGGAACAGTGTTTCTAATATGAAATTCTAGTAGAACTTAATTTCTTTATTCTATTGTAGTTTTGTATGTTGGTCTACACGAAGGTCAAAATGTCGGAGGAGAAACAGCGGAAGACGTGGAACACAGAAAAATTGATAAAAGCCATGGAGGCTGTAAAATCGAAGACCATGGGATATCAGAAAGCCGCCATTCTTTACGAGGTCCCTCGAAGCACTTTATTCAGACTGTGTAAGCCTAGGTCTGAAGAAGATGCCATGGAAGCTGCGCTTGGACGAAACTCAGTCTTGGGCCCAGTTTTAGGCGACAGTTGCTGGTTTACCTATCCAAACAGAACTATTTATGGACTGGTTCCAGCACTTCATCAAATATACGAAACTAAAACCTTGACGGACTTTACAGCCACACACTCAGTATTGATGTTATAGATAAAGCTCGTGAGCATCATGTCACCATTCTGTACATACCTTCACATTCTACCCTCAAACTGCAGCCCCTCGATAAGGTAGTGATAGGAGTTTTAAAGACATATTACAGCGAAGAAATTCGGCAATGGCTTTTAATGAATCAGAAGCCTTTGTCTGTCTTTGACAGGGTGAAAATTTTTTGATAAGCCAGATAAATAAAATGTGGAGCTTTAGCCGTTAACGGTTTCAATGCTATTGGAATTTACCCCATCTAACGGAATATATTCAGGGAGAGGACTTCCTAGAAAATGAGGACCAAGAAAATGATTGTGCCAACTCAATCAGTTTTCCAACTAGCACGTCACTTTCATCTCCAAGCCTGTCCTCATAAGCCCACATATAATTACGCCCTACACAAACAAGAAAAGATGGTTTCCACTAGAGGAAGAAAAGCAGGAAAAACTTGCATAATAACGCGTCTCCTTATAAAACTGAGCTGGAAGGCTTGCAGAAGAAAAGGGGTGTTGTGAAATATGGCACGAAAATATTTGACCCCACTAGTGGAGGCTAGTAAGGTCTAGGTGAAAAAAGAAGTCTCGAAGAAACCCATCAGAGGTTACGATACGACTCTACGTCTTCTTCTGAGCTGTCACGTATGAATATGTCGCTGTTATCCCACTCTTCTGAAGACATTCCGACGCCCATCCAACCTCGTGATGATGAGTCCGATGAGGTTTGTGATATCAGAGGCAAAGAGTGGATCCAATGTATAGCCAGCACCAAAATGGCACCGCCATTGGTGCCATATTGAGTGTTCGGGAGCAGATAATATTGATTTTATATGTGATTATTGCATCTAAATCAATGTATCCCATAATAGGAGCACTTTTTTGGACATTGGTTTTTTCTATGTTTTTACTTTTCGTTTAAAATGAAGACGTTAGTGTTTTTTTTTAATGTTTCGTTGACATTTTAAGTTACGTAACTATTTTTCCAATGATTTTAATGTGTAATACTTAATGAACAATTTAAATATAATTAATGAGAAATTTTTTACCTAAGCTATCCCATATTCGGTACATCTCCTCTACTATTTATCTATTTGAGCTTGGACACGAACTTTCTTCTGGGCATGCTGGGACTTCCACTTACTCAGACTGCTGTGAGGCGATATTGAGAACTCAGCCATTTTGGAGCGCGTGAGTCTCTATGATCCAGATGACTATCTTAGACAGCGTCATCATAGATTATTCTATCTTCCTGCCTGTAGAACCAACCTGCCAATCTCCCGGTAGGGAGAAGTATATTTCTCCTGAACCACTTCTCCTCCGGGATTGATATATTTGGCGTCGGTAAGGAGAAGTTCAAAAGGGAAATTCTTTCGATTCTTCAAAGGATGACGAAATAATAATAATGTTTGGATGATTTTTATAGCGCCATTCTCGTGAGAAAATCACCTCAAGGGCGCTTTACAAATTCATTTATACATTTAACCTATACTTATATTACAAATGGCTTATAACAAAGATTTATAGCTATTGACTTACAACTAAAAACTACACTTATTTTTAAGACCTAGTGGGTATTTACACAATATTGCTTTACTAGTACTATGACTTAGAGCTTTCTTAAACCTAAATATTTATGACTAACATACTAATTATATTAACAAACACATATTATTATTTCTTCAATTATTGTAATGTTTACCTACTGCTCGTGCTGTCAGTGACAAATTATGAAAAATATTACAAAAAAAAAAAGTTACAGTGTGGTCAAAGTGTAGTCACGGTGTGGTCAAAGTATGGTCAAAGTGTGGTCAAAGTGTGGTTAAAGTGTGGTCTAAGAGAGATAAGTCGATCAACGAAAATCGAATGAACTAAGTAGTGAAATATTACTGAAGAGAGATGTTATTATTGCGGATAGGATAATTTGAAAAGGTGAGTCTTTAGTTTTGATCTGAACTCAGGTGTGCTGTCGATCTTTCGCAAATGTGAAGGCAGTATGTTCCAAGCTGTTGAGCCTGCTACTGCAAAAGCTCGGTCTCCGAAATTATATATCTAATTTTTCTTTACTCAGTACAAAAAAATTGCCTCCTTGTATTAAACCCGCGTTCTATACTCTCAACAACTAAGGGAAATTATTAAAAAAAAACTAAAGATAGAGATCATAAATTAAGCCACCCAGGCATTTACCAACTATGTTGCAATGATTGTCCATCATTCTACATAGTTAAAACAACCAGAAATGTTAAAAAAAAAAATTTTTACATTAAGTCCACACAGGAGGCCCTGAGGAAAATAATTTCCCTCAGGGTCATGTCATCTTTGAGGATGCTGTGTGGAGGGTATTTTTAAGGAAAGGAAGTTCTGGGAAGGAAAAAGGTTTGAGGGTTGGGTAGGAATCTGGGGTTCAGTGCCTAGATCATCCGCCGACAAGACCTAGATAAACCTTACCCCATGAACCCTATTAGAATCACGGAACATTTAAGATGTTTAAATAATAATAATTTTTCGGAGTTTGCCAATCATCTTTTTTCCACTAATCATACTTTTGATAAGGACACAGGGGTTAAAATGCTTCACCGTAATAATAAAAGCAAAAAATTAGATAACTTGGAAGCACTTTAAATAAAAAAATCCCTAAATAATAACGCTAATAATATATTGAATAACCAAATTAATTTATCGTTTAGTCCCATTCTAGACATGTTTCCAATAAACCGCTCTGTTATTGCTGGATTTCCCGCAACTACCCCCCTCCCCCTTTGACCTCCCACTCCAGCACCTAAATATTTGGTATATATCTATCAATATTTTGTATCATAGGTTAGTTTTAATATTCTCCTGACGAAGGAAGGGTTCTTCCATAACCGGTAGAGTGTAATTAAAATTAAAGTGGTCTAAAACAAATTTATATATTTTATTGTAAATTATGGCGAGCCACAAAGTCAATACTTATTAGGAACATGCAAAATGTAACTGTTTGAATAAAAAATATTCCGTAATAACCAGTAGGCGGAGTACGAAACTATTAATAAAATTTGTAATGATATAAGAAATCTGAATTAAAAAATCTATTATAAAAAAATTATAATTATTAAAATTACTCAACTAAATGAAGGTACCATAAAACATTATTTTAAAAAAATCCTCCTTTACTCCCCGGTACCGTTTTAGAAGAAATAATTAACAAATGTTTAAAATTTCAAAAAGCGAACTGAGCAAATTGACAAAATATTTGTATTTATTTTTTGACGGGTCCAAGGATCGTGGAAGACGTATTGGTACGGGTCATTGACTTCTGGATATAGAATATTTTTTCTTTATATATTCAAAGTAATTGTGTCATTTAATTGTGTAGCGGATTACAGACCCCTTATTTTGTTTAATATGACAGGCTCGCATCAAAGTTTAATCGAGAAGCAAACATCTGTTTACAAACATAATTTTAATTTTTTATTTGAGATATATAAAAAGACATTATTAAAAAATCCCATTTATTAAAACACCAACATTCAAAAGACAAAAAAAATCTCGAACAAACATATACAGCTGTACATATTTTTCAAGCGATTCAAATATAGAACTAAACAACATACAAAAAATAAGAAATATTTTGAATTTAGTTTCGACAAATAATAGTAAAACAAAGCAAAAAAAAAAAATAATAATATCACTTAAAAAAATATGTACACACACACGAATATTCGCGAAAATTAAATCATATTGAGAAATTTGTAAAATTTCATGTAGAAATTATTTTGTTTTAAAGGGTGATAGAGATTGGCACTTTAATTAGGAATTTTGAATGCATTGATTTAATTTAATCTTCAATCGTCGGGGTACATGGGACGGCGACGGCGACGCCTCCTTGATCCGCGACGCCTTCTCCTCCTGGAGCGCGACCTCCTCCTTCTGCCCACCATCACCCCGGGAACCTTCCTGCCCCGAGATCTGACCACTTTGCGTTTCATCCTTCGCACTATCACGGGGACAGCAAAAGTGTGGTTATCGTCCACCTCTCTACTTGCCTCGTTCCCTTCCTCAGACCCAGAATCATTATATTCACTTCCTGAACCACCTTCATTCTGTTCTCCGCTTTTCGAGTCCATCTTCGGTAAATACAAACGTATCTATTGTTAAATATTTAATATTACTAGAATTTCGCTTCCAAACTGTGGATATATAACAATTTACAACAAAAAACTCCAACGAGACTAAAACTGACCGACTATTCGAGATCGTGACGAAAACGGGAATGAAAAAATAATTTCTGAACGCTGCAAACAAAAGCATTTAATTTTAAAATTATTATTTTTATTCCAATTCCTCTTCTCTTGGGTAGGAGCAGCTGCGCTTGGCAACAGATTTCAAATAAATAATGTTGCTTCTCTATATTGGCTTTTTAGCCATTGTTAAGTGATTACATCTGTAAATAATATAAGTTTAATCTTGGGGAAATACATACAAATTTAGTATCTAATATATTTAGTGCTAAACACTCAATGGATGAAATTTTTGTAGGAGTTTTTTATATGGTAACAGAAAAATGTGATTAAGGTCCTCTTCATCAAAACGACGTTAATACGGCAGAATTCCATGTAATTTTGTTAGGTGAACTTTGTGGTAGCAATGTGTCCGCACAATATGGATGTTGAGATTGTGTTTAAAGAGAGTCTGAAAAACCACGGTTTTTAAGGAATCGTGAACTACATTCTGAAAAAAAATTGCGTTTTGTTTTACTAGATTCATCTCAATTATTCTACCATGTGGAAATCGTGTTTTCAATTCGTTGTATCCAAGCGAACATGATTTCTTTGCCAGAATCGCTAAATTTATGAAGTGCGGATTGCTTAACGAAGCAATTCGTTAATTCCCAATTAACGCTTTACAATTGGAGGCTGTAGTGTGGAGGCTTCTCATCATTTTAGAAGACAGTTCTTGGCTGACGAGTATGCTTTAGTCTCTCTTATTACCCACTGATGGACTAATTTTCTACATTCTCTGCTCAAATGAAATCACTTTCATATTGGAGGAATGAATCAATTCCTCTTCTCTTTAAAATTCTTCATTCTTATCATCCTCAATTCATCCGATAGACTTCTTCTACATACAAACTCCTTTCGTATTAATTTGCGACCAAATATTCTTCATTTTAATCAATGAAGACAATATAAGCGAAACTCAATCTAAATCTAAAACAGAAATATCAGAAAACGATCGGGTCGCATCTGGGATTCGAACCAGTGGCGGCCGCTGCCCTGAAAATGTGGTGGTTCACTGACAATCAATACCTACTTATGATAAAAAAAATATTAAGCAACTAGTTAAAAATAAATTTTTAATTATTAACTTATTTTCAAACAAACTGTTGTTTCCCCTTATATATTCAACACAAATTGCACTCATTTTTTTTATAAAATTTGATATTAACAAATTATGTTACTAGTATTTAACACAATCAATACAAAAAAAAAAAAAAAAAAAAAAAAAAACAATGACAACGTCACGGGTCAAAATAGCGCCGCTAGACGCAAGCTAGACTGATCTATGATCATCGCCGAACTTCGATTATATTCGTATCACATCGGGTCATACATAGTTCATGGTCAATCGGTAAACTTCGGCAAGGATCGGATTGTGTCGGTTGCGGGTGGCACACGGATTCAAGCCATATCCTGGTACAAATCGCGAAATCGACGCGCTTTTAATGTTTTAAATAACACATACAAAAACATAAATTGGTCCGTGTGCAAGCTCCTGCAGACGGACGATTCCAGCGGCGCTCGGCGGCCACGCTATGTACTAGGGCCACAAGCTTTCTCCCTGATAATATTCGTAGCATTATTTTGATAACTAATATTTTTTAACGATTTTTATAGATTTTATAGTCTTTAGTAAGATATTATAAAGTAAATTTAGCCATTATAATTTGCCAGTGCGGCACACGTGCACACTGTGCGACCAGCCGCCCTTGATTCGAACCCAGAACCTTCGGCTTTCCGGGCAGATGCTCTAACCACTGAGCTAAAGTGTCCCTATCCAAATCAATCATAATTATCTGTATCATAATTTGACTGAGAACTACCAACATTATCTTAATTTTCTTAACGTATGTTTCATTGGCTTCTATCTTTATTTATAACTAACTAACTAACCATCACGCCGTTTCCCGGCAGGGGTAGGCAGTGAGGACAGACCACCAAACAACTAGGTCTTGGCACACACTCCTTGTCTCATTTACATTCATACATCTTCTTATACATATTCTTCTATTATTCTGACTCTTGACATGGCCCGATTATTATTTATTTTTTATTCTTTATTTATGATGGCATGATTCAACTCGAACTAAATGCCATCTAGATAGTTTCAGGATAAATTATCAATTTTATTTAATATGTGACATCTATTGACTTTTCTGCAAGTCTAGTCTAGGATGATTTTTTTTTGTCCTAAGTTCGAATTCCAGATGTGACCCAATTTTTTCTGATATTTCTGTTTTAGATTTAGATTGAGTTTCGCTAATATTGTCTTCATCACAGACTTATGAATATTCATAGACTAGAGAATCAGGGAGAGGGGTAATAACCAACTGTAGCGGTGCGCAGAGGGATGAGTTGACGGTAACGATATGTGATTCGTTAATACTTCAATATGACAGTATATAGGCATTACGCATTATAATATCATTATTTAGCTCTTAAAAGTAAAATCTGCTTTTGAATGAATAGACCTTTTTACATGGGAGCGCGAATTGTTCGCCCGGTTTGAACAAACTTGTGTAATCCATATAAAATGAAGAAAGGTTAGCTTGTTTTGAGAGTCGAATATTTTGTTACCGTGTGTAGTTAAGACACTTTTACAAATGTTTCATAATTTACTTATCCCAGTAAACTGCAACGTGCACACGACGGGACCGGTCATGTCTCTCGGTGTGATAAAACTGATCATATTATATGATGTGAATGAGCTTAAAATAATGACAAATAATGCCTGCATATGGAAGGTAATACGACAATTGGGTTTATACTCTTTTTCACTTCTATTTTTACATGTTTTAATAGCACAAGTTACCATTTTTGCCGTGTTATTTCGTAAAATGTACCGATAAGAGCTTGTAATGGTTCTAAATTATTTTGATCCTTCTAATCCTTTTGATCCCCCTCTCCTTAAATCAACCCTATTTAAGGGTGATCATTTTTTTTTTTCGTATAACTTTAAGTTTTGAAAACCTTAAGTTACTGCTGGAGCTGCCAGTACGTAGGCAAGTACGTACTGATAAATTGTTGTTTAATTACTTTTGAATTAACTAGACACGTTGTGATTATTTTTGTTTCGCCTTTATAGCGCTAATTCAGGTAGATTAAACGGATTTGTGGTAACTTTTGGTTCTTAGCTGTGGTGTGTTGCAATTTGTCAGATTTTCAACAATGACGATATTCTATCTAACTGGCTAATCATTTAACTTCCTAGTATATCTTACTATTTACTGATCTAATACCCTTCCCCATGCTATTGACGAATAGTCTAATTACGATATACCTAACTCTCTGTGCCGTTCTACCTAAACTCGGAGTTATAAACCCTTTTGTTAGAGTATATCAAAACATCATTCATACAATAATTCAATTAGTTATTCTAAGTTCCTATTGGTTGTTAGTTGTATGCAATCTACTTACAGGTAGGTATAATGGGTAGGAATAGGGACAAACATGTGCTTGCTACGATTGGTCTCCTCCAATTCCCAATTAGCTCGATGAAGGAAAACCTGTCGAGCTAACCCCAATCCCAACGCCTCCAAGAAGATTTATTTGTTGCCTCGCAACTGATGAAAATTGACATGTTTCGTCCCTGTCGGGAGGGGAATGTGTGTGATTTTTGTAGTTGATGATATATGTTGTAATCTCCATAGTACAATGCGGCAATGGGAGAATATCTCTACCAAATCTTCGCAAGGTAAGATGGTATGATGATTAAGATGATAGGTTGAAGATTCATGATGAAAGGTCATTCCATGTCGCTAGACATAAAAATGACGCTCCGTTCCGCCGAGTGTGATTGAAGTATGTCTAAGAGCTCTCAGAAGGTGCTCAGATGACTTCTGGTTCAGGTCGTGCCCTTCGGCCCGAGCCTGATGATGATGATGATATGTTGATGATGGCCAGCATGCTGAAGGTTAAGGGTCCGCCCAGCTAACCGCAGCCATGAACATTATACCGAAGTGAATACTTGCGGATAAGTCAGGGGTCGGGAATCCCCGCGTGCATCCCACTGGTTTCGAAGAAGTAAAATTAGTAGGCTCAGGAGCCGAATTCTTCGCCGCCTCCTCAGCATCCTTTACAGCAAACTGTCAGCTCCCAGACTTTCGTCAATCACACCTGCCAAATCCGTTAAGTAAAAGGGTACGAACTGTAGAGTGCGTGTTTAGTATATCCAAATGTGTACGCCACTAATTTATGTCGGTAGTTAATTTGAGTGAAGACTGGGTCCTGCACGACTCAAGCAAGCGCGACGAGAACAGTGCTCCTTGTGTAAATTCGCGGGCCTGAGCCTTACAGCACCCGCCTTCATCTCGCGTCAACAACCTCACACTGTCAATCCAGAATGTAATCCTGGTTCCCGGGTCAAGAACTCGCGAGCTGAACCTTCCAAGTCGTGAATTTGGTCAGCTCCGCCCCACGAACTTCGACACCTTCGTTCAGAACTCATTCCCGACTATAGTGTTTCTCAGGAACAACGAAAGCCCGTCGGAAATCATCGAAACAATACAAGCCATTGTTCCCTTCGTCCAAACGAATACAAGGGTCATACCTCACGTGTCAACATAAGATAACGGAGCCCATCACGATCTTGTCCCCTTCGTCTGGAGACTAGCGGAAATAGAAAAGCTGTCAATGACCTCAGACTCCTCTTAAAGATGTTCTGCCTGACCGCTCTCTCACCGCCAATACTGTCGAAACGGAAGCCGTACCAGTGACATAGTGGGATCAAGTCCTTTGTTCTCCGGACAATGTCTAGTGCCTGGGTTAGGTGGGACTCGTGGTCAACCACCGACACAGCTGATACAGGGCCATTTCTAGGTTCAGGGTTCAAGTCCATCCGCGCAAGGTCACCGATATTCAGAATCGAGTCAATGATCCGTTTCCATCGTTTCCGCCGATCAAGAGATAGGGAAGCTCGCGTGAGTTTCGTCCATTTCGCCTAATGAGCGACGTACGTGGAAACAACCCATATCGCCGGATAGGGAAGCCCAGCGAAGTTATTCTCTCGACAATCACCTGACACTGCTGGTTTTTTTTTGAAGTAAAGTTTGTTTAGACGGTATTCAAATAAGTCGAATATCAATGCAAAACCGACGCTCGCTGCGTAAAATATACCGATATTGAATGAAATGTTATGAATCTAACGTCAACGGTAGAGATGTAAAACGAGAAGATAATGTCCTTAACTTAGATTGCGCTGGCAAGAAGGGAAATTTGTTTTTTCAAAATTGTTCCACTGTGATTAAACTTGAACACTATACCGCGTAGTAAAGGTCTTTATATTTATGTGCAGGAATATATATATATAAATATTTGGGATAATTATCATTCACATGCAACTGTAATTATGTTTAAATTAATACATTGAAGAAGCAGATAACAATAATAGTCTAATTTTTTTCTTAAATATGAAAAGGAACAAGACACAGAAAATAATAAAAGATAACGGTCGCAACCGGGACTCGTTCCCAGAACCTTACGTCTCACTGAAATAATATACAATCAATTTTTCAATTTGAATGTGAAAATTTAAATCTTTGCAAAGTTACAATTATTTTATAAATATTATTTGGGATAACTAAATATTGCTTATTGCCTCCTCAATAGGTCAACTTACGAAGAAAATAGTTTGCTTCAAGATGCACAAAATCCATTTCAATTTTCAAATTTCAAGGCCCAAATTGCAAGGTGTTGATTAATAATTAGTGATTTTATTGTCAGTCCATTTGCATTCACTTACCTAACCATCTCAGTGTTATCCGATCACATTTTTTTTTCACATTCACCAGCGGTATATATTTCATGCAGTTTGGTGCATGCTTCTAAATAAAACTATGTGTGTTAGTAATTAAAAATGCACTTCGCTATTTTTTAACTTATTTGCGCGACCTTCCCGTCTTCCCTCGAAAACCGACCGTTTGCTATATCTCCCCGAACCGACTGTTTCTATAATAATTAAATTTCACTTCCCTATTTAAACTTATTTGGGCGACCTCTCCATAACTAGCTCTAAGATTCTTTTCTATAACTCCTTTCTATAACCTTCCGAAACCGACAGTTTTCTATAACTCCCCGAAACTGACTGTCTCTATAATAATTAAATTTCACTTCCCTATTTAAACTTATTTGGGCGACCTCTCCATAACTAGCTCTAAGATTCTTTTCTAAAACTCCTTTCTATAACCTTCCGAAACCGACCGTTTTCTATAACTCCCCGAAACTGACTGTTTTCTATAACTCCCCGAAACTGACTGTCTCGTGATAGTCTTTCAAAATTCCTTCCTCGATCATCCCACCACTACCCCCTGAAACCGCCTGTCCTGGCTCCACCCCTCCTCTACTTGACCCGGTGGTCTTCTAGGCGCATTCCCCTTCGTGGAACCAATTCATCCCCCTCGACACACTGGCAGTTCTAGGCAATACTTTATCACTAATCGCCCTCCTTGTCATGAATTCGATGCTTCCAAAAGATGCATTCATCACTGCTTAATTGCCCTCGCTGAAATTCGAGTTAAGAATTCAAATTTTTCTCCAGTGGCGTGTCACCCCCGCTAGTCTAGCCCATTTTGGCCGCTTCCATAATCTGTACCTGTTTTGTTAATTAATTATATTTTTTTCCACTGTCCGTGTGTGCTATTTACGCGATACCGAATTGACAACTGCTATTCTCACACTTACCTCTAAATATTTACCGGCCGTTGGTCTTTTCTGGGATTAAATATCCGTTTTGCCCTCCTTAATCCCAACCAAACGTAACCTCGGCGACGCCACTGGGAATCTGTTTCAGGAATTCGTCCACACGTGGTAACCACTGGCTACTAACTCACGGGCGATCTATCGTACGGTGCGTGTTTCGTATTTTTTTCTTGCGCCCGGTCATTAATGCCTGATTCATTGTCATCTCAAGTAAACATTTCTCTCTGACACGTAGGTACATGTTTGTGATGTGAATTTCCGTGAATCAATATTCTAAAAGGAGATAAATTGCACAAACAGGGAGGTGCCTAACCAGCGCAATTTTTTATGTCGTCTCCGGATTCGTCTTCACAGCAAGCAGAGACAGAAGATCTACCCTGTCTTCCTTTAGTTAAGATATGTGCTTTCCTTTTTTAGGTATACTGAAAATACTAATTCTTTGGCTGAAAGGCGAGATCATCACAAGCTCGACGCTAGTCCGCACAAGAATGATGACGTCACATTTTCTAGATTCACGCGAACCTATACGCCAGCCCGGCCGGTTCCATGGAACCCAGAATTAAGGAGGGGGAAATAATACGCTTTTATCAATTAGCAACCATAGATTTTCAATGAAAATTTATGTTTTAGAATCACATTGGCCACACGCATTGCGACGTGCGATGTCTGTGGCCATTTTCATAGAAAATGTATGGGTTGCCAAGCATTGTTTGGCGTAGAGATGCGTACGTACGTCGTCCAATCTGAATCTACCTTAATGCATTCCAGTGTCCAGTGTAATTCGCCGGATTTGAAACATGAATTGTAACTTATATTAGTACAAACATTGATGTAAAATAAGGTACCTACCAATATAACAATGCACTGTTATGAAGTAGATTTCTCGAACATTGAACATCTAACCCCGCAACGATTTTTGAAAACAAGTACCTTTATATCTAAATATCCTGTTAAATATTAATCATTTGGCAACACTAAAATACGAGGGTTGCGTTCAACTTGGGCGGTACCTTCCCCTAAAAAGGGGTGGGGGCACGAACGAGGACCCGAAGCCCGGTGGTCAGTGGCGAGATACGGCTCTCTTTGCTTACGGCATTCAAACCAACTGGTCGCCTCTCTGGTTCTCTCTAGAAAGTTACTCTGCCAAACCGTCGAACGTGTATTTTTTACTTTAAAATATAGCTACAGTGTTCCCATTATCAAAGTATTTAGAATCAGTTTTTGCTGCCGCTGCTACGATCGAGTAATCGCTGGGTATCGTTCCAATTTCCTTTTATTATCTGTAACTTTGCTTGTATCCGCCAAAATTAACTGCAGTAAACTCATTTCACGAAATTAACTACATTCTACCATAGATCCAAAGCTTTTCCTAGTGCTTAGAGTCCTGCCAAATACAAGTCTTTTCAAAGACATTATTAGTAACAAGAAAACCTTTTTATTTTTGATATTCCCCATTGTGTGCCCTTATTTCAACTTCTGCAGAGCGGTGGCCTTCCAAGTCCACTTAAATCGAACTGAAAACACACATCCCATCTCCGATTGAGCTAACCACGGTAAGTATAAGATTTGGTGGGTTTTGATTTAACATATCATAAGCGGTTCGAATCCGGCTTCTTATTATTTCATAACACTGGCACCCATAGCGTGGGGCTAGACTTGAACAAAGCCGCTCTGTACAGTAATACTTGTATTGTTTTATAGTGTTGTATGTTTGTATTACTGTGTAACTAAAATTTATTCTTTCCTCTTAAATATATAGGTACCTTTGCGTTTTTACCGTTAGCATTCGCCGCCATTTTGAAATATCTAGCGTCCCTGTGTTTACATTCAACACGTGTGTTTTGACCGTTGGTAACGTCTGCCGTTTTGAAAAATCAGCGTTCCTTCATTTTAAAGTCGACACGTGTTCTTCATCGTTATCAACGCCACCATTTTGAAATAACTAGCGTCCCAGTGTTTAAATTCATCGCGTGTGTTTTGACCGTTGGTAACTGCTATCGTTTTGAAAAATCAGCCTTCCTTTATTTTAAAGTCGACACGTGTTTGTAATCGTTAGCAATCGCCGCCATTTTGAAATATCTAGCGTCCCTGTATTTAAATTCAACACGTGTGTTTTGACCGTTGGTAACGTCTGCCGTTTTAAAAAATCAGCGTTCCTTCATTTTAAAGTCGACACGTGTTCTTCATCGTTATCAACGCCACCATTTTGAAATAACTAGCGTCCCAGTGTTTAAATTCATCGCGTGTGTTTTGACCGTTGGCTATCGTTTTGAGAAAATCAGCCTTCCTTTATTTTAAAGTCGACACGTGTTTGTAATCGTTAGCAATCGCCGCCATTTTGGAATCCGACGCGTCTCTGCGTAACCCACGCCGTGTTTGGGATTGCCGCCTATATTGAAGATAGTTTTCATATATATTTTATTTACCTAATTATCTCTGAAATTCAAGTGTTTTCGTAACAATTTATTAATTATTTATATCGGGAAAACAATAATATAAAAAAATAACTTCACAAAAGAAAAAAAAAATATTCAAAACACGTCATTCAGAAAATAAAGTGTCCGCCTCGTATCTATTGATAACTTAGTGTCTTAGTGATAACTCGAGCTCAAAGTAACGTTCAAAATGGACGCCCTGATTCGTTTTAATGAAGGTATCATCGTTAACGTAGACTCATCTAGTATTCTGCAACTTAGAAAAGCCTTAAGAAAACGTGGTATCGTCGGGAGCCGGGACTTATCGGCCCTGCAAAAACAAGCACGCACGTTTAATAAGGCATTTGTTCGTCGAATTAAACCGGCAAACGACGAGGTGGATCATATTCCACGGGAGGAATCGGGAATTTCAGAGTCGCCAGTAGAGGTCAGATACGTTATTAGGGAATCGAAAGCAACTAATTTCGCTGCCTGGAACCTTAGATTCAATGGCACCACGGATGTTCGGGAGTTTATAAACCGTGTAGAAGTATTGACAATATCGCGGAGTGTTAATCCTGATGAAGTTGCCAAGTGTTTTAATGAATTACTAACGGGAATGGCAATGCTCTGGTTTCTCTCATTGCCCAGAGAGAGTTTACGCTGGTCCGAACTTAAAAAATTACTCATTAGCAAGTTCGAAACGCCAAATTCGGCTTGGGATCGGAAATTTGAGGTTTATACCTCTAAACAAACAAACGGAAAGACGGCTAGGGAATTTTTTATAGAAACGCGTCATAAAAACCGCATCTTGGAGTCGCCTATGTCAGAAGAAGAACTGGTGGAAACTCTGAAGCGTGGTCTGCTACCACAATATGCCAGCATGTTAACGATGCATAGCAATAGCTCTGCGACCGACCTAGAAATTGCGTGCACCATGTTCGAAAGTTACCAGAAATTAGCTTCACGCCCGCCCCGAGAACCAAAATCGGCAACTAATAGTTATTTGAATAGCGTAGCTTCGTCGAGCCACGCAGTTCCCTTACAAGAGCCCGGCAAAAATAGGTCGGACCGCGTTTGTTTCCATTGTGGGAGTACGGGACATTTTTTCCACGCATGCGAGCAATATAAAAAGAGCAGAGCCGGCGGTGGCCGTCGCGCTGACAATAATCGTAATATCACCCCGTTGCCACCAACCCAGTTCAATCTCCCCGCGGGGATAGATTTTTCAAGGCCGCCGCCCAAAATACAAAACTCAAAAAACTAATTAGTAGCCACTCAAATACTTCTCTTTCCCGGCAAGGTGACGGTGGCCTTAGCCGTATTGAGTGGCTAAATAACCCAAAATTTTTAGAAGAAACAAAACATCTAACAGAGATCGAATGTACTGAAGCCGTGGACGGTCGCCCATACGCGCGATTTTCTATCAATAATGTGCCCTTTACGGGGTTATTAGATTCAGGGGCCAATGTTAGTTGCCTAGGAGGTAATTCTTATACTTCATTCCTTAACATTGGCGAACAAATGAAACCGTATAGGTTTCCGGTGATCACGGCTGACGCCAGTCACCAAGCCGTGTTAGGTGTATTATCTCTGCCCGTTACCTGTAGTGGGCACACCGCCATTATAGATTTCTTAGTAATACCGTCATTATCGCCTAAATTTATCCTAGGTACCGATTTTTGGAGATCTTTTAATGTGGCTCCCCAGATCATCGGTCCTACCGCAAATAGTGCTGTTTGCTCGTCACCGACTATAGACGAGATTAGAACCCTTATTCCGGTAGAAAATCTTACTCCCTCACAGGCCGAGAGCCTACAAAATATCACGAATAAATTTCAAGATATTTCCTTTGAAAAACGTGGCCTGGGGCTGACGCACCTTGTCGAACATAATATAGAAACAACCGGGCCGCCAATCAAGCAACGGTACTATCCCCTTTCACCGATCAGGCAGAAGCAATTAGAACGAGAGCTAGATGAAATGCTAGCTCTAGGCGTCGTGCGTCCGAGCCGTAGCCCTTGGACAAATCCCACCATAATAGTATTGAAAAAGAACGGCTCGGCCCGTTTTTGCTTGGACAGCAGGAAGCTTAACAGGGTGACCCTGGCTGATGCTTTTCCGATTCCCTTCATTCACCGTATTCTAGATAGACTGAGAAACGCGAGATACATCTCTTCGATAGATCTAAGCAAAGCATTTTGGCAAATACCATTGGCTAAAGCCTCGTGCGAGAAAACAGCGTTCGTGGTACCCAACCGAGGATTGTTCGAATTTACCCGCCTACCTTTCGGGTTGCGTAACGCGCCGGCCGAGCTTCAGAGGCTAGCCGACAAACTTTTTGGACCAGAGTTAGATGAGCAACTTTTCTGCTACTTAGATGATCTAATAATCGTGAGCGATACCTTTGAAAAGCATATAGCCACTCTCCTCCTAGTACAGGAACGATTAAAGTCAGCCGGACTGACGATTAATTACGAAAAGTCGGAATTTTGTAAGTCCCGCCTACGCTACTTAGGGTTTGTCATAGATGGCGAAGGTCTCCGAACCGACCCAACTAAAATAGAAGCAATAGAGAATTTCCCCCGTCCGTCTAATTCGAAACAAATAAAATCGTTCATTGGGTTGGCTGGATATTATAGGCGTTTTATTAAAGGTTTCTCTGACATAGCCGAACCACTAACTAAACTCACCGGTTGTCGAAAAGGCGTAAGCAACTTCAAGTGGTCCGAACAAGCCGAACGGGCCTTCACAACTCTCAAAGCCGCTTTAGTGTCGGCCCCTGTGCTAAATTGTCCAGATTTTAACCTCGATTTTAGTGTGCATACAGATGCTTCCAATATTGGGATCGGGGGAATGCTTACGCAAAACTTTCCAGACGGTGAACATCCGGTTGCTTATTTTTCTCGCTGTCTAAATAAACATGAACGAAACTATGGTGTTACGGAAAAAGAACTTTTGGCAGTATTGGAATCGGTACGTCATTTTCGCGGATACATAGAAGGTGGAAAATTTACTGTAATTACGGACCATTCAAGCTTAAAATGGTTACACTCACTAGACAATCCTACAGGGAGATTGGCCCGTTGGGCCACGCGTCTTTCGCAATACTGTTTTGATGTTATACACCGCCGAGGCGCGCTTAACGTAGTACCGGATATCCTTTCCCGCATGGAACCCGGAAAAATATCAGCTATCCGCGCTACACCGAATACCGCCGATACCTGGTACCTAAACCTTTATAACGACTGCGTAACCTCTCCACTAAAACGCGCCAACTACACTATTCGTGATGGACAGCTATTTCGACATTGTCCCGCCGTGCTTTCTGTGCGGGAGGACTATTCGTGGAAACTCGTGGTACCTTCCGAACAGCGGCACGCTCTAATAGTAGAGAATCACGATTCAGATAAAGCTATTCACCCCGGCATTTTTCGAACTTATAAAAGACTTAACTTAAGACACTACTGGCCAGGACTTTTCCGTCAGGTTTGTGAATACGTATCAAAATGCGAAATATGCAAGGCATACAAGCATAGCACTTCCGCACCTCTGGGACACATGAGCACCCAGAAACAAGTGGACAGACCCCTACAGGTGTTGTCAATGGACCTGATAGGCCCCTATCCGAAAAGTTTCGCAGGGCATATGCATATTTTAAGTATCGTAGATGTGTTCACAAAATTTTGTTGGATCTTTCCGTTAAAAAGTGCCACGGCTCCAGCTATAATCAAGCATTTAGAGACGCGAATTTTCTTACCACATGGCGTGCCACGCACCATCATATGTGACAACGGAAAACAATTTATTTCCAAAGTATTTAAGACCTTTGTGAGTAGTTACGGTGTGTCTGACGTGTTTTATAACAGCTTTTATACCCCCATGAATAATGTAGTGGAACGGTACAACCAAACGATCGGCACAGCCTTAGCTATACTAGTAGAGAAAAATCAACGAACGTGGTGTAAGCATCTGGATAAAATTCAAGCGGCTTTAAATAATTCTATTAATGTAGCCACAGGATACACGCCGTTTTTCTTAGATCACGGCTACGAGCAGACCGTCCTCGGTTCCCTTCACAACACCCCATTCCCAAGATCCACCCTAACAGTGAACGAGTACGCTAACCGACTTGAAGAACTATCCGCCGTGTATGGCGATGTCGGCGACGCTTTGTTCCTCGCGTATCAAAAGAGCTCTGATAGATACAATCTTAGAAAAAAACGCGTGACGTATGCCGTCGGCGATACGATTTGGAGGAAAAATTTTGCTCAGTCTAATTCAGCTGCTTATTTTTCTGCCAAACTTGCCCCGCGCTTTGTGAAAACTAAGGTAGTTAGGAAGGTTTCCGATGTTGTATATGTGTTGGCAGATGAGTCAGGGAGGACCTTAGGCAGATACCATATCAAGGATATGATTAAATTGGGCAGCCCCGCGGAGAACCAAACAAGTTCTTCTCTATCGAATTGTGGCTCCCCAGAAGATTAAAACCGCTTTTGGTGACGTACTTCGATAGGTTTCTTAGAAACATATGTTCGGAACCAGATTCTACAATTACTTCTTGCAAAGTAATTATCGACTGCCCGGATGGGAAAATACTCTATTTTAAGGCTTAAAATTCCGATTTTGTACCGATTTATAACATATGTCCATTTTTGAAGAAAATATCTGAAGATTTGTAGAGCCGAAATGTTAATTACAAAAATTCCTCCGACAGAAAAATCGCGAAGTATGCACCGAAAATTATTATTTACACGTTTGGTTTTGTTACTTTACAAGTTATATGTATGAAAAAACTCACGGTGTTTCTTTAAATGCTACTTGAGGCGGTGAAGGGAGATTTTTGCTATTTTGTAAACAAATCGTGTTTTATTAAAATAAAAATTCCCAATTTTCGCTTGTTTTTAATATTACCGCGCTCCCTCCAACATTGTATCGTTGTATCTCTCCTTCTTATAATTTTTGGGCGGGTATTAAAACTACACATTAACACGCACATACATATAAAATGCTCGGCACTGTCGTCGAAGGGGCCCCTTCGAAGACAGTGTGTACACACACACCCTATACCATAGACGCTCCGGAGTAATTAACCGGAGGCGGCTAAATACACTCCACACTTGTGTTTTTGACTATTCATTCGAATCATTCGACATCCATGTAGAATTTGATATGTACCAAGCTTCTACCTACTATTAACTTTATCTATCTTTTAAGCTCGGAAATTAATGTCGTCAATAGTTCGAAATTTTGATTTGAGGGTCGGTTGCTTGTAAGCCGGTAAACAAGATGGCGCCCATAGGCTAATAGGTATCTTTATTCTTATATAAATTATACTAACACTATCATTAACCCACAAAAAATAAATTATAAAAAATAAATTATTAAATTACTATTATAATAAGTATTCGTATAAGTTATCATTAAAAAATAATGAATGATAGCTATGTCCTAGGTTAGTGGTATTCTGTAGTTTGTTAGTTGGAAGCATGTTTTGTTCCAAGCTGACCTTATTTTTCTAGTTGGAGCATTGATGTTCCAAGCTAGAGTTTTCAAGTGTTCCTCCTGAGTATACCTACGTCAGAATCTTATAAGATTCCTGGCTAAATGTAGGTCCCTAAAGGATTATGATATTTTATGTTGAATTTTCAACATTTCTTCAACCAGTAACCGGGTCGTTAAAAGGCGGATACTGACACTTGAACCATCGCCTGTCCGTTAAAAGGGGGAGATGAGTTCTAAAAAAAAAAAAAAAAATTACTAACAAATAACCATCACCGCGTTTCGCCGCAGGGGTAGGCAGAGAGGATGGACCGCCAGACAACTCGGCCTTGGCACACACTCCTTCGTTCATTCGCTCTACAAACTCTCTAAGGGTCCCTTTCTTTATCTTACTCATTACGTTTACATCAGCCTTGCATTCTTTGCGGATATCCACTTTTGATAACACGTGTGTTCTTATCAGGTACATATATGCATCGCGTCAGATAGTGTTTAATACTCTTTGTTGATCTCTTTCACAAATACATTTAGAATTCAAATAGTTTTGCTCACTTTTTGTAGAACACTGTTTATCTGTTTCGATTATTAATGTTCTTGATTGTTGTTCTTTAGCCCCACGGACCAAAGGATGACCTATTGTTTTAATGCCTGACTTTTCTAATAGTTTTTTGTTCTGCTTTCATGTGTCGCTTCACCTTGAGATGTGCCCTTATTGCCGAGGATCGCAACCCCTGTTTCTAACGCCAACAAGAACTGGACTCCTTCTCAAGTCCCAGCGCTGCATGAGGGTTGCGTTAACCAATGTTCTGGACCCTTGCTACATATGGTCACTCCATGGTGTTGCTGCTATTGCTATTTTATACTATGTACACTGTAATTATGTAAATTATGTAACTTTGCTGCCTAGGTTTTTAATGCTGGATCTCTGGGCAAATGACGTTTTTTTTCTGTAGTAATAACATGCGTTTGATTTAAAGAAAAAAAAAATAAAAATAAAAATAAAAAAAACCTTCATTACAACGGCGGTTTTTTCTTTGTGAAAAGGGGGAATGTGTTATGAAGTAGATTTCTCGAACATTGAACATCTAACCCCGCAACGATTTTTGAAAACAAGTACCTTTATATCTAAATATCCTGTTAAATATTAATCATTTGGCAACACTAAAATACGAGGGTTGCGTTCAACTTGGGCGGTACCTTCCCCTAAAAAGGGGTGGGGGCACGAACGAGGACCCGAAGCCCGGTGGTCAGTGGCGAGATACGGCTCTCTTTGCTTACGGCATTCAAACCAACTGGTCGCCTCTCTGGTTCTCTCTAGAAAGTTACTCTGCCAAACCGTCGAACGTGTATTTTTTACTTTAAAATATAGCTACAGTGTTCCCATTATCAAAGTATTTAGAATCAGTTTTTGCTGCCGCTGCTACGATCGAGTAATCGCTGGGTATCGTTCCAATTTCCTTTTATTATCTGTAACTTTGCTTGTATCCGCCAAAATTAACTGCAGTAAACTCATTTCACGAAATTAACTACATTCTACCATAGATCCAAAGCTTTTCCTAGTGCTTAGAGTCCTGCCAAATACAAGTCTTTTCAAAGACATTATTAGTAACAAGAAAACCTTTTTATTTTTGATATTCCCCATTGTGTGCCCTTATTTCAACTTCTGCAGAGCGGTGGCCTTCCAAGTCCACTTAAATCGAACTGAAAACACACATCCCATCTCCGATTGAGCTAACCACGGTAAGTATAAGATTTGGTGGGTTTTGATTTAACATATCATAAGCGGTTCGAATCCGGCTTCTTATTATTTCATAACAGCACATAAATTTTCATCATAATAATAATACATTCTTATTTGCTTGCTCTGTACTACTTACTCTGATTTTATATACTTTATGATTTACATAATTTTTATATTCTATCATGTAAATGCTTTTTATGTTCTTTACTTTACATAGTTTTATATATTCTACTATATTCTTCCGTACTATTTTATATTACTCTAAAGTCATTTACATTCCTTCACGTTCTTTTATATTCCTTAAATTTATTTAATATTATATTCTTTATATTGCATGTTATGTTACATAACACGGGCATGTGCCTAGCATGGTGGTCGAAAAATCCTCAATTAATGTATCGAACTATTCAATTTATTATTCAAAGAAACATTTAAAAAAATATATATATTGTTAAAAATATTTAAAAAACATTGTTTCAGTTTCCGAATTTGACATTTTCAATTTCCGCTTAAGACGCCCAAAATCCGACGGTAGAAATAAAATGCGAAACGATGGCATAACTTTCAAGATCACAAGTTGAATTCCGGAGGTTTCCAAAATTCTTATTTAATTTTGTAAGCTTTATCGAAGTTCGGTAAAAAGTTCCCTTATTGTTCCGCGAACTGCAAAACCCTTAGGAATTACGTTGAAACTTTGCCTTTGATGGATGGCTTTATGTGTTTTGCATTTTTTGATTGATATTCATAATATTGATGCGAAAATTAAAAAGGACTTGATAAAATGTTTACGGATATCACTTAGGGGGTTACCTTGAATTTCTTGGATATTATTTTTGGAAGATTTTTAGGAAAATGTATTTTATTTTTTACCTAAAACACTCAAAATTGTTTTGTTGAGATAATAATGTTAAAATAGGCTCTTTAAGTTTGTTTTAAATTACTTACAATCGATTTTCTTAAATATCCAAACCATGAACAGTATTAACACGTCTTACAGGTAGGCACACTGTTTTGAGCAAATTTGAATTTTAAAAACAAAGTGTATTTTAATTTCTTGTAGGTATTTACTTATTTATACCTATCATTTTTCATAAAGGTAACTTAATACGCGATACTCTGGTATTTGGATGCGATCTTTCTATTGAACTTTTTTCAACTATAATTTTATTTAAATATTTATTTTATTAATTTTTAACGCATTGATTGGCTTTTACGTGATTGTGAGACACATGCTTATGGTAGGAAGACACAGTGTTTAAATAATTTTAATAAATAAATAAGTAGAAACAATGTATAATATGTAATTGTAAACAAAGTACACCATACAAGTTTTCTACAGATCTTAAGAATTTTTTCAAGGGTAGATTAATTGCTCTGTTTAAAAGCCTATGAAGAAAAAAAAATCGAATAATATTGTATGATTAATATAAGTTAAATTAAATAAAATTATAAGTTAAAAAATATTTGCAACTGTACAGGGCGGTTTCGACGAGAAAGATCGATTATTCCGCACACATTTTTTAAATTGAGAATTTAATATCGATTTATTTCATTCAAAACTTGCTAATATATACCGACTTTCAAGTAAGCAATAAAAATGCTCAAAACGCATGATGATAAATGATTAAATATCGTGTACTTGTTGTAAGTATTTTTAATCATTAGTATTTATGATTTTTCAATGATTTTAGTTTGTAAGACCTTAAATAAATAATAAAACTTAAGTATTTTTGTCACAAAACACGTTCTCGGATTTATTTTTTTTATTATTTTAATTGAACTAAAATTAAAATTCTGAAAACTGTGTTGACTAGATTATGTATTGATTTATTTTGCTGTATAATGATTTGAAATTTGTGTTGTATAATACAATATTTCGTTTGAAAATTGCTAAACAACTAGTACGGCGAGTTGCTGGAGAGACTGGTTGCGTTACCGTTGACAACGGGTTTTTTAGAAGTTGTATAGTGTGCGTGCCATCACATTTAAATACACAGGAAAGCAATTTGAGTTGCAAACTGTTTTTTTTTTCAGTTGCCCCGTGAGCAAATGCACTATCAAATTTTATGTAGGTACCTAAAAAATTGTTTTAAAATAATACAATAAAAATCACTTCTCAACGTTCCGGTACCTTCTTATAAGAAATAATGCATACATTTTTGAAATATTAAAAAAGTGAACTCAGCAAATTGATAACATAAGTTTGTAAGGCGATCCGCCCACTGAGGCAACTGAAGACTGTCAACTGACAACTATCTTTATATGACAATATGATGGCCCGCACACTACACAATCACTCAAACACCCGTTGTCAATGGTAACGCAAGCGGTGACTTGCGACTTGCACTGCTGATTGCCGTAGCCGGCCGTTGCTAGTTAATAATAATAATAATAATAATTGGATAATTTGTAGAGCGCCGTTTTTGTGAGAAATCACCTCAAGGGCGCTGTACATCTTATTATGACTTCTTAGGCTCTACCTAGAACTATTATTTACAAATGGACACAGAGAACATACTTACCTGGCAGGTCACTTCCGATAAACACACTTTAATTAGAAAGTTTATGCTTGGAGGAGATAAGACTTTGCACGCGGAGGACGCTATATTAAAACACTGGACATTGCATAACTTTACATTTGCTACACCATCATTTTTCATATAACATTTATAAGAAGATTACTGCCAAAAATGGAGTTAATAAATTGAAGTTATTTTGAAAGACTGAATTTAGGACTCATTAGGACTGGAGGATTTGAATGAAATTAGATGTACAAATAATTCACCAATAAGAATTTGTTAACATTTTTTTAACATTTTTTTTTTAACAGTTGCCAGCTGTCAGTTGATTGTTCTTCGTCTATGGTTAAACAAGCTTTTTGACCAATCAAGACAGAGAAATCAGCCGGTTTTCACCGGCATGAAAACACTCTAAATGAATACAATGAAGCCAAACAAGAGGAAAATATGAATTTATTAGAAAAAAATCATATTTATTTACGTTAGAAATACCTGTAAACATAGAATAAAACTTTATTTTTTACGTAAAAACTGAATTAGAAAACAATATGGTTAAGTTCAATAAAATTGATGGCGCGCTTAATAACATTAAGCCCACGTGGGGTGAGATATCCGATATAAAGAAGAGCCTAGCGTTCGTCCTGGCTGCCATGTCCGACATGGAAAAGAGGGTGGATGCGGTTGTGATGAGATTGGAGACTGTCAACCGAACCGGATGGCGTTGGAGGTGGCATCCATCGAGAATACCCTGGACATCTTCAGGTGCAAATTGGATGAGCGGGATCAGCTCTCCCGAATGAAAACCACCCTGTATATAAAGAACGTTCCAATGACGAAGGAAAATAACGTACTCGACATCCATAATATAAAAATTTATGTTTGTTTGTTTGTTCGTACCTTATGCGCGGCCATACCGTTCATCCGACTGAGATGAAACTTTGGAAATATGAAGTGCGCATACCCGGGATGGTTATAGGACAGTGCGCTCTGGCGTTATGAAATTATTTCCTATACTATTCATACGATTGCGATTAAAATTTCATTCGATTGCTATTAAATTTTTTTGAATTGTTGTGAACATATCCGTAGATATTTATGTATATATATATTGGTGAGCTGTGGCATTATGAAATTTGCTTTGAAAAATGAAATAGGTCACGCGAGTGGTTGGAAAAATGAGTCTATTTTATAGAATTAGCGGCAGGGAAAAAAGGGAATTAAAGAGTGGGTCTTCGCTGGAGGGGGGACGAAGGAGAGGAGAAGGCGGATAAGGAGGAAGCGGAATGCGTGTGGAAAGGGGGAAGGGAGTTCACGAGAAAGGGGAGAGCGGGAGGGGGGATGCTTTGGGGAGGGGGACGCGGGAGGGGAAGAGGAGGCGGAAGGGCAACGGGGACGAATGGGAACTGACACGAAGGGAGAAACGATTAATTTATTTAAGTAGCATCCAACGCATGCCGGGTATCAGCTAGTATCAAATATTATTTACACAAGACTGTGTTTTACGTATTTAATATACTATATAATTACACCGGAAGCCTAACTGTCCAGTACATTAGTAAATTTTGAAACTTTCTACGAGTAACCCAGAAAACATTTTTTTTGTGTATTTCACTACAAGTTTTTTCTGCAATATAATTGATTTGATGGTGTTTATGAGTAATGTATTATATCAGATAGAGGGTACACTTTTACATACAACTTCATTCTCAACTCAAATATCGATTTTTCGAAATTGTCTAACTAATTAGCTGAACGATCGATATGTAAGAAAGATAAATATGTAAAAAAAAAATGTTTCCTCTAAGCTAAATTTTTTCATTTATAACTGTTATTTATTTTTATTTCATCGTACTTTGATATGCTTGTATCTACCTACTTATTGTACAATAGTATGGTAAATCCCGCCCACTGTGTGGGCAACATCAAAGATTTAAGCACGGTACAGACTCGAAGCTCACATACAAAGATACTGTGTTATAAAGTATCTTTTCTACTGGCACACTACGTCATAAAATATTTCTTCCTACGGCAGGAGAGGGGGTCAGTTGAAATCGGAAGCGGTCGATAGAATATCATTTCTTTGTACTGGATATGTCAACTTGACGGCTCCGTGTATTCAAAATGACCCCCTCTCCTGTATACGGCGAAGGAGGGGTCACATAACTTCCGATATCGCGATCGTAGCGGTCACGAAAAATAACGCCTATTAGCGAATATTCAAACCACGCTTATAACACATGATCTTTTTACGTCTGGCGGGTCTCATGGGATTGTATGGCGAGCGCTATTGTGTTATAAATATCTTTTTGGTGTGAGCTGCGAGTCTGTCGCTACCTTGATAAATATCTTCTTGATGTGAGCTGTGGCTACCTTTATAATGGGCCAATTCTGGAATAAACATCCTTGCAACTTGAAGTGTGTTTCAACCACTTCCTTACACAATTTCATATTTTACAATTTTTTTCAAAGCAAAAATGGAATCAGAAAATAAATCATAAAGTTAAAGTCCAAAAAATATTCTTGAAATATTAATAGGAGCGTACATTCCAAGTTCTAAAAACCACTCGCAAACCATCGCTTTAAAAATGATTCATTCCCGCACATGCAATACAATTATTGTTAAAACGAATGATTGCTTTAAAACCTCGAAGCTTCTCTTCTGCGCAACGTAGATAATGTAGAGGGAGGCAGCAGGTCGTGCTATATAAGGGACAATTAGTGGACTTAGCAATGTGGCATATACATAATAATGCGAAACGAGAATTTTGCAAATCCCACACCGCTATCACTTAGCGATGCGGACCCTTCAAAAGAGAACGTAGCAAATGTAAATTAATTTTGAACAGTTTGTAAAGTTCTTGGTTCCCGCATTATAACATTTAATTTATATATTTTTAAAAAATTTAATTTAATACTTTTGAAATTAGCTATCACTTTGTGGTTACCCATTTTATAATTAAATGAAACAATATATCTTAGTTACAACCACTGATTTATTTAGTTACACGCCGACCGGTTTCGGAACAACCGTTCCTTCTTCATTACCACAGCAAGATTACCACAGCAAAGTGATGGACTTTATAAATAGTGATAATTTTAAATCTCTTCCCATTCGGTGTCCATTCTGTCCCCACTTACTCTTCATCAATTCCTAGCCACGCCCCCACCCCTACCACATCTCCTACTGATAAATTGTACCCACCCACTATTTTGTAATTGTCATCATTGTATGTTTGCCCTGAAGAAGGAACGGTTGTTCCGAAACCGGTCGGCGTGTAACTAAATAAATCAGTGGTTGTAACTAAGATATATTGTTTCATTTAATTATATAATTTAATTTAGATTTAATTTAATCATGGTATTATTAAGTTCTGCAAGTAATTTAGATTTGTATTATTATCACAGCTGTTTCGGCTTACAAGGCCATTTTCAAACTGTCTAAATCTAATCATTATTTTTATTATTTATTAACCAAAATTACATTTAAGTGCATTTTTTTAGGCATGTGTCACCTCACTAGGCTGAGCCTGCTCCAAGGTCGCAGGAATTAAATATTTTTATATTACTTTCTTTAAAGAAAGAATAAAATTAATCATTAATTAATAAATAGAATTAGGAAAAATTACCACCCCAAACAATCATACCGTAGGTGATAACTGATTGCCCTAACGCGTAGTATATAGTTTTTAAAGTCTTCATTGGCATTATGTTTCGTATGTTCTTAAAAAAATATATAAGTTTTCTGACCTTAACCGCTGTTTTATTAATTTGTTCTGTCCACCTGAAATAGTTCTAATCTAAATCTAAAATTTTATCTAAGCAAATCTAAAATACTTGCAGAACTTAATAATAACATTACTAAATTTAATTTAAATCACATTAGAAAATTTAATGGATTTCTACGAAATTAACACAAAGGAAATTAATAATTTATAATTATTATTAGATATTAGTTGGGCTTTATCACTTAATTTTCATCACTGTGCTTCTGAGAGAAATTTAGAACGTTTACAGACATAAGTGACTGTAAAGAATTTTTTTTTAGTTTTTAAATTTAATGTGTTCCTAATATGATAACTGTTGATATCGGAGGCAAAAACATTTACGTAAGAATATATTATTATTTAGTCTGAGATTTTGTATAACTTAACTGATGTTATCATGATTCATTTTAGAGGTGTAATGCTTCCCCCTTCTTTATCCAACGTTTCGGACAGCGTTATATTGTCCATCATCAACAAGATATAGTACCGCAAAAATAAATCATGGTAATAATTTTGAATAATGCCGTGAAATTCTCAATACATATCTTAACAGAGCTTGTTAGCCCGGTGGGTAAGATGCGTGGCTTTCAATGGAATACCGAGTTCGATGATCTCAACAAATTTCGTCTTACTTCCTTATCAGAAAACATTATGTTTAATGACAGGCGTTCCGTGTTCGATTCCTCGGCTGGCTAAGTCCTCCATCACAACACAAGCAACATCTTCCGCTTAGTGTGGTGGTAGTAGGAGATCTTCAAATGTTGTTGGGTTATTCGTAACCCGGGAATGTTTGTCTTTCTTTTTAAAAAAAATAAATATATATATATATATATTCTTTACAATGAATGGGATTTAAAGCTTCATAAAAATAACAATTAAAAAAGCATTTTTCCTATGCGATTTCCTGTTGGTACATATATTAATACCTTGTATTCCAGAGTAACGCAACAAAAGTGTCCCAACGGGCGTTATTCACTGAAGGTATGGCTTCCTCATTTGGGGAATAGTTTAGTACGTATTAAGGAAAATAGAGAAAAGAGAATGGAAAGGGACAGGTTGGGAAGTCCCTTTTTTACTTTTCAGATCAGATCCCTGAAATCTGAAACCATTATAAAAAATATATAAAAAATATTCAATTCTACAAATTTACAAAGAAGTACAGTTAAATAACTTACCATTCCATTCATCAGCAAGATATCAGAATACTATCAAAATCCCTAAATTTAGTACAAAGCACACACAAAATACTTATCTCTATGTAGGTATAACATATTATAACAAACTACCATTATATCTGAAAGTTATCGAAAATATTCAGGAATTTCAGCAAAAATTAAAAAAATACCTAAAACAACTATAAGAGTCTATACACTATTATTATTATTTCTTTCAAATCCTTTATTGATAAATCTTGCAATTTCTTAATTATGCCTTGTTTTTTGCCATATTGTATTATGTATTTACTTTCACACATGATATTGTATAATTGAAATATAATTGAACTAAAATTCCCTCACCAAACACAAGAGCCTTGTCTCTTTATGGTGAGGAAAAGCTATTCTTATCCACTATTTTACCACTGTAAAAATGTAAAAATGGTGTATTTATTGTAATAAAAACCTTTAAATATTAAATTTAAATAAAAATAAAAAATAAAATTCTTCGCAGTGTAAAGATTTTGTTTCTGATTGGCTTAGGCTGTTGTTTCCTAATAAATCTGTGCTGTTTATCTAGCAGCCAAGATAGGCCATCTTAACAGTGACCAGAGATGTCCCTTAGAGTGACTTACCGCGGTGGGTTTGCAGTTTGAACTAATTTCTTCGCCAAGGAACATTCCGCAACCATTCGTAACCGATAAATCATGCAAATGACTGCACCACTATCTACTTGCTTTAACTAAGAATCCCTAAAATTACAAATTTCTAAAATTTCCTGCAATAAAACATGACGATTGTCCAAATATCATCAAAATAAGGTCATACCACACTTAACTTTGCTAATAAAATAAATGAAATATTCTAATGAAAGATTACCTAGCGACTATAAAACTCCTTCCTTCTCATACTAAATTGCATAAAGTAGCATAAATAAATTTATGGAACCGGTTTCCAGAGTGTTACGAATGGCTTTCAACAAAATGGCCGCGTTCCGACGGGGCATTTGTGAACCCCCATTACATTTATTTCCTGTTTGTATCTTTTCCTTTCAGCCCGCCCCAGACCGGATGTGACGTTTTACGAACCATAAACAAGGACCTTTGTTTACGTAAACGGTGAATCATATCAGTGCATTGTGCCCAGAAAGCCAGTCTGATAAAAAATGAAAACCCATCAAATTTTGGAACAGGAGACTAACTTGATTTATGCTTTTACTTCCTTGTATTTTTTTAGTATAAAAGTTTCGTTCATAAAGTCATCTTCACTATAAATATGCCTTGAATTGTTTTAATTTTATTTTGTTTTATGTGAAAACCGCATAAGAGTTACCTGTTCGAAGCCAGTGGCACTATGAAATCTCAACTTTAATATTTATGTTTTGTGCCTGAAGTATGTGGGAAAGGGTAGGAGAAATGTTGAAAAGAAGGACCGGGAAGTAACTACCTATCCATTCAGATCCGGTTATCAAAATGACTATAACCATTTCTAGCAACAACGTTTCGATTTTGAATGGTGGTTTTCCATCAGGGAGATATGGAGAGTATCTACAAATCTGGAACTTGCATATTATTCAAATAACATAAAATATTAATTCCGCGACTCATGAATTCGTAGTCGGAGGTCCCCATTTTCAGGGTTCCGATTATTGGGAGGTTTTAACAACTACTTAAAAGTTATAACTTTTTTGTTCTGAGATATCTGTAGTGGATTGTCAGAGGGGTGAATAATATCTAAAATGAGATATATTTGCGGCACGTTCCAAAGTGGAAGGTACTCTCAGTATCGCCATGGTGTAAGACCACCATTCAGAATTGAAACGTTGCTTAATAATGGCTTTAGCCGTGTTTAGTGACTAGATCTGAATAGCCAGGTACTTCCCCACCTTCTCCTTCCACATCTCCTTTCCTTCCCCACTTACCTTCACCCTCACAACATACCCCAATTGGGGATACCATAGTCTCCCTGGTTCCAGACGGGAGCAGTTGGACTCTTGAAAGGTATATAAAAATTAAAAAATATATTTATATATTTTTAGTTTTTAGGTATCGGTAGATGATTGTTAGAGAGGTAATGATATCTAAAATGAGTTTTATTTTTTAAAAAAATATTGTAACTTGTTACAAAATCTGACTAAATAATCCTCAAACGAGATAAACGAGTCTATGTTCTACGATAATATATATTTCAATTTTTAATGTATTATTACTGCACAAGAGTCCCAGCTGCTCCCAACCGGACTATGGCAACCCCTTTTGGGATAGGTTGTGAGGTCTGGCTTTTCAGATCAGGTACCTATCTCTAGCCACCAAATAAGGTTAAAGTTACAATAAAACTATATAAATTTATTTTGGACCACATTAATTTTAATTAAACTCTACCCGTTGCGGAAGAATCCTTCCTTCGTAATAATTTTTTTAATATATATTTTTATTGTAAACTAGCTCCCGCGACTTCGTCTGCGTAGGATTAGTACCTACTTCGAGTAATCTATTTCCTTTACCTAGGTCCCATTTACGTTTATACCAAAACTCTTAACTATTTATTTAAAATATCTATAATTCTTGTTTCGATTCAAACTATTAGGCGAGTACTTCAAATAAATTCAGTAATTTTATATTTTTGTTTAACAATCATTGTTTTTCAAAATGTCATTCTGAAATTTTGACGTTTTCTATGAAACAATAATTATTATTTTCAATATATTGAAAATAAATAGCTAGCTTTATAAATTATAGCCTATATGTTATTCTGATGTATGAGCTATATTATTGTAAAGTTTCATTAAAATCCATTCATTCAATTTTGATTTAAAGAGTAACAAACATACATACATCCATACATACTATCGCGTTTATAATATTAGTAAGATAAGATTGATTTAAAGAGTAACAAACATACATACATCCATACAAACTTTCGCGTTTATAATATTAGTAAGATAAGATTAGTAAGATATTAGTAAGATAGTAAGATTACGGCGATCCACAATGTTAATGCTTATTACAAATGTGTAAGGTTAAAGTTATTTCAAGCCACTTTTTGATTATAGCACTAGGATATATCGGAGATGTACGAGAAGCGAAAAAAAGAAGGCTAAATCATACCAGATGAATTTCTAGGGGTTTTCAGTTCAGTGACCTAAATTAAGCTCCTTTAAATACCTCCACCAATATTTAACCAGAACACATCGTTGTGCGTAAAACTTAACTGTTAACAATTTCACAAGGCGATACAGCATACAGCCACTTGCGCAAACATCAAAAGGCAACGTAGGTACTCATTTAATACGACCATTATTAACGCAAGGAAATTTATTTAGTCCCATAAGTAAAACCGCCCCAGATTAATGTCACAGTGGAGTGACACAGAGCGAAGTCGTTTCGCATTTCTAGCAGTGTGATATGTTAATGTCGGTACAGCACTTGAAATGACTGGCTGCCAGTGGTACTACCAGCTAGTAGGTACTTCATTCTGGTGTGGTTTGTGAGCAATAAGCGTGGGGGCAAACCACGCGAGTGAGTCGGGACTCTTTGAGTAGGTACCACGGATAAATGCTGAAAATTTTAGACGATTTTCGTGGAGCAGGATGAATTTGAAATTTGTCAACTTTGCAAAGGAACATCATTAAATTAAATCTTGCATTTTATTTACCAGTATTTTATAACAAGCCAATGACAGTTCGTGCACATTAGTGTTTTCTTAATCATATCTATCTCTCTCTCTGGTTTCAATCCTGGGATTGGTTTGCAGCAATTTCCTTTATTTTTTTCTTCCATTCTTCCCTGTCTTGTGCGGCTTTTTTGAGGTCTGCATATGATGAGCAGCGCATGTCCACCAGCAGGTCCTCCAGGTACTCTCGGCGTGGGCGTCCCCTAGAGTTTGTCCCCTCGGTCATACCCTCCATTATGGCATGCAAGAGGCCTTCTTGTCGTATTATATGACCTATCCATCTTGCACGCCTTTCGGACAAGGTTCTGAGCAGGTGCCTTCCTCCTTCGATTCTTTGGAGAACCTCCTCATTTGTAATGTGGTCTCTCCAGGAAATTCCTAATATTCTTCTATAGGACCACATCTCAAAAGCCTCTAGTCTCCGTTTATCTCTTTCGGATAGGCACCATGTTTCGCAGCCGTACATCAAGATACTCCATACATGATGATATCTATAAATATGTATTATTCACGATGTCAGGACGAAATAACACAGTCATGAATTTACGTAACAACGTTAAAAAAAATAATGAAACACACACGAATGGACTTACACAAGGACAGTAGGTTTAAAATATAGCATTTAAGTTTTTGTTCAAAAAATTTCAAATATAAGGAATCCAGAAATTACATAAGTTAGGTTATGTTTTATTAGCGTGTAAATTTCACTGGTATAACTTATGTATGTGGAATTTCTGCAGTAGTTATAATTTGTCATTTATTTACTTTAGCCCATGTTAAATTTCATTCATGTGTAATTTTAGTTGTGTTTAATTAAAATTCACGTTTGAATTATTATATCGTTTAACGAATATAATAGTAAAAATGTATCTAAAAGTGAACTCATTATTTAATTGATTATTACGCTAACGTCTGTTGTACACACTCGCTCCACGTACTAGATACAAACGGAAGTGATGCCATCTGTAATATTCAAATAAAACTATAGAAGTTTTCATACTTTTATTTTCCCGCGGAAGAGGGTTTTTTCTGCTAGTTATTTAATTGATTTTCCTGATTGTTATCTGTGTTGTACAGGATTATGTATGTAGTTTCAATATCATTTAACAGACGTCGTTAGTGTACGTAGATATATGTAGTTTTGCGGTCTCAACAGATGTTAGTTAAGTATTATATTATAAGAGTGGAGATTGTGGACTTTCGTGTCTAATGCACCAACGGTTACGGAAATAGCCGATGATAAACGATCAACAGGGCTCTTTCAGTGAATTCCCGGATATCATGACATAGACAATTACTTTAAATACATTAACCCCTGTTTTTTTACAGTATTTCACATTCCACTTTTTCCTTTTTGTATCCACCGTAATAAAAAAAAATGTTTTATGTGAATACCGCACAAGAGTCCCAACTGCTCCCAACCGCTTAGAGCAACCGCAATCGGGGTGTATTGTGAGGCTGGTGGTTGGTGGGGAGGGGAAGGAGATGGGAAAGAAGAATTTTGGGAAGTATCTGGCTATTCAGATCTAATCAACACCGAGATTACCTACCATTTCACTGATTTAAAAATGTCCTAGCATAATCCAAAAAAAAAAAAAACACGAATATTTGCAATTAGAGCTAATAATACATATATATTTGCCCTATAAACAAAATTGCATAGTAAATTCTTCTAACTGCAAAGCTGCATCATTTAAACCAAGAATGCACAATTTATCCTTCTATTCATTATATCCTAGACAGATTCGTTTGGTGTCTGAAGGACCCAGGAGCTAGCAGCCAGCAGCTACCACAATAATAATAGCTGCTTCAGAGTAGTCCTGTGGTGTAAAAACCTTCTAAATGGCAATCCTCTACATAAATAACCGCCTTACAGAGAATGCAGAAGACCAAAATAATGCGATGCTCGTTAATTAATAGTAAACATTTACCCTACATTATAAAGACATTTCGTTCTCATGAGGTGGTAAATCATTTCAAAGTAAACAGAATATATTTTTTTGCATTTATTAGATTTGTAACAGTAATTTTAATTAATATTGATTCATCATTCGGTCACATCATAGACATATTATTATGTATAGACCTGCCCTAAGTGATAAAAGCGTATTATTTCCCCCTCCTTAATTCTGGGTTCCATAGAACCGGCTGGGCCGGTGTTACATAACAGTACGGATCGAACCGTTTTGATAGAACAGAATAGAATTTACATTTTTAATACAGACACATTATAATCTCAACATAATCACAAATATATACTCACGTCAACCCCGGTAGCTAGCTCAGTCATTATCTCGGGGTTCTCGTGTTTTTAGTTCGATGGATTGGGAAAATTCGAGATAAATAAGGTTCAATAAATAAAACGATCTCTTTTGCCATGTAAATATTTGTTCAATTATATTTAGCAAAATGACTCTACGCTACTAGGAAAAAGCTTGAATCTCTCTGCGGGAACGAAAGACGGATTTTAGATTATTAAGTCAAAGCCAGAATAAAACAATTAACAATTATTATAGTACGTTACCTTGCGTGGTTGTTGTCGTGGAAAGCAGATGCATTTGTCCCTCTGTCGATTTCTTCTATTGTTAAACACGTGTGCCAACACCATGGGATTTGAAAGGTACCCGAGATATGCCCTCTTTAACATGAGTTAAATATGAAACCCAGAGACACGCGCAGGACCACTGATTCTAAATCTGGTAATATCTAGATCACTTTAACTATATTTACTTTTCAAAAGTTCAAACTTATTTGCAAAGCAATACTCGAATTCTAAATAAAGATGGCAGACAACCGCCCCTTTCGAAAGCTGGACACTGAAGAACTCCTGCCCTTCCTTCCCGGATAAGCTCGGCTCTCCTCCCTAGCCCCCACCCCAGAAAACGGTAAAATCCGTTCAACGCAACCTTTAGGTTGACCAGTACGAAAAATATTAATTTCATAAAAGTACCTGACTTAAATAAATTCTCCGGGGTTACCATATGAATAAATTCATTACATAACACATCCCCGAAAACACCAAGAAAAAACCGCCGTAACCACGAAGGTTTTTTATATTATTATTATTATTTTTTTTTTTTTTTTTAATCCATCCAAGAAAACTTTTTATTAAACTACCCAAAAACGTTGTCCGCAAAAAGATTCAGCGTTAAAAAACCTAGGCAACAATTTTACATAATTTACATAAAGGCAATGTACATGATATAACAATATCAACATCAATATATCGGAGGGAAAGTATCAGAGCGCGCGGCACGTGGGAATCCACGGCTTCTAGGCCACCATAACCCGCGAGTAGTGAAGGATCCTTGTTCATCAGGGCATTTGGAGTAAGAGTCTCGATTCTCAGCAATAGAGGATCCGACTCAAGATGAAGCGAGAACATGAAATAAAAATTACAAAACAATTAGAAAAGTACGAAAATATATGCATTCATTATTCAGGCAACGAACAACAAACATTTACCAAAAACGACACAATAAAACACATGAGATACAAGACAATAAAACACATGAGATACAAGACAATAAAACACATGAGATACAAGACGTTCCACAGAGAGTAAGCAAAACTATTTGAGTTGTGAATGAATTAGCAAAAGAGATCAACGGAGATAACTAAACACTATATGTCGCGATGCATACATGTACATGATAAGAACACACGTGTTTTATTAACAGTGGATATCCGCAAAGAAAGCAAAGACTGAAGTAAACGTAATGAGTAAGATAAAGGAAGGGACCCTTAGTGAGTTTGTAGAGCGAATGAACGAAGGAGCGTGTGCCAAGACCGAGTTGTCTGGCGGTCCATCCTCTCTGCCTACCCCTGCGGAGAAACGCGGTGATGGTTATTTGTTAGTAATTTTTTTTTTTTTTTTTAGAACTCATTTCCCCCTTTTAACGGACAGGCGATGGTTCAAGTTTCAGTATCCGCCTTTTAACGACCCGGTTACTGGTTGAAGAAATGTTGAAAATTCAACATAAAATATCATAATCCTTTAGGGACCTACATTTAGCCAGGAATCTTATAAGATTCTGACGTAGGTATACTTAGGAGGAACCCTTGAAAACTCTAGCTTGGAACATCAATGCTCCAACTAGAAAAATAAGGTCAGCTTGGAACAAAACATGCTTCCAACTAACAAACTACAGAATACCACTAACCTAGGACATAGCTATCATTCATTATTTTTTAATGATAACTTATACGAATACTTATTATAATAATAATTTAATAATTTATTTTTTATAATTTTTTTTTTTTGGGTTAATGATAGTGTTAGTATAATTTATATAAGAATAAAGATACCTATTAGACTATGGGCGCCATCTTGTTTACCGGCTTACAAGCAACCAACCCTCAAATCAAAATTTCGAACTATTGACTACTTTAATTTCCGAGTTTAAAAGACAGATGAAGAGTTAATAGCAAATAGAAGCTTGGTACATATCAAATTCTACGTGGATGTCGAATGATTCGAATGAATAGTCAAAAACACAAGTGTGGAGTGTATTTAGCCGCCTCCGGTTAATTACTCCGGAGCGCCTATGGTATAGAGTCTGTACACACTGTGCTCAAAGGGGCCCCTTTGAACACAGTGCGGAGTATTGTGTATGCATATGCGTGTTTTCGTGTATAGTTTCAAAATTAACAACATTATTTGACAACTTTTCCAATTGGATTGGTCGACAATCTAGATGGATTCCACTTAGACTTTCAGTCAGAAACAAATCTATATTGTTAATAGATTCTATCGAGATTCTATTAAGACTTGTAAATAAGTTCGTCACTCACCGCCAACGGATTTCGTTTCATTAAAACAACTAATACTTATTGATTTCGTAAGCAATCCATATTCACCGTTAGCTGAAACATCTTTGACACTTGGTCTATCTTGAACTGCACACCTCGGAAATAATTTCCAATGTAGGGTAATCGGACCCACGACACTTCCCCCGTGAGAATATAATTAATCAAATACCGATCATAATCAACTATTTCTAAAATTCGTTATTATTCTTTCGTTTTTTTCTATTTAAAATCTAACAGGCTTTGAAATATGGATTTTAAACATACAGCCTGAGAACTTGCAACTCTTGCAATACTCGTACGTAGTAGAACTTCGCTGGGAGTCGAACCCGTGAATGATCTTTGTACATTAAAATGGTATTTATTATTAACTAGCTGATACCTATCATGCGTTGCAATACCAATTTAATAAATAATTTTTTTCTCCCTTCGTGTCATTTCCCATTCGTCCCCGTTTAACTCCATAAAGTACACCAGTTTTCCCACCAACTCGCGTGACCTATTTCATTTGGTTTTTATCCGAATTTCGTAATGCCAGAACTCTCTATACTTTAACTATCCCGGGTATGCGCACATCATATTCCTGATGAACCGGATGAACGGTATGGCCGCGCATAACTTACAAACACACAACAACAAACGAACATTAATATTCTTTTAACATATTAGATTTATACCCTCGACACCGGTGCGTAGTCGAGAAACACGCCAAATGCGCGCCTAACATATGTACACGAATGACATTTGTCACATGAGAACGAATCGCTTCTACAACTCATTCTTAAGTTCAACAGCTCAGCTGTGGAATGATTTCCCGGCCTTTGTGTTTCCTCCTTCCTACGACATGGGACTCTTTAAAACCTATGTTTACTCCATCCTTTCCTCAAAAAGACCCTCCACTCAGCATTTTCAAAGATTACGTAGGCCCTGAGGAAAGTTATTTTCTTCAGGGAGGCAGTATTAAAAACCGTTTCAATAATAAATAAGGCGATTACTGTTACCTTGAATTGTTGACTCCGGATTCGAATCGGAGCATATTTTATAATAGCTTTCTCATTGTCTATATTTATTAAAATATGTAAACATGCCTATTAAATGTTTGCGTGATTTTTTGACGAAAATGGCGCTATAGAATATGGTTTTCGGTCTTCTGAGAATCGAACCCATGAATACCTTTAAAATAAATCATTAAAATGATTTTTTTCAAACTTCGCAAAATCACTTTGTGGCGTCATATTTAAAATAGTGGTTTAATACAAAGTTATTTGTTTTTATTTCATTAAAATGATCACCACTCTCTTAAATTACTAAGTTATATCGAATTAATCTTTATGTAAAATTATTATGAACTTATATATCAATTACGAGAGTCGAACTCGGAAGTAATGACTAATTTTTTATTAGTTGCTGTGGCAGACTTAGATGTTATAGAAATATCCGTTGGATCTTAAAACTGAGATGTTCATTATTATATGTCATAACGTCACTTTCCAAAAAGAACGTTTCAATTTAATTTTATTTTACATCAACGAGATAAATTTACAAAGCGCTATGCGAAGACCAGGTACCTTCTAAGACCCTTTTTTGAAGTAATTTAGTTTTGTCGCCAAAAACACCATAAATGGCCGTCTAGTCTAAACAATAAAACTTTCCAATTGTCCCGGAATTACCCGGAATTCTTTGCATGTTGACCGTAAAGTGCCTGTAATAAACGCTTTCTAAAACGGTACAGATTATCTTACAAGGCGGGTGGGAAATACGTCCATCGGGTTACCAAGCAAGCGAGGCATTGTTTCGTTTTATACCTGAATAACCCAAGCCGATCTAGACAAATTCGGATTACAGACAGTCACCAAACATGCCTAAAATCATTTCAAGCAAAGGTTCGAATTAAAATCGTGATTTCACGACGTTCACTAAGGCAATACTGAGAGTATCTACTATCCGTACGATTCTTGTGCGATTGATTTATAAGCATTTAATTAAATCAGATCACGCATACAAAATGCTTTCACAATTGTGAAATCTTTCCAAAGATTAGCTAAAAGTTACGTCTCGAAATATAAGTTGTTCATAGCTGTGATCTACGCACTGTTTAAACCGAAATAATATATTTTCAACCCCAAAGAATAGCTTTACCATGTGCTTTCATATCACCAGATAAATAATAATTCATTCACAAACAAATCTTACGTTTTAAAACGCATCTTGGCCAAAATATATCACGTTTCATTTTGGATTTGAAGCATTCCAATTTCTACCAAAACAAATTAATAACTGAACGTTTTTGAAGTAAAACTCGTGTTATTTTAAAAACGGCGGTCCATCGTGAACGCGTGGGTGAATTTAAAAGATGGATACTAACGGTTTCAAAATGGCGTCGCGGAACACGTGTAAATTCAAAAATTCTAAAGCGGTAACTGAATATTACTAGGAAGAACATATCTACAGAATTTTTATACACATCACGACACATAATATAAAGTACGACACATAGATATAAATGGAAAAGGTTATCATCTCGAATTTAGCCGCACGTTGGAAAGCGCCAGTGTTACATAACAGTACGGATCGAACCGTTTTGATAGAACAGAATAGAATTTACATTTTTAATACAGACACATTATAATCTCAACATAATCACAAATATATACTCACGTCAACCCCGGTAGCTAGCTCAGTCATTATCTCGGGGTTCTCGTGTTTTTAGTTCGATGGATTGGGAAAATTCGAGATAAATAAGGTTCAATAAATAAAACGATCTCTTTTGCCATGTAAATATTTGTTCAATTATATTTAGCAAAATGACTCTACGCTACTAGGAAAAAGCTTGAATCTCTCTGCGGGAACGAAAGACGGATTTTAGATTATTAAGTCAAAGCCAGAATAAAACAATTAACAATTATTATAGTACGTTACCTTGCGTGGTTGTTGTCGTGGAAAGCAGATGCATTTGTCCCTCTGTCGATTTCTTCTATTGTTAAACACGTGTGCCAACACCATGGGATTTGAAAGGTACCCGAGATATGCCCTCTTTAACATGAGTTAAATATGAAACCCAGAGACACGCGCAGGACCACTGATTCTAAATCTGGTAATATCTAGATCACTTTAACTATATTTACTTTTCAAAAGTTCAAACTTATTTGCAAAGCAATACTCGAATTCTAAATAAAGATGGCAGACAACCGCCCCTTTCGAAAGCTGGACACTGAAGAACTCCTGCCCTTCCTTCCCGGATAAGCTCGGCTCTCCTCCCTAGCCCCCACCCCAGAAAACGGTAAAATCCGTTCAACGCAACCTTTAGGTTGACCAGTACGAAAAATATTAATTTCATAAAAGTACCTGACTTAAATAAATTCTCCGGGGTTACCATATGAATAAATTCATTACATAACACCGGCGTATAGGTTCGCATGAATCTAGAAAATGTGACGTCATCATTCTTGTGCGGACTAGCGTCGAGCTCTCATCGGTACATTTTACGAAATAACAGGGCAAAATGGTAACTTGTGCTATTAAAACATGTAAAAATAGAAGTGAAAAAGAGTATAAACCCAATTGTCGTATTACCTTCCATATGTAGGCATTATTTGTCTTTATTTTAAGCTTATTCACATCATATAATATGATCAGTTTTATCACACCGAGAGACATGAAGCGTTAGCAACCGAAACTCCCGGTCTCGTCGTGTGCACGTTGCTGTTTACTGGGATAAGTAAATTATGAAACATTTGTAAAAGTGTCTTAACTAAACACGGTAACAAAATATTCGACTCTCAAAACAAGCGAACCTTTCTTCACTTTATATGGATTACACAAGTTTGTTCAAACCGGGCTCCCATGTAAAAAGGTCTATTCATTCAAAGCAGATTTTACTTTTAAGAGCTAAATGGTGATATTATAATGCGTGATGCCTATATACTGTCATATTGAAGTATTAACGAATCACATATAAATATCGTTACAGTCAACTCATCCCTCTGCGCACCGCTACAATTGGTTTTTACCCCTCTCCCTGATTCTCTGGTCTATGAATATTCATATGTCTGTGAGTCACATACAAAAAAAAAGTTTATTTGATTTTTTTAAATGGATTAATAATTTTTTATGTGCACCTTTTGTCGTTGTATTTGTAATGTCATGTTCTGTAAAATACTTAGTCGGGCGTAACAAGGGATTGATTTATACGTGTTTGTTTATATTTTTTAATTAATTAAGATAATATTAGCGAAACTCAATCGAAAATCTGAAACAAAAAATTAAGAAAATGATTTGGACACATCTGGGACTCAAACTTAGGACCTTCGGCTTTCCGGACCTGTGCTCTAGCGACTGTCCTAATGTAGGTATTCCTTTCCGATTTGGTCCTGGTTCCGGGTTCGAGTCCCAGATGTATCTGTATGTTATTGTGATTTTACCGTTTCAGATTTTCGATTGATTTTCACTAATATTAAATTTATTAATTGAAATATTATAATTTGAGGTTTATTAACTCATTAACTCAAAAACATATTTTTTAAATAATTTTAAAATACGTCAAATTTAAAAAAAAAAGTTTGCCACACTTGTCGCTCTTAATCGACACCCGATACATGTCTCGTTGGTACCTACTTACTGCGAAATATTGATTGAAAGAAAACAGAGGACTAATAAATTACACAAAAAATACGGAACACGAAAAAGAGATGCCCAAACTAATCTAGATAACATAAAACCCATGTTTTTTATTAACTTGTCCCCTTTGATTATTTTTGCCCTAGGTACTTACTCCCTTTGTATTTCTTTGATTTCCATAATGTTGGCTATTTCTAAGCTGTATTAATTTTTTTAAATGACTTAAAGAGTTCGGCCAGATAGAGTAAAGAATTTAGAAAAAATGCTACCACTAATAATCTATTGCAAAAGCCTTCAAACCGTCAGTGTTTCGCCAATGAATAATAAGAATAGTTTTTTGTTAATTGTTTTGTTAATTCGTTGTTTGAAGTTAGATATAACTCTCCAAATATTTGTAAAAATAATAACATATATTAAATATTTCGCATGGCCTACAGTGACCCTTTGTAAGAAAACTTTAACTTTTCTTAACTTTAACTTATATCTCATAGTTTTGAAAGTATATGTTTTTGTAAATAATTTTTTTGTTATTGCTCTACATTATATCACTTTTTTGACGGGAACTGGTAGCGGCGAAATATGTTTTAAGGAGTCGGAATACTGATAATGGATGAAGAAAGAAGGGTGTACCAGTGAAGTATTAAATGGGGCTCTATCCTCTCCAGTTATCCCCGTTGGTGTAAAGATGAGTTAATTTCAAATTAAAATATGTATATTAGCTAGGCGACGCTCTTCTGAAAGAAAAATTATATATTCTAATTAATAAAATTCTCTTACAAGAACTGAGAGAATCCAAACTTCAACAATATTTGTAGCTTTTCTTGGATATTTCACCTTATTAACAATTTATCTGTAATAAATTTTGTGATTTCTGTATTCTTAGGAATTGTGATTAATTTTGTAGCGTTATTTTATTTGTATTATTTCCTTCCAATAAGCTAGGTTATTAAAGCTTTTCAGTTCAATTCATTCCATATTTAAATTTCTTTCTCCTTCTAGAAATAATGTCGAAGTTACATTTATTGATAAATTTTCTCTTCAAATGTAACGTAAAGTATTTTTAAACACTAAGTGACATACTGAATATGTTAAGGAATGCTAATTTTTATCACGAATTTATTGGCTTCCCCATCAGAAATTGCGACGGTTTTAGACTTTGTGGAACCAATTTGTCGGGTGCTTAAAATAACATTTACTTCAGGGAAATATTTAATTAACTCAAAAAAATGCTGAAAGCTTTGTAAGTTTTCCAATATTTTCGGTGATATTAAGAAGAAATTTGATACTAGTTTTAGAAGATATGAAATAAATTTAACTATTTTATGATAACATAAACACTGCATTTTCTTTCAACACAAAAGCATATGAGATGATTTGTTGTTATTTAAATTTGAAAACGAATTGGAGGAGACACATTCCCTCCTTACAGCATCCCCAAACGTAATATTGGCCATCAGAAATTATTTTCCTTGGGGTTTTCTGCCTAGACCAAACAATAAAAGAAAATCAATCAATTGCCCTATAGGTACATAGGTACGGAAGTATATTTGAATATCTGTGATGTATATTCCTCATTGTAAATTATATAATTGAAGGCCTTGACATGAGTTGTTATTTTACGAAAATGACACTACACCTATAAAGCTGATTTTTTTTGATACCAATATAACTTTAACAGTACCTTCTTTATAATCTATAATATTTCTTAGCGATCAAAATTTAAAAAAAATATATATAAATTATTTTGCATTCGTTTTAAACTCGATTAATGTGTGTGCGTAAACATAATATTGTCGGGTAATAACTACAACTAGGTAACTTTGAAATCAGTTTATTTGGATAATTAATTATAAAATGGTAATTATTCTGATAAATCGGTTGTTGTGTATTTATACTCATTTTTTTCGTAACATATTTTGAAAACGTCGAAATGGCTTATAATGTTTTAAAGTATTTATTTATATAAATGAAGTTAACATGCAACGAAAGCAACATAAGTAATTCCACACATTTTAGTGCCACAATTAGTTAAATCTAGTTGCCTGATTGAAACTTCGAAAAATCACTTACTTAACTCAAGAGTTATCTAATTATATAATAAAACTTTTTTCTTCAAACTTCGCAAAATCACTTTGTGGCGTCATTTTGAATTAAATTAAAACAAATAACTTTGTTTAAACCACTAATATAATCACAATTACCTACATGTTTCAAAACCGATGGTTTCTTCAAATTTATTTATTTATTTATTTTGTTATTAATGTCATTACTACCCTGACGAAGAAACCATCGGTTTTGAAACATGTAGGTAATTGTGATTATATTAGTGGTTTAAACAAAGTTATTTGTTTTAATTTAATATAATAAAACGATACCATTTTTGGAGATACCCACAAAAACATATTCAACTTTATAATTCTAATGCGTTACAACTTCTGTTTGTAGCATTCATAGATGTGGAAATAGATTTATGATTTTAGTGTGTAATTAAAAATGCTGATTTTGGAGTTACCTAGTTGAAGTAATCACCCCACGATATTTATTTTCACAATCATTCATAATGGATCCACAAACATCTTCCTTCCTTAGCGTGAATAAAGCCTTTACAAGAAAACAGAGTTCATTAAAACTCTTAAAAATATGTACAAAGCAGTATTAATTGTGCGCCTAGGGCCTGGGGGCGCGAGCATCAGCGTCGTTTATTCTGCGTCGTTTTTGTGCCTCTATTCTCGTCACGTCAACCTTTTCGCTTAAACGATAATCACGTTTGTACACAGCTGGAATCGTTTCTCTCTCAGATAAATAAACAGAATCTCTTACATGTATGTTGTGTTTTATACAGAGTGTAACATTACAAAGGACACTAATAAAACTACATCAGAATACAATGTTAATCACTCGAACGATTTTGGCCACATTATGGCACTATTTCCAAAGTCTCGGATTGCTTTGCTGTCACAATGTGGTAAATATTCTCTAGATTCTTTAAAATGTTTTCAAGTTAATGATTTTATAATATTATTTTTATAAATCCTACGAATATGTGATAATAATTAAAAAGACAGGTGAATTCATTGGCTATATATTTTAATAAGTATAATCAGTTTGTATGTCTCGATATTCAAATTCAGAGGTATGATTTTTTTAATGTGGGCGGAAAAATTTCCTTTAGAAATCCCAGAAAAAAGTTTTATATTGCTCTGTCACTCCAGTGGTTTTAAATTGTCGTAATATTCAAACAATTTCAAAAGTTCAGGGCCGCAGACACTTTAATAGTACACAACTGCTAACTCTGTACACAACTCAAGTGCGTCCCACGGTTGAATTTGTTAGGCATCTCTGCTCTGGAGTCCCAAAATTTCTGAAAAAAATTCTCGGCTCTGTGCATAAACGGGCGGACCGTTTGATTGATTATAATATATTATCTAAACAAACGGATTGCAAACAACTACCAGAGTATTATTAAAAATCGCCTTGAGTACCGGCCACTTTTGAAAATTAATTTTGAATATTTCCCACCCAGATTAAAAACATCATTACCCCACATTTGTGTGCCTAAAAATATTAACAAATTATAGTGCTATATAGCCAATGAATTCACCTATATTTTACTAACTATTCTATATTTTTAAAATTGAAAGAAAAAAAATATTAAAAAATCTTTAACTTTATAAATGCGGCAAATTTGTACTATAGTGATTTAAAGATTTGAAACTGCGGCTAGTGGATATTTTTAATATCTCTAATGAATATTGTTCTACGTTTTTATGTTTTCCATGGCCTGTTTGATAATCACAGCTGCAAATATATACTAGAAAACAATTTTTTTATATGTGTTCAACAAATCAAAAGTTTGGTTTGAAAATTATTTTGAAGTCCGTTTGTAGAACTGAAGTTTTCCAACTGCCAAAATTCATTCTGGAAGAATTTAAAGACAATCGATAAGGCCATAGACATAAAGTTTATTTTATCACTTATTTGATAAAATAAATTGCTGGCCATGAAAATATTTCAAATAATTACAATAAATGTTTTTCGAATGGTACGAAAATGTGGTCCAATTTTAGACCGATATCAATCGCAGAAAAATAAAAGCGGTCTAAATTTGGACCTAAATCGCTCCAGTGGCTACAAGTGTCGGTGGGAATGCTGTCTTTGTTCTAACAGTACTTCAATGAAAGGTCATTGATCCCTTCGGCATCGGTGCATAGTCGGGAAACACGTCAAAACGCTCCCAACGTATGTACACGGTTGTCACATGAGTACGGGTCGCTTCTATGACTCGTTCTTGATTTCAACGGTGGCTGTAGAACGATTTGCCGGCTTCTCTGCCTACCTCCTACAACATGTTTCTCTCCTTCCCCTCCTCAAAAAGACCCTTCACACAGCATCCTTCGAGTCATTATTTTCCTGAGAGCCTCCTGTGTGGACAAAAAACTAAAAAAACGAAGCAGCTAAAATGCTATAAAGAAATATACAAAATATTTATAATTTTTTTTTAAATTTTATATTCTTTTAATCCGTCAAAACCGCACTTATGCTGATTTCCTATTCAGTGGTTTAATAACTGTTGAACTGCGGAAGCTTTATTATATTGACATTAATAACTCTGTATTTACATATAGTAATAATGATTACAGGAAATATTTTTTTATTGAATTTTTTATATACCCCGGTCATCCTGTGTAAATAATATTTAGCAGTGTAAACATGAAACGAAATATCAATCTCACCCGTTCGTTTAAGTAGTATTATCTGCTTCAGCACATGAATTTAGCGTCATAATTGTTTAGATAATTTATTTTAATTAATTTCGTGAATCAAAGGAAAAATAAAATTTGTGTTCTTTTCGGGTATTCCAATATTAAACCAAAACTTCGTGAACACTGTACACTAACATATTAAAAACCGAATTCACTAATATCCATAATCCTATAATAAAAAAATAGAATTTTATGATTTCCGACCGATAGCTCAACGGCATACTTATTTATAATGTGCATTCGGCTTCGGGAAAATACGTTTTACGTTTTTATTTAATTTTTTTTAACATAAAAAATATAATGGCGAATTTAAGTTTAAATAATGGGGGGGTTCTGTGCCGAGGCGGAATAGTAATTTAATTATGGTTTATAATATTTTAATCAATGAAGATAATATTAGCGAAAGTCAATCGAAAATCCGAAACAGAAAAATCAGAAAAAGATACGGATACATCTGGGACGCGAACCCAGGACCTCTGGCAATCCGGGCCAACGCGCTATCCACTGCGCCAACGTATCCCTATCCAATTCGGTCATTTTTAACTGTATCATACTTCGACTGAAAACCACCAACATTATTTTTCATTTTTCTTATCGCATATATATTGGCTGCTATCTTTATGTATGATTGCAAGATTCAACTCGAACTAAATGCCCTCTAGATAGTGTCGGGATAAATGTTATCACTTTTTATTAATATGCGACATCTATTGACTTTATCTGCACGTTTAGGATGAAATATTTTTATTTTTATTTTTAACTTATTAACTTAAAGAGTTAAACCTCAAATTAACTTATTAACTTAAAGAGTTAAACAGAAAAGATACGGATACATCTGGGACTCGAGTCCCAGATGTATCCATATCTTTTTCAGATTTTTCTGTTTCGGATTTTCGATTAATTAATTAATCGCTAATATTATCTTCATTGATTAAAATATTATAATTTGAGGTTTAACTCTTTAAGTTAATAAGTTAAAAATAAAAATAAAAATAATTATGGTTTATTTGTCTTCCATGTCATTATTAGTGTCTTTTTAGAGTTATTTCATTGGCCTCTTTCAGATAGATTTGTATTCTTGGTTTTTACCTAGGCTCAATATTTTTTTTTATTCGTTTTTTGGTAGTATTTATTGTTGCCTTGTGTATGTATGTTTGCACTTGCGATTATAAATCCTAGATAGGATTTGGTTTACAGACAATACCAGGGCTGTAAAATAGGCTGCGTGTGTCGGATATTTATCAATAAAACACTTGGGTAAAACAAATCAGGTATATTTACAGGAATTCTAATTTTTACAGTTAATTAAATGCGTAACTACCGGGGGGGAAAATAGGTATTTAACGTTGAAACCGAAATTAAATTCGCAAATCATGTTGTGCGTCTTGCTACCGTTATCGGTGATACCAGCGCAGAAAATTTATAAATACAAAATATTTATGGCTGTTAGCTCCAGTTTTATATCTTGGTGAAGGATGTTGTGGAGTTTTGTTGCAAAGTAAGGCGCTCCGCTGACGAGGCAACTGAAAACCAACTAAAACCGGCTGTTTTCTCTGTCTTGATTGGTCAAAAAGCTTGTTTAACCATAGAAGAACAATCAGCTGACAGCTGGCAACTACCAACGGCCGGCCACGGCAATCAGCAGTGCAAGTCGCAAGTCACCGCTTGCGTTACCATTGACAACGGGTGTTTGAGTGATTGTGTAGTGTGCGGGCCATCACATTGTCATAGAAAGACAGTTGCCAGTTGACAGTTTTTAGTTGCCTCAGTGGGCGGATCGCCTCAGTGTAGTTTCTTTTTCCGATTGCAAATTTGGAATGTTTATGTTTTTTTTATTGGATATAGTTGTGATGGAAACACGGTCTAGTAGAGGATTAAGCATTTTTGAATAGTTTCAATAATATATATTTTTGGCGTATATTTGTTGCACATTTGGTGTTTCAAAACTTTTGAAAATTCCAATGGAAGGCGTTCTAATGGGTACTTCAGTGTGGTCTTTCTGATTCCTTTTTTTTAATTGTTTTTTTTTTCTTTATTTATTAAATTGTTAGTCACATGTTTTGAGGATTTTACGACCACCATGCTAGGCACATATCCGTGTTGGGTATGTACTTATGTGAAACAGATTCTCATCCTATAACGCCATATTAAATTCGAGAATGATATGAGAATATTTAATAATGAAATTAAAAAATTCAAGAATTACACAAAACATTTCTAAGTTTCCCCAAAGGGGGTGAAGAGAGGATGTATCGCCGAATAACAAAAGTAAAAACATATTTTCATTCAAATGCATCAAGGAAAAACTCTATTTTTTTTATACCGGCATAAAGGACAAAAAATCTACATTGATAAATTCATTTGATATCTATGCCAACGTATAATTAAAAACATTTTTGAAGTGGATTTTAGGTTTAAAATTGTTAAAGGCTGCACAAAAAAAAAATATATATTTAGTAGGATCAACTTTCGGGTCACCGAATTTTTTGTGTATCGCAATGGAATTGCTACACGCTGTATAACTGCCCACACGTACTTACTTCTTCCGGGCTATCGATTTCCCCAATTGCCCTGGAATGCTACAATCCCGGAGCCTTCCCAGTGTTTGTTTGGCCGACTCAGAAGGTTCGGGGTGGGATCCTCAGTGTTTGTTCTTGTTGAACTAGAAAATATCCAGCGGGAGCCAATCCGACTTGACAAAGCGAATAACATTTTGATAAAACACAGAAAAAACGATTTCGATAAATTGACGGAGTCACACTTTTGGAGTTTGTATTATTTTATTCATATTATTTTATTATGTACGAACATTGATTTTTATACATATTTAGAAAGAGCTGACTCAGACCGTGAACTTATGTAGTTTTCATAGAGGGACTATTGCTTCCTTATATCTCGTCAAAACGAACTCCACGAGTTCCGGGTACCAGATTCAGTAGTTTCCGGTTGTTCGGCGTTAGAGCATCGGAGGTCAAATTAGTTGGTGTTATTAGTGCAACCATTTTTATGCATTTTTTGTATGAAATTAAAATTTTATTTAAGAATTTTTATTATTTTATTTTACGTGTAAGCAAGTATTTTGAAAGATAAAGTAAATATTTTTATTTATTTAAAAACAGTAATTTTTTGCAAAGTAAAATGAATAAATTGAAAATTTTTAAATATGTAGAAATTTCACTTATGTGACAATATTGACCACGAGTGATTATTTACTTAAAACAGACCCACGAAAAAAAAAAATTTGCTGATATTTTTGTGAAAATGCTTCTCAATTAACTAACTAACTAACAACCATCACGCCGTTTCCTCGCAAGGGAAGGCAGAGATAATGTACCGCCAAACTTGCCTCATTCACATTCATACATCTTCTCATACATACTCTTCTATTATTCTGACTCTTGACATGGCCCGACTCAAGTATCTGATTCACTCGATCGTGACATGTCGTCTTCGGACGTCCTCGGCTTCTTCTACCATTCGCATTCGCTTCATAAATTATTACACTCTTTTCTTTATTCATTCGCTCACCATGCCCAAACCATCTAAGCGTCCCTTTCTTAATCTTACTTATTACGCTCACATCAGCATTCCATTTTTTTCGGATCTCCACATTCCTCATACATTGTGTTAAAACACACATACGCCTCAGGGATCTCATTTCTACAGCATTCAGTCTACTTTCATCCTTTCTATGCCAGTTTCATGCTTCACTGCCATACATCAGGGTAGGTACCAGTACTGCTAGCTTGGCTTCTGTGGACAGGTTTTGTTGGCTCCAACGGCTTTCCGTCCTCCGTTAATGGAGTTACCTGCATTTACCCTTCTTTCAATATCCCTCTCAGCTTTCCCATATCTCGTAAACATATTTCCCAAATATACAAACTCAACCACCTGCTCCAAGTATTCATCATTCAAAACTATATTGCATACTGTTTTCGTACTCTCTCTTTCAAAAACCATGACTTTAGACTTACTTACATTAATCATTAATTCATTATTTATACATACTTGGTTCATCCTAGATACGAGAGACTAGATCTTTTATACTGTTAGCAATCAATTATCATTCAATTTCGCGCCCAATACCACCTCTTTCAATTCTTGCATACAATTGTCCATGTATAGATTGAATAACCACGGTGACATTACTCAGCCTTGTTTAACACCTTTTATGATGTCAAACCACCCTGTGAAACCTCCCTAATGCAAGCAACGCTTCTTTCATACAGAGACGCGATTGCTTGTATGAGAATCATATTCACTCCATATTTGGACCACACCTTCCCAATTATGAAGAGGACAAAAATTTATTATGGCAAAGCATAATAAACTCTAGGCATTATTTATATTTTTTCCTAGCACCGGCAGCTATATAGAATAATATATATTATTTTTTTAAGATAATATGTGAAGATTTGTAGAGCTAAAACGTTAATTACATAAAATTCCCTCGATTGAAAAAAATCGCCAAGTATGCTCCAAAAATTATTATTTACACGTTGGTTTCTGTTATTTTACAAGTTAAATGTATGAAAAAAAACGAGTGTGCTTTAAACCACACGACTGAAGTAATTACATCTTTAGCTTCATCTATAAATGTATGTCCATGTATATGTTTATATGTATAAAATGTATACATATATTAATTTTCTACAAATATTTATTAAAATTTATTATCATTTGCCTCCCCCGATGAAGCCTTGCGCTTCGTCGTCCGCTCCTCCCCTTCCCCACGTTTGGCGCGTTACTGGTATTTCAAAATACTGACTGAAATATTTCATGCACTGGCTATGAGAGGAAGAGAGAAAAAATTGTGAGCGCGAACTGCTCTCTCTTGCTTCTACCCCGTTGTGAGTGAGCCCGTTCGCCTCGCAACGCATTTCACTTTTCGTTACACGTTATTCGGCATTTTACTCCTCAAGTCAAGCGTGCGTAAAGAAGAATTTACAGTGTTTCTTAACATGCTACATAAGGTGTTGAAGAGAGATTTTTGCTTTATTGTAAACGAGTCGTATTTTATTACACATTTTCCCAATTTTCGGTCGAATTTTTTCGTTTTTAATATTAGCGCGGTCGCTCCAACATTCGTAATGTCGTATCTCTCCTTCTTATACTTTTTGGAGGGTACTACCGGCCCTTAAGAAAGTCCAGATTTATTTTTACAGTGGATTTTTTTTTTTTGCAACGCTGTTTATGGTAGACCAACTAGCCGGTCCTTTAATACATAATTAAAAGAACACATGGGATAGTTTAAAAATAATAATGAAATACAGACACCATTTTCCAAATATATACTAAATAAAAAAAATCAGTCGATAAAATTATAGCGATAATAATAAGCCATCACCTTTAAGAGTGTTTTACCAGAGAATACCGGAAATTAGTAATTTTTAAATAAAATTCTAGACTTATTGACTCTTTTTTACAAAAAAACATAAATTGATTTTTTAAAGATTGTTATTTTATCTGATGCAAGCAGTTTTAAAATTTTGTTAAACTAATGCGATTCGCTCACTGAGGCAACTGAAAACTGTCAACTGGCAACTGTCTTTGTATGACATGTTAGGCATATTAGATTTGTCAAAGAATTTGTATATAAAAATGCAAAAATCAGTCATTTTAAATACATGTAGGATGACGAAAGATTTTTAAATATTTATTTTGATGGATCAGTAGGAATTTTCGTCAAATTAGGAATTTCACCGAGCCGAACCCTCTGATATGAAAATATCTGGAGTCGGTGAATTATTTTCCTATTTAATAGTGTGGTAGGTTAATATGTTGTTCTTGTATTGTTTTGTATTAATTATACTTATATAATACACTTCCATAGCGTGGATTTACTAGATGATCATTTTTATGGAAAAGTGTGTGAAAGGGTTTAGGTTTTCCTATGGGGAAAACTAAACCCGTACCTAAAAGTCTGTTGCGTAAAATGTAAAAGAAATAAAAAATAAAATGAAATTCTACTAACTAAAATTGATTACAATAAATAAAGAAATGTCAGATGATAAATAAATTAACAAAAAAGGTTGTAAATTGAGTTTTTAGAATTAGGCATCTTCACAATTTCCTTACCTATGCCATAAAATTTCCTCGCTAAAGAAGAGATTCAGTTTCAAAGCTATAGAGTGAGATTCGTGTTAGTAAATAATCTGTCGGAGTTATTCAGTACATTTCAGAAAACATCTCCACTTCGATAAACCCTCTTCCTATCCAATTTGATTTGGGTGACTATTGATGTATCGAATTTAGTTGAAAAGGGTATAATCTCGATGATAATGATCTTGCCAACATTATTACTGTATTTTTTTTTCAAAGATAAAAACCAAAATAAATTATCACTGCGTATTTATTTCGCTTGACTGATATGCGTTAATAAAATATATTTTTCAATTATTTTATTTGTCTTTTTCAAAATTTTACTTATAAGATCCCGAAATTTTTCCGGTATTTTTTGTAGTTTTACTAACAAGAACATCTTCGCCTTATACATATTATTAAGTATCTACTTAACTTGCTGTAACCAGTGATACCTGACATTATTTGAATTTGTCTTCTTCTTTCGTATGGTGGGGGGTCAGAGGGGGACTTCTAGGTCTGCGAGTCAGTCTTAGATGTCGAGGGGGCGTCGCCCTGTTAACCTCTTAAAATCCAAATGAATGGAGCGGGCATTAGTTGGCCACATGTTCGGTGGTCTGCATCGCACCGCATTCGCACATTTCCTTCTCTTTAAGGCCCCATCTATGCAGCATATGAGTACAACGGCTATGGGAGCACCTTATCCTATTGATGGCGGACCGGAGTTTGCGAGTCAATGAGAACCCAGACTGTCTCTCCGTGGGATCTTGTACGAGATGGGCATTTTTCACGTTGGCCGATTGCCACTCAAGTTTCCTCCTATCTTCTGGAGTGAGAGGTGATCGAAGGAGTCTTTCTCCTTCCGTCCAGGAGGGTTTTCGGGACTACAAGCGGCATACCGGATGAGAGACGACATCATCGTGCAGAGGAATTGCGCTTTTTTGCAGCGCCTTCTTGTATTCCCTTGTATTCTTGGGAATTATTTGAAGTAAAAAATGTAAATGAAATTTTGTTCTCTGGTGACATTGCTATTTTTCTACAAAAACATAAAAAAATCAGTAGGTCTTGGGAAGCTAGGGGCTTTCATTAGGCAACTTTAAACCGTGCGCAAAAGCTATTAATTAGTTTATGACCTCATTAAATGAACTAATAAAGATTTTTCGTCTGTTTTTTTTTTTTTTTTTATTGTTATTCTATAAAAAAATGTTTCGACTGTAGGTACTATTAGCGAAGGGCATATACATTTTTTTAACATTAGCTTCAGAGGAAAATAATTTTACCTAAGAGCCTATGTCATCTTTGTGGATGCTGTGTGGAAGGTCATTTCAAGGAAAGGTAGAAGAGAAAATTGTGTAATGGAGAAGGTATGAGGGGTGGGTAGGAATCCGGGGGTCAGTGGGTCTAGAATGTCAGAATGAATCCATCCCTGCAGGTGCATGGCAACGCGTCACCATGGTCCAACAAAGTCTTGCTGGAGAGGTCAAATGGTCTCCCTCAACCGATCTCTTCCGATCCGGCCCGCAACGCAGTATGTGGGTAGATTCATCTACCGCCGGAAGCTGGAAAAACTTACCAAGACCTACAGCAGCGGAGTTCAATCAGTGATCCCCGAGCCGGCGGTAACCATACCCGCTTCCCGAATTAAAGATTTATTTAGTTTATTTACTGCAAAGATTTTAAATCAAATAAGATGTGAAAATATAAACTCTAACCCTAATAATACCTAACGGTAACCATACCCGCTTCCCAAATTAAAGATTTATTTAGTTTATTTACATCTGCGAAGATTTTAAATCAAATAAGATGTGAAAATATAAACTCTAAAATAATAATAATAATATTTAGCTAATTTATATAGCGCCGTTTTCGTGAAAAATCACCTCAAGGGCGCTGGAACCTAACCCTAATAATACCTAACAGTAACCATACCCGCTTCCCAAATTAAAGATATATTTGGTTTATTTACATCTGCGAAGATTTTAAAGCAAATAAGATGTGAAAATATGAACTATAACCCTAATAATACCTAACGGTAACCATACTCGCTTCCCAAATTACAGATATATTTGGTTTATTTACATCTGCGAAGATTTTAAAGCAAACAAGATGTGAAAATATGAACTATAACCCTAATAATACCTAACGGTAACCATACCCGCTTCCCAAATTAAAGATTTATTTAGTTTATTTACATCTGCGAAGATTCTAAAGCAAATAAGATGTGAAAATATAAACTATAACCCTAATAATACCTAACGGTCACCATACCCGCTTCCCAAATTACAGATATATTTGGTTTATTTACGTCTGCGAAGATTTTAAATCAAATAAGATGTGAAAATATAAACTCTAACCCTAATAATACCTAACGGAAACCATACCCGCTTCCCAAATTAAAGATTAATTTATTTTATTTACATCTGTGAAGATTTTAAAGCAAATAAGATGTGAAAATATAAACTATAACCCTAATAATACCTAACGGTAACCATACCCGCTTCCCAAATTAAAGATTTATTTAGTTTATTTACATCTGCGAAGATTTTAAAGCAAATAAGATGTGAAAATATAAACTATAATCCTAATAATACCTAACGGTAACCATACCCGCTTCCCAAATCTTAATTTATAAAACAATGTCGGGTTGGTTACACCATTTATAACTCAAGAACGGCTAGACCGATTTTCATGATCTTTGATTTGTTGGATTTGTCTCCATCCCGGTTAACAGAATAACTATTAAAACATCGGAAAAAATCACGGGAAACATAATTATGAAGAAAATATTTTTTTTCATATATTTTGTATGGAACGGCTTTTCAAATAATGTGCGTTCAGCGAACAGCTAATAAATACAACATTTATTGATTCTGAGTACGGTACGTAGTAAGGTACGAAGTTTGCCGGGTCAGCTAGTTACAGATATATTTAGTTTATTTACGAAGATTTTAAAGCAAATAAGATGTGAAAATATAAACTATAACCCTTTTTAGCAATCAAGAAGGCTACAGCAGGTACTGGTTACATCAGTTTGATATTTTCGAGATGCTTGTGTCGCTAATGACGCTAATTTAAAGTTTTACAACTCTTGTGTTTGAAGTTCCTGAAACAAATACCGGGTAACGTAAAATAACTTCTTCCGTCTTGGTTCACGTCGATCAATGTGAAACATACGGTTATAGTTGGGTTCTTGAAGTTTTATTTTGTTCTAAAACCAAAAAAAAACATTTTTCTGTAGGTACTTTAAAAATATATTTTACATATACAATAAATATTTAGCTGTCCAATTATTTCAGATGGACAGCAAACAAAATAAGGTGCGCGGACGCACGTCTCTATGTTACTAGCATATAGCGCGTAATTTATTGGTAGTTTGCTAGGGTTTGTTGGTGACTTACCATCCCGCACTCGCCCCCTGCACCGCGGCTAATTCTGGACGGTTTTTGGGAACGGCATGTTGTTATGTGAGAAAATAAAGTGTCGTAGGTATTAATAATAACGGTAAGGAAAAAGAAACATATTTTTTTTTTACCTTAGCTCCACATAGCAGGCCCTGAGGAAAATAATTCCCCCTGAGATCTTTGGGGATGCTGTGTGGAGGATCTTTTAATGAAAGGAAAAAGGAATCGCCTCTTAAATTGGAAGATTCATATCATTCCAGATTCAATAAAAGAATAATATTTTTTTTAACTTTCCGGAATCAATATTGAAAGAATACCTTAGATATTAATTACTCGAATCGTCTTATCTTAGTTATTAAAAAAAACTATTCAAAAAATTTCTTGAGAGATTTTTTCAATGTGGATGAGTGTTTCAGGCTAATAATTATTGCTTATAATAATTATCACCCTTTGCGCTATATAGAAATCTTGTCTTAAGCATTAGTTTATCAATTAAAAATAATAATAATAATTAATATTTAACGAGTTAAGGTATTTCACAAAAAAAATGTAGACATAATATTTATCGACGCCACTAAGTGGGAGATTTAGCACTTACAATGCCTTTCTCATATAAAAATAAAGTTGGTTGTTTGCAGGTGAAAAAATGTAATAAGCAGTAATTGTTGAACGAAACACTAGTATTGATAATATGGTAGTATTGATCACGATTTAATCCTAGATAAGGGGCCAATATCTCCCTTTTCTCTTGAATTCTTTAGGAACTTTCAATGAGAGTCTTGTAGGTACTTCGTAAACTTTAACAACATTTATTTGTAGATTTTCATTTTTCGTTTATTTTTCCAAATTCTATTTATTAATTAATAATTAATTTTATTCTTTCTTTTAAGAAAATGATATAAAAAAATATTAAATTACTGCCACCTCGGAACAGGCTCAGCCTATTGAGGTGGCATATACCTAAAAAAATGTACTTAAAATGTATTTTTGGTTAATAAATAAAAAATAAAAAATTTAAAAAAAGATAATAATAACAATACAGTTATAACTATTTCTAGTATTTAAGTCTGACCGCTAACTGCCGAAGAAGTGGCGCTCCGTACTCCGGACCGCTTGGTTATATCCGAGTCTTCGGGAATCTCCGCCGACATTCGGCAAGACCGGAAACTAATACACTGCAACTGGTATATATTGAAATAGTTGGCGGGTAAGAGATAAGAAGACGTAGCTCAGTGGATAGAACATTTGACCGGAAATCAGAAGGACAAGTACTTTCTCGGGAGATTTTTTTCAATGTGGATGAGTGTTATGATAAAAAAAAATCTTCATTTAAATTAACAAATTATAATTAATTTTTTCTTTTTCTGCAGGGAACTTGCTTTCAGAAAGGTGATAATTTATTTATGGGTATATATTGATAGGCATATTATATTTCGAGAAAAATTGTGCACCCAGATTGGAAAATTACAAACATACGTAATAATACAAAAGAATTTTTTTTTAATTTACAAAATTTTAAGTTTAAATTAATTTCCCGCTTTACCAATAACTTAACGATGGTTTACGGAAAATGTTGCTTGTGGAATGATGGAAGACTTAAGAGCGATTGACCAGCGGCTGAGAATAAAAGTTTAAAAATGCTTGCAACTGTTCAGGGAGGCTTCAATGAGAAAGATCGATTATTTCCCGTATCAAATTATTAAAATTAAAAATTTAATATAGTTTTTAATTTCATTCAAAACTTGCTTTATAAATTAGATAAATGATTAAAAATCGTGTACTTCTTGTAAGAATTTTTTCATCATAATTATTTATGATTTTTCAATAATGTCTAAACAAAAAAAGTGTGTAAAGAAAAAGAAATATTTTACTTTGTAAGACCTTAAATAAATAGAAAAACTGAGGTTTTTTTTGTCACAAAACACGTTCTCGGATTTATTTTTTAATGATTTTAATTTAACTAAAATTAAAATTCTTAAAACTGTGTTTACTAGATTATGTATTGATTAATTTGGTTGTGTGGTTATATGATTTGAAATTTGTGTTATTTAATAAAATCTATCGTTTGAAAATTGAACAAATCTGCCAGCGACCAACGGTATAACCTTAGTATATTAAAAATAAACTTAGTTTTATAAAACGTACCAGATAAAATAACAATCTTTCAAAATCAATTTATGTTTTTTTGTAAAAAAGAGTCAATACGTCTAGAATTTGATTTAAAGGGGACTAATTTCCAGTATCCTCTGGTAATACTGGCCCCTTAACAAGCTGAGGAATTAAACTTATATAGGACCCCTGTTTAGGCCCTGATTAAAATTAGAGTGAGACGTGGAATTAGTGGATGCCGGTAATAAATGACAAATGAGAAAGGCACATTGAGGGCATTCCAATTAAATCAACAAAATATTAATTATTCGTCAATGCCGCAGGCATAAAGTAGCCCACATAATTTTCTACTGTTATCATTATAAATAGTCTAATGCTGCTCGAAATAACATTGCTTTGTTGAAATTTCGTTGTAAAATGCAGCAAATAATGAGTGAACAAATAATACTAGTAAATAGGTTTGATAACGATCGGTTAATTATCCTAATGAATATGCTGATACTCCAAGAATTTTCGGCACAATGTTTATTTTCTACTAGTAGCAGACTTTTTTTTAACAAGTGAAAAAAGTGAAAAACCTACAAAAAAACGAGTGTGCTTTATACCACACGATTGAAGTAAAACTTGTGCGCGCGCACTGCTCTGTCTCTTGCTTCTACAGTATAATACAGACAATAGGCCTGCACTGCGTCTTAGATATACGAAACGTAACTGGCTATGAGAGAAAGAGAAAAAGAAAATGTGTGCTCACACCTCTCTCTCTCGCCCCTACAGTAATATACGAATCGTAACTCTCTATTTCTATCTTCACTAACTTATATCTCCCTCTCAACTTCCGTTTGCCTCGCCCGACCACACTTTTCGTAACGCTCTCGTCACGCATTCGCCAGCTTACTCCCCAAGTCAAGCGTGCGTAAAGAAGTTTTACTTCAAAAACATATTGTTTTAAAACAGATCGATCAGTGTAATAGATCTTTCTGACTTATCAGAATAGAATTTTAGTCTTTTGAGAAATAAAAAAGACAGACTTAACATCTTAATATATAAAAATGTATGTTTCTATATTTGTCCATTATGCCTTCCTAAACCATCCATGCGATTGCGATAAAAAAATGGTTATTTCTTTTGTGAGCTCTGGCGTTAGGAAATTATTTCCTATACCATTCGTCCGATTGCGTTGAAACTTTGATGAACTGAAGTGCGCACGCCCGCAAAGGTTTCTAAATGTAATTTGCAAACAAAATAGCTGAGTTAGGAGATAGCAGGGAGTAAATTCGGAAAATCCATGCTTCTCACTGGACATCTGTATGTGACCAGCTCACGCATCGGAAACCTTCTGATTTATTCGTGTACACTCCAGACGGAAACCGAAAAAATATTGTGAATCCAAAAACACTTCAATAAACAAAATTAAAACAAATTTCATTTTCTTTCCACTTTCTTCCCATAAATAAATAAAATAGGTTATAATATTTTAATTAATGAAGACAATATTAGCAAAAGTCAATCGGAAATCCGAAACAGAAAAATCAGAAAAAGATACGGATACATCTGGGACACGAGCCCAGGACCTCTGGTAATCCGGGCCAAAGATGTTCCAGATGTATCGGTAACTTTTTCTGATTTTACTTTTTCGGACATTCGATTGACTTTCGCTGATATTATCTTCATTAAAAAAAATATTATTATTTGAGATTAATCTCATTAAGTTAAAAAGTTAATAAAAATAAAATAGGTTAAATACTTAAGTTCTCTTCCGGCTTCTGTGTTTCCTCCTTCCTACAACATGGGTCTCTTCAAGACCCATGTTCACTCCTTCCTCTCCTCAAAAAGACCCCCCACCCAGCATCTTTAAAGATGACATAGGACCTGAAGGAAATTATTTTCCTCAGGGCCTCCTGTGTGAAGTTAAAATAAAAATTAAAAAACCACATTAGCATAGGATTTTTTCCGGAAAATGTCAAATTTTACATCCTGCGAAACACTCCTTGATTTTACGTTAAATTCGAACAAAAAATGTTTAAAATATTCAATTGATATTAAAAATTAAAATTACTAATTGGAAAACAATTAAAAAGTTATATACGTTAAGTTATAAAATACGATGATATCATATTTTATTTACGAGTAATAAAAAAAACTTTTACCTGTGCCAACTGTTAAAAGCTTAATTTTGGCTTAAATTTTGTAAACTAATTTAAACACAGCATGATTTTAATTCGTTCAAAATCGTGAACCACGTTTCGCTTTGAGAGGTCCTTAAAGGAATTTCATTCGTGGAAAAGGATTCCACCTTTAATGTCCCCATAAATGGCTAATAGTGTGAGCGGATGCATATATAATAATAGCGTTACCATGTTTCTATGTTACGAGTGCTACGATGTAACAACTTGATACAAAGTTCAATGTTACAAGTTATGAAAATGTTACAATATCGTTCACAGATGTGGGTTTTGGCTCAAGGCTAGAAGGTTCTGAAGTGTGACATTTCACCACAAAGGATGTGGGGATTCCTGCTTAGAGGATATAATACGAGTGTACTATGTTAGGTACACACGTATGGTATGTTCAAGGGTTGGGGTTGTTAGAATATTTACGTTTGTAGGTGTCCAATAATGTCAAGCTTTTGTAACCAACCATATTTAAACCTTATAGATATTTTTCTCAATCCGTTCGATAACATTAATGAGAAAAATTATACTTTTTTTAAGAATAAGAAGAAGGCTAAGAATTAAAGTTCCGAAATGCTTGCAACTGTACAGGGAGGTTCCGATGAGAAAGATAGATTATTCCCCATATCAAATTTTTTTAACTAAAAATTTAATATCGATTTATTTCATTCAAAACTTTTTTTAATATGCATTCAAGTAAGCAATAAAAATGCTCAAAAATAATAAATTATTAAATATCGTGTTCTTTTTGTAGGTATTTTTTTATGATAACTATTTATAATTTTTCAATAATGTCTAAACAAACTAAGTTTGTAAAAAAAACTGAAATATTTTAGTTTGTAAGATCTTATATATTCGTAAATAGAAAAACTGAGGTATTTTCCTGGCAAAACACGTATTAGAATTTATTTTTTAATGATTTTAATTTAACTAAAATTAAAAATTTTAAAACTGTGTTGACTACATTATGTATTGATTTATTTTTTTGTATGATTATATGATTTGTAATTTGTGTTGTTAATAGAATCTATCGTTTGAAAATTGAACAAATCTGACAACGACCAACGGTATAACATTAGTATATTAAAAATACACTTAGTGTTTCAAATTTTTAAAATTGCGTTTACCAGATAAAATAACAATCTTTCAAAATCAATTTTAGTTTTTTTGTAAAAAAAAGTCAATATGTCTAGAATTTGATTTAAAAACGACAAATTACCCTTAAGTTTAATTTTCAGAACTTTAATTTTATGTATTACATTATTTTTTCTTAGTTCAGTTTCAGTGCCGGCAACCCGGACACATATTATATTTTAATTTATTTACGTAGTTTCCTTTTTACCCGCCTCATAAAAACTAATTCCAACTATATTTGTTTTAACGCTTTTATTTTTATTATCTATGCCCTTTTTGATTTCGGAGTAAAATGTAGAAAATTATTTAAGGTTATCACCCTTCAAAAGTTTCTTAATTACGGTATTGTTTAAATTTGACTAAATGTCGTTAAGTCCAAATGGTTTTTTGACTAAATGTCCCAAATGGTTTTTCTCTTTTTTCTCATAAAAAATATCTTTTATATATGGGAAATTAAGAATCAACAAATTTAATTAAAAAACATGTACGGTCTCTAATATTTGAACTTCGCTTAAAAATATCTAAAAGTGGCGAGAGAATTATATTTTTTGTTCATTTATCAAGCTAACCTGATTTACTGAACTGAATCTAAACTCAAAAGTAGTTTGAAATTAACAAAAATTACAATAATGTTAATCTACATTATTTGATTGATTAATTAAAAAAAAAAACATTGCGTATGCTGGGATACGAACCCATCACCTCCGGATTCGTAGTCGAGAGATTTACCCCTTGATCACGGAGGCCGTCAATTAGTGCTATTTTATCAAAATATCCCTTAAAGAGCACATCACAAAGCTTGCTATGTACCTCTTTATAATAATAAATATACATAAATAGATTATCTGTATTGCGCCGTTTTAGTGAAAAATCACTTCAAGGGACCTGTGCGCCTATTTTCTTGTCGAAATAAAAAGAGAAATCTACAGTAAAAGATAAATTAATGAACTATTTAAATAATTTGAAATAATCTGTTCAATACAGCCATTGCCAATAAAAATATATTTTTTAAATCTGGTTGAGTGTCTATACCAGAACTATTTTGGATTCATCAGGCACACACCTATATTTGAGTGTTACCTTTTGTTTACAAATCTTAAATATCTTTATTTACCTTCTATAAAAATCTCGCATCACGATGTTTGTTCGAGATAAACTCTGAAACGACTTTGATGAAATTTTAGCTAGTGTGTAATTTGGTCCAACTTAAAAGATAGGATTTTATCTCGATTATTGACCTCAATATTTATCAATGCGAACTAAATGTTCATTAAATGTTTGTTATAGGACAATGATTTGTAGTTATTTCTAAGTTACATAAGTTAACAGATGGCGGTGTGAGTTATTTTATTGACACAACACTTAGTTATCTAGGTTAAGTAACCATCCAGTAGATGGCGTTGTGTTTCGTTAGTCACAGACACGAGAGGCCGGGTCAGCTAGTAGGTACTGTATAAATTAGTGTTGAGTACCTCATACAAGATGCACTACAAATGTCGCATACAAAGGGGTAAAATGTCCCGTCACCTCACCAAATATATTTGTACTAACTCTTTTTCTTTGTACCACTTCAAATATGAGGTGGTGAGGTAGTTGGTGTAGTGTACTACATTGCATGGGACGTATTTGAGGTCCAACTCATTTTTGTACCACTTCAAATATGAGGCGGTGAGGTAGTAGCGTTACATCGGTAGTGCCACTTCATTTCGCGTCCGGGACGTATTTGAAGTGAGCCGCGAGGTGTGAGGTGCGAGTTGTTAGTACCACTTCATTTCGCATCCGGGACATATTTGAATGAGTGAGCACGAGGTGTGAGGTGCGAGTTGTTAGTACCACTTCATTTCGCATCCGGGACATATTTGAGTGAGTGAATGAGTGAGCCGCGAGGTGTGAGGTGTGAGCTGGTTCATGTAGTGCCACTTCATTTCGCATCCGGGACGTATTTGAAGTGAGCCACGAGGTATGAGGTGTGAGTTGATGAAGTGGTACTTTCGTGTATGCGACTTATTTGTATTAGAGCCGCGAGGCGTGAAGAGTTGAGGAGAGCCGTACAGTATTGGGACTTAGTATATTATAAATTTTTTATTCACCAGATTTACAGGAACGGGTTTAGTTTTTCCCATAGGAAAAACTAAACCCTTTCATACACTTTTCCATATAAATGATCATCTAGTAAATCCACGTTATGCAAGTGCATTATATAAGTATAATTAATACAAAACAATACAAGAACAACACGTTAATCTACCAAACTATTAAATGGGAATATAATTCACCGTCTCCAGATATTTTCATATCAGAGGGTTCGGCTCTGTGGAATTCCTAATTTGACCGATAAATCCTACTGATCCCTCAATATAAATATTTAAAAAATCTTTCGTAATTCTACATGTATTTAAAATGACTGATTTTTGCATTTTTATATACAAATTCTTTGACAAATCTAATATGCCTAAATTTTTAATAAGAGAGCTAGGTATAATGCCAGTAGCCGAAATAACAAAAGGTAATATTTTTATAGTCTGAGAATGCCAAATTCTTTTAATTTCATTTCCTAAATCTGTATACTTTCTTATTTTTTCAGAAACAGATTTTTAAATATTACAGGAATTTGGAATAGCTACATCAATAATATAAGTTATTTTTTTAATTTTGTCATGTAAAACTATATCAGGTCTATTATGACCAATTGGTCTGTCTGTTAGTATAGTTTTATCATAGTAAATTTTAAAGAAATTATTTTCTAAAAATGAATTTGGTTCGTATTCATAATATGGTACTATATTATGACAGTCAATCAAGTTATGTTTAATTACCAAATTTTGGTGAATTATTTTTAAAACCTGATTGTGCCTAAATGTATACTCAGACGGCGCTAATATAGAACATCCTGATATAATGTGTTCTATAGTTTCCGGAAATATAGTTTTTTTTTTTTTTTTTTTGTATTAAATTAATATTATGTGAATAAATTGTTAGCTACAATCAATTGTTATTCTCTTTTTTTGTTTTTTTAATTATTCCTAATATTTGCTTTTGGTTTTTAATGTGTCATGTAAATATTGTTTATGGCATGTTTATACCGTTGAAATTGAATAAATAAATACCGCACAAGAGTCCCAACTGCTCCCAAGGGGGGGGCGTTGAGGTAGAGTTGTGATGAGGGGGGAGGGTGACTGAGTAGGTGTGGTGAGTGGGAGAGGTGGTGAGAGGTAGTGAGAGGTGGGGTTTTGAGAGGGGTGGGGGGTAGTCGACTTTTTTTTATGCCGCACAATAGTCTTAACTGCTCCCAACCGTCTGGAGCCAGTTAGGGACTCAACTCTATTCATACAACAGTAATAAATACATTTGTTTGAGGTGACCGTAGCCACTGCCATACCTAAGTACCTACCGCCGTTATTTCATGAAGGTTACGTGCATTATCATGCAATGCTATTAACTCTCCAACACAAATTTAATGAAGCGCTTATTTATTTATGTGAAAGGGTACTTACATTAAATTATAACAGTGGTCATTGTGGAGCATAGATAGCAGGCGGGCTCTGCGCAATATATTTTTTAAACGACGCACACAATTAAATCAACATGTATTTCCACTTCCATTGAATTTTTAAAATAAAAACATTAACAACACTTCACACAAATAAATATATGACAGAACTTAAGGTCATTCTATCTAAACAATATAAATTCATAATACATAGTTATTATAACAGTATTGGTCGTGATAATCATAATACCATTTTTAGCGTTACAAAAATAACCAACAGAAAATACTAGTACCGAATTCGCCAATTCTCTACCCCCCTCCCCCCTCCCCCCGATATGCAAATATTTCAACACCTCACCTCAAAAGAGGTGGGACACCTCAACACCTCATTTCAGTATTTGAGTACCTCATACAAACTCATTCTGATATCGTGTCCTACCCAACACTAGTATAAATAATGAAGTATCAAACGATTTTTTTTTCAAATCTGAATATTGCAACTTTTAAATAGTTGCCTACACTGAAAAAATTCCGAACAATTTTTTTTTCCAATTTTTTGGATAATGTCGACATATTTCAGGAATTTCAATTATCGAACAAAATCATAAAGTACCTACCTACCTGCACGCGTCGTCGCGATTTTTGATAAAGGAATGTGGTTTATGGTAGAATCAGACTGGGTCGACGTACGTGCCATTCGCTACGCCTAACAATATCTGGACTGCTTAGTAACCATACATTTTCTATGAAAATTATGGTTGCAGAATCACACTTACCACCCGTCGCGATGCGTATGGCCAGTGTGATTCTAAATTATACTGGGTCGACGTACACGATACACGCAATACCACGCTCCGTCGAGCCATGTGTCAAGGTGACAGATGGTCTGAAGTTATTTGTAGTGTTACCATTTTCGAAAATAGAAACCGCCAAAACAAGCATAAGCTATTGTTTTTTTTATTTTTTGGGTTTGAACTTTTTTTTAATCATGTATTATGTATGTATTAATGTTTTAATCCTGTTAATGTTCCAATTAAAATAAAATTGAAATAAATCAACAGCAGATAATTTCAATAGAATTTCGTTTTATTTTTGGTGAAGATTTATTATAAAGGTACTTGTGGGGAAATTGTACGGAATTTCTTAATTTTAAATTTAGAATATTAGCATTGACAACCAATGTCAGTCTTTTGACATTTATTTTTTAGGTTTTGTTTATATGATTCACTTCCCAACGGACGTATTCGTTGCATTGCCATGTTTTTTGATTCGGAAAGTGAATTTGAGGATAACTTGCTAGGAGTATTATTGTTAAATGAGTATATTCATAAAAGGATAAATAAAAATGTAAGAAGAAGAACTTGGATCCATCAAATAAATAAAAACAGACAAATTTTTGGAGAGTTCCATACACTGGTAAAAGAACTTCTAGAATCTGACGACGGAAGATTTTTTATGTACTTCCGCATGACTAAAATTAAATTTAACGAACTTCATGGAATTATCGAATGTGATATAAAAAAACAAAATACACGTCTCCGTCAATCAATCGGTACCAGAGAAAGACTGGCAGTTTGTTTAAGGTACAATTTATTGTCATTCTTTATATGGGTATAATATTGAAAATAATAATAATTTATTAACGCCCTAATAGACTTTTAAATGCAATTTTACATTTAAGTATAATGATTTACGTGGAAGTATAATAACAGTACAACAAGTATGAAAAGATTCATATAGTAGTGATACACCTGTATCTATGATCGGTATTGATTTTAAATAAAAAGATCTGAAGTAGCAAATACAAAGTATAATAGATAAAAGTAAGTTAACAGGAATGTCTATTTTATTTATTATTCTTCAGTTAGCGCACCTCGTAGTGTTTGCTAATAATTATTATTTAACAAATTTAATAATTAGTTAACTGGCTTTTTTCTGTTATACTTTGTATTTTCGAATCCTGATACTCCTGAAAGAGCTCTGGCTGATATGATGGGCATGATGAGAAATTCTCAGGAGATTTGAAAACAGAAGTAAGAACAGGACGAAACAATTTTCTTTATGAGCATTTGCCAATCGGTAACAAAACTGCCAATTACGTCAGTTAAGAATAAAATCAAATCTTTTTTCGGCTGTGAACGGGGCCGAGGTAAAGTAGCTGAAGGAGGAGCATCAGCATGGCAATCGATATGAAGACAAAAAAAAATAATAAAAATAAAAAAAATAATTGAACTAAATCCAAAAATTAAAAGTAAAAAACAGATAAATTTATTCTATTTCGATATTATAAGTGGTCATATTGAATGCCATTCTGATGCTCCTCCTCCATCTGCTTCATCTCGGCCTCGGTCACCGCCGAAAATAGCATCGATTTTATTTTTAACTGATCTAATTTGGGCAGTTTTTTTACCGATTGGCAAATGCTCATAAAAAAATAACCAGTTTCATCCAGTTCCTGCTTCTTTTTTCTGAAGTCTTGAGAATTTCTCATCATCCCCATTATATCAGTCAAAGTTCTTTCAGAAGTAGGTGCAACGGTGCAGTTGCTTCCAGGGCTTTCAGGAGATATGTCTGATAAATCTTCGATAAACATGGCGTCAAGATTGCCTGTAGTAGGACGTCCTTTTAGGGGGTTTAAAATAGGGCTTTAAAAATGACATCTGTTCTTCAAATCGCCAAGGCACCATTATTTTCCCCGCTTGGCCACTTTTCTTAAGGCGCCTTTTCATTGCATTATTATAGCAATTCCGTAACTTGCTCCAGTCGTCTTTACACTGGTCAACTGAAATGATAATTATTTTTATATTACTTGCAGATTTTTGACTACGGGAAATTCATTTCGGTCTCTAGGATTCAGCTATCGCATAGGATTTTCTACTGTGCACAATATAGTCCAAGAAGTTTGTGAAGCTATTTGGAAACATCTTGGACCTAAAGTAATGCCCCAGCCAACAACAGAAATGTGGAAAAAAATAGCGAAAGATTTTAATAACTTATGGAATTTTCCCAATTGCATTGGTGCTCTAGATGGCAAACACATCAATATAAAGTGTCCAATAAATATTATTATATATGGATCACCAGCTTTAGAACGCGACTAGCCACGAGTGAAAACGGGCTTGTGATGGCAGCACTGCACTTCTGGCAGGGTCCTATTTACAAGCGATGGAGCCAACTCCTGATGTCATAGTTAAAAAAAAGTCTTGTAAAGGACTCTTATTAATAATGATTTTTTATATATATTTTGTAATGGACTCGTAAAGAGCACTATTGAACTATGTTTAAGTTTCTTTTAGTTAAGCGCACTTGAAGTGAAACCACACAAAACTGCGCTATACAAATGTAATGTTATTATTATTATTATGGCGCCCGAGTAGTTATGAAGATCTATTTTGTCCACTATTGCTGATTGTTTGCACAAAAATATTTCATTGAATGTTTACCTATACCTGATATTCATAGACTTCGTGTTACGGAAGATGATGAGTCAGATATTTTTGTATGTCACTTTTGTATGATTCTTAGTGCCGAGATATGTATCTAAATATGTTGTCAATGTTTTCTTTAAGTTTATCTACTTATTAAGAAATCTCATATTATTTATTTTACTGGCTTTCCTGTTTTTCCTGTCTTTTACTGGCTTTCGATGTATTATGGCGCATATTTTTGACAATTTTTAAATTTAATCCCCTTTGCTTGACCAGTAAAAATTAACGTAGGTACTTATTATTACTTTATTATTTTATGTTAACCTAATTTTATAATAATTATATGTTAACCTAATTCTATAATATTTTTTAATTCATTT